>CM062811.1:533225270-533821143 GCA_031772625.1 Pinus tabuliformis | reverse complement strand
CTCCATTTACTAGTATGCAGGCTGCTACCTGCTACAATGCTCCAAAGTTTCAACTACTACTGGAAGAGCTACCACCCCCTCAGCTCTTATACTACTAAGATACTAGTACGTAGGCACCGGCCTACAATCTTCTCTCCTCCAGGTACCATGTTTCATACATTTTCAGACTGGATACACCTGAAGCACAACACATAATCTGAAAGGCCATGTTTCATCCAATTTTCATACTGGACCCATAAATATCATTGAAGCACATAATCAATCAATCTTCAGAATCACCCAAACACCAGATCAATACATATACAAGGATAATATGTGTGTTAGCAACCCGATCTAGTCCATTATATCACATAAATGTGCGTCATTATGATCCTGATCCATTATTAGATCTCATCCATCAACACAATCAATCAAACTGAATATGTAGAATACTGACACCATTAAACAGTCATCAGAACACATCAACAACCTGAACCACTTGTAACTTTTAACATCATAGCTCAAATGGTATACGCTACTACAATGAACCAAACCTGCGTACATACGCGCTTTCACCAAAGCCAACCCGTGTACAGATCTATAAATATTCAATCATGACTTGCGGCAATTTAAAACTTAAGTTATACCCAGTTCAAATCATTACAAGCGTCAGTATACAGATCTAGAAGAAGCATAATCAACTATATAGAGATAGTTCATTTCAAACCATTTGATCCCGATCTATCCTTAGATCTTGTTCTCCATCAACCGGTGAGATCCCTCTTTAGCTCAGATCCAGATCTACACCATAACCCAATCACAATATTAGATCTAGCACTTTATCAGATATTCAATAATTCAGATGATTCTTTGCCAAATGATCTCCTTCCTCTTTTATAGTCTTAGGCCTTTCACAATACCACGGTCCAAAACCATAATAAACCAATACCACAGACCCAATACTTGGGATCAACACTTCTGACGAGGTACCATGGTCCAAAACCATAGGTTCAAATACCAAGGACTAACTACCACGGACCAAAGGTAAGTTCTCCAACATATACGTGCTTTTCCTTGCATGAAAGCGCGTGAACTTTTCTCTACATGAAAGAAACTTTTCTCTGCATGAAAGTGCATGAAATTTTCTCTACATGAAAGTGCGTGAGCTTTTCTCTACATGAAAGAAACTTTTATCTTCATGAAAGTGCGTGAACATTTCTCTACATGAAAGAAACTTTTATCTTCATGAAAGTGCGTGAACTTTTCTCTACATGAAAGAAACTTTTATCTTCATGAAAGTGCGTGAACTTTTCTCTACATGAAAGAAACTTTTATCTTCATGAAAGTGTGTTAACTTTGAAAACAACTTTGCTGCACTATAATTTATCATCTGTGTGATTTGCCATCAAGGACAACACTTGTCTCATAATGCCAACAATTGTTGGAATCGGTACAAAAATGGAGAAATATGTTCATGTACTGTATGAAATCTCAAGTTATATTATTAAATAATTTGGATAACTCATCCTTCTATTTTTTATTTTGTACTTTTGGAGTCCCTCAACATTCAACATTTCCCCAAAATTGCATTTTCCATCAAAGGAAGAGAACTAGGCACTTTTCTTTTGTGGGATTATAATTTCACCCAATGCAATAAAAATCTAAAATGATAAATAGATGAGTTGATCTTCTTTTGTGCCCCTATAGATATTTCATTATCTAATATTGGGGGCCCATTTCTAAGTTTGATATGTGGTCCTCTCACCTGTCTTGCCTATGCTGAGTGTACGACATTGATGATTACATCCATGCGTTAATAGTTACTCTTAGCAATGAGACTCCTTTCAAGGCTAAAGTATTCCTTTGGTGATAGACATTCCAGCTGGAAAAAAGACTTATTTGTTTGTGGAACATTTGCTTACATTAGTGGCTTCTTATGTGCTATCCTTCCACTATACATATAAAATAAATTTTTGTCTCTGTTTGAAATGCAATTACAAACACTTGTTCTTTACGCATCCTTTTTTAGTTAGAAGAAGAAATCTAGAGGAAATGATGATAATTACTAATATTTTGTCTCTTTTCCTTTTAAATCAGATGGAATTTTAGATCTCGATAGTTGTCCCGATTTTTCACAGCCATCCCAACCGATAATTCTACAAGAGGAAGAATAAAAAACTTAGAATTACAAGCTTGACATTCTGCACATGTAATAGATCTAAAAATTTGCATGTCTATAAGAGGCCAGTCTTTTTTTTTTTTTTCATTTCTTTGTAGTGGAGGATACCTTCACCAACTATTGAAGTTGTTGAAGTTGTCCCTCACCCTACTTGTAGAGAACTTACCTTGTTTACTCACAAAACACAATACTTCATCTTTTCGATCAAAGAGAATAACAAATAAAATAAAATAAATTGGAAAAGTTACAAACTTGTCTATCATTTCATGTTTAAATCTAACTTCTAGCTCAACTCAAATACCAAATCAGAAGGGAAAAAAACCAGACTCATGTTCCCATGATTATTTAGTGGAGGAACAAAATAAAGAAAAGAACAATTATTTCGTACTTCTATTTTTTTAAACTTATTTTAGGGTTATTTCTTACATGGAAGACTCCATGGAATCTTACTACAGGTCGATGCGCTAGATGAGCCATTGGTAGTACATCGATTAGCAATACTTCTATGAATAAGAAAATGAGCACCTTTGGGAATCGCATAATGGGAATCAGAGCATTGTATCTGAAGTTATGTATAAGCTTATGTGGGGATCCATTGTGGTCTTCGATGTTTTAGAGATTAATCTCGATGATGCTTTGCTTGGATTTCTGGACTAGTCCCCCATTTAGTTTAGAAGATGGGTATGTTATTAGATATTGTTGGGTAAGGTCAAGCATAAGTTTAAACATGTCCTTTGATAGAAGTTAAGGGGGTTTTGGTTTTAGGTGATGATATGGCTCTAGTTAGGAAGAAGAATGGTCTTTAACTAACTATAGAAGACAACACCTGGAGTGATCCTATTCCTAAGAATGGCACAAACATTGTTGAGTCTTGATTGAATAGTAAACAAAGTAATGGAGTAAGGATGCAAGGTATATTTGAGAGCATTTATGGGAAAGAACTGTGGACTTCGCTGGACAAAAGGAAGAAGGAGATGAAATTGGTGAATAATGGGGTGATACTTGGCCAAATCCAACCCATTAGGCATTTGGAAAACACTATGATGACGAAGATCATGAGAGTTGCATTGCATAGAAAGAGTAAGAATCCGTTTCCAGATAGTGTGCTTCTTATATATCTTATTTAGAAGAGCTATGTGCTTGGGAAGAAGCTAATCGAGAATGTTCACAAGGTTGAGAATTCAAAACGATTTCGACTCTAAGTCATTGATTATAGGAAATGGGGGCTCATGGGCCTACGAGGAAATAGTCTTCCATCCCTCTCGAATGATTTTGACTTCGCATCGGGGCACACATAGAAGAAAGAAGCATCAAAGATGAAGTCAGATGGTTCTCAGGACTCTACACAGATTGGGAATGACTACAAGGGTAGATGTTGTTATTGTGTTTCAATGGAGTCCTATTCCTCCAAATATCTCAAGTTCGATTGAGGAAGAGAACAGGAGATTCATGAAGTTGTTTAAAAACCTAGTCGTGGAGGCTTCTACCCAACAAAAAATGTTAACAACCATCATCAATATCAATACTGTGAGCAAGTGTGAGCAGTTTTTATCATCATCTAGGATTGTTGTTAATAAGGGTAGAGGGAATTTTAATGTGGGGAGGTAAATTTCTACATGTAAAATTAGTAATTTCCATTAAGGTGCATTAAAGAAGGCTGCCCAAGATAGGAATTATGGTGTGGGATATGGAAAAGCGAATGAGCCCCTTTGGGGATTGCATACTAAGAATCAAAGCATTGAATCTAAAGTTATGTATTTTGCGCCTATGTGGGGATCCATTGTGGGCTTCGATATCTTAGAGCCTAATCTCAATGATGCTTTGATTGGGTTTTCGGATCAGGCCCCCATTCATTTGAGAAGATGGGCATGTTATCAGATGTTGTTGCATAAGGTCAGGCATAAGTTTAAACATGTTCTTTTCATAGATATTAAGGGGGTTTTGGTTTTAGGTGATGTTATGGTTGTAGTTAGGAAGAATAACGGGATTTATCTGACTATACAGGATAGAAACTAGAGTGAACCTATGCCTAAGAAAGGAACAAACATTGTTGAGCCTGGATTGAATAGTAAAGGGAGTAATAGTGTAAGGATGCAGGGTATATTTGAGAGCATTTATGGGAACCAGTTGTGGACTTTTCTAGACGAAAGGGAGAAGGAGATGAAATTGGTGAACAGTGGGATAATACTTGGCAGAATCCATCCCATTAGGTGTTTGTCAAATGCTATGATGGTGGAGATCATGAGAGTTGCATTGCAGAGAAAGAGTAGGAATGTGCATGGGAATAAGGTAATGAAGAATGTTCACATGGCTGAGAATTCAAATTCTATTGTGCATTCTTTAGAATAGACTAAGCAAAAACATTTTTTTTCCAGAAAGAAATCTTGTCCTTATGTAATACTTCAAGATTATGAAAATTTGGATGGAAGACCCAATATCACTGTGACACTTTTGGATGACATTTTCTCATCATAGGCAGATACGATGGCTTATGAGGACTATGATTTGGCAGATGCCAGATATCAGAAAACCTAGTAAAATAATCCTTCAGTCAACATTAATGTTATAGTGGAAAATGCTATCAGTTTAGTATTGAGATTTTTTCAATATTAATTTGGCTTTGCCATTGTGCAGTGTATAGTGAAAATGGCAGAATCTTTGTGTACGTAGAACCAATTCTAGTCCTTGTATCTTGTCCTTTTTTTTACCCGATGAACAATATTTGATGATTGTATCACTATAAATAATAATAATATTGTTCCCCAGAGTTTTTGGGAACCTTATGTCCATAAGCATTTTCTTATGTTCTTCCTACCTTTCTTCTTTTTTGATATGGTTGTCTTCTTTCCCTATTTTTCTATTCATGTGGTTGAAGATAGCCTGATGAACGTGATTCATTTTTTTAGTGAATGATTGGTACCTACCTTACAAGATGCATCCTCAAAATAAAGCCCCAATTCAATACTGGGCACATCAAATGTGGCTCCATCCTAGGTTTGGATGCCTTGTCGCAAGGAATGTTGACCCCTACTACATAGATTGTAATACTAATGTCAATATTTTATTCTATTAATGAGTCAAGAGGTATAGTTAGACAATAAGAAACTCCATTGAGATATTTTGGATGCTATTAGTATTAAAATGGTTAAATATAAAATAATCACAAGTAGACATCCTCTTCTCACATATGCAAGGACCATCATCACGTCATCCTTAGCTCCATTCTCATGAGAGTTTACATATTTTTTAAACATTATCATCCTAGTTCACAACTAAATTGTGAAGTCTACCTAAAAGGCATTGATCTCTCTGTTGGCTTAGTGGGTCCTGACCTAGGTTCAAAGTTAAGTTTGCCAAACAAATCCCTACACTACTTGCCCTTTCAGCATCAATCTGCGGAGCACGGACTAAAGTCTCACCCAAATTAGTATGGGGATGTTGGAACCAAGTTTTCACACCTAGAGACAATTGAGATGTCGTTTTTTACCCTAACTCTAACTTCACATAGATCGATAAGACATTAAGACTTATCGATATAACCTCCTCTTACCAACCTATAGACCTTCGCGAAGGTCTACGACTATCTTTCATGTACCCTAAATAGGTGAATCAACCACTTATGTGCCTATGTAATAACTCTCAGTTCTGTATTTACCTAGATCAGCCTAAGTATCTGATATATTTAACATGCATTAAGATATTCTTCACATAAACAAATATTAGTGCTTGCATTCATATAACAATGTAAACCATGCACATTAATATAGTATTAAATCATAACCCCATTACTCATCATAACATAAACACATTCATTCATAATAGCAGTAAATGGACAAAATGCAGACATTTCTAGAATAATCTCTTTATTGATACTTCATATTTTACACTTTGCTAGATGGGTCCGCGCACTCAGCTGCGAACTCTACTCTAGGCCTCTATGCACACAGCTACAAAGCCTCTCTCCTAATCTAAGACTCTTTGCTTTTCACTTCTAATGACTCATTCCATTCATAAACTATGAGCTATGAACTCCCTTAGACTCTCTAAGACTCTCCTTTTTATACAATCCCATGGTCCGCGGACCATGGGTAGGTCTATAGAAGCCGACACAACATACATAAAATAAGGGAAAATACCTTTATGACACTTACTATCTATGGACTCGGAGAACACAACATGCGGAGACATTACACTTTACATAACAAGAACTTGGTCTTTCTGCCCCAAAACTTGGGCTTTTTCCCTAAAATTGACCACAGGGAACCCTCTCCTCGATAGGCCCCCAGCACAAATGTTGTGACACACCCTCAAGTCACTCTGCTGGCGTGGAGATTTGATTATGGAGACCTCCCAGCTCGACTTGCGCTACTTCTACCTCGGCCACACTCTCAATGGCTGCCTGCTTGACCTGCTCGACCAGTTGCTTGGTCACTGGTCCTGCACTATCTTCTTTGACCCTCTGCTATATCTTCTGTAGGCCTGCCACTTCTCTTCAATGGTGGTAGAGATAACATATGCCGCATCCATCCAAGGCCCCAATCTAGCCTTGCATACTACATCTTTGCAGTGTGTTGCCTCCACCTATTCGAGCAATTGCTTTTCCTCGTGCAACTTAGCGAATCGTTGTGATATGGCGACAATACGCGCCATTTCTCTTGCTTCATCATATTGCTGCTGCAATTCACGAACCTCTGTGTTCAACCTCTCGAGGTTAGGATCCTCCTGTAGAGTCGTAATGACCTCCATGAACTGCTCAAAGAGCATGGTGTAATCTGCTACCGTGGCATCTACTGTCATGATTGCATCCTTTACAACTGCCTCGTGGTGTTCTCTGACCTCTGGTGGAGTTGAAGGCCGTGACTTCAACTCAAGCTTTGTGATTTTAAAGTACAGTTCAAACTGAACCTTGGTGATCTTTTTCCTTGCATCATGTACACCTACACACAATTTCCTAATATTGGCCTCCAACGACGCTTCTTCCAGTATGTGCAGTTTCGGAACGGTTCTGCATGCTTTGGCTACCACAACTGCGGTTCGCTCATTCTTCTTCTAAATCTTCTTCCATGCTTCAAGCATTTTTGTCTTCTCAATGAACATATTTTCATTGTTGACTTTCATCTTGCTAATCATGCTCAGCACGTGCTGCTCCTATGCCCTGATCTCTGCAATCACACCTACTTGTAGTGTGTGAAGGTATTCACTAGGGAGTGCAGTGAAGTTGAGGTCAACATTCCTCAAAGCACTGACATTAGCCTTCTTAGCTTCCGCCTCTACACTCAAAGCTCCATCTGGTAGTGCGACTACCTAGAGATCTAAGGATCGAACCAACTCTGCTGCTTGAGTGGTCCCTGGCGCCAAACTAGTTGATGTTGTGTTGCTCTTCCTTGCACCTGCCTAGAGTCTAGTTTTTTGGATTTGCAGCTGGCACAGACCTATCTGTATAATGACCAATGCTTGCTTCCATTTTTTCTCAAACTACTGCAGCAGTTCCGCTGTCATATCTCTTACCTTATCTCCAATATCATCCAAGTCACCCTCCGTTAAGGTGATTGGATCTAGCGATGAATTAGAGGCTTTGGTCTTCTTTCATTGCTCCTCCTTTTTCTGTTCCCTATGTCGCTTTATGCAAGAAGGAGTGTTGTCCAGATCTCCACCACCCTATTTTGATTGTTCTTCATCTTCTGTTTGGGGCAATGGAGATTTTTGACTTCTGTCAGAGCCACGCTCTTCCTTCTCTGCTTGCTCCTTTGCAGCGCACTCTGCTTCTACACGTGCCTTCTCCTCAATCTACTTCTTCCCCATTTTTTCCAACTGCTCCACCTTTAGTGGGGCTGCTTCCTTTTTCTACTTCTCTATGGACTTTCTAGTCCCAGTGGCCAAATCCGATGGTGGGTGCCAATCTGCTGGCCATCTCTTGAGAACCTCTGCAATGGCATCATTTGTAGCCAAGTATGGAGGATCATATGACTTCTAATCTAGATCCTTCAGCACCTGGATGCAAACAAAGTGGAAGTCCACTTTGAACTCCACATAGCCAGATAGGTGCTAAAAAATGGTTGGTGACAATTGTAGCTTTGTGTTGATGATTGTGCAGATGCTTGCCTCCATCGACAACCAAAATATTTTTCTTTCGTGAAACTGTGCAACGTCCTTTGTAGCCTAAAGAGAAGTAAACTTGGCTGCTTTTGGTAAGTCTATCTCAATTGGTGGAAAATAGTTTTCCTCTGGTAACTCCCACATGACTAGCACAATTGATAATAGCAACTAGGAATAATGGAAAGTATTGCTTTGGTCCTGGGCCTCTCTATTGTTTGCAAGGAACTCGTTGCATAGGTAGCACACCCAGTTAAACTGTACACCCTTCTCGTACTGAGTCGCTAACGAAACCACTGGTGTTGACACCTTGCCTACGTGACACTTTCTCATCACTTTTCTAGCCAAAATTTGGGTGGCCACCTTCACCGTGGGGTCAGTAATACTGGAAATGGAATACATGTGCGCTTTCTTGACAAGTTTGAACTTGTCCTTCATCTTCTTGGTGAGGTTGCGCTTGCCCGTCTTTCCTCCAAATGCCTTTGCCAGATTTAGTCCCGAATGAGGTAACAATGTGATCCTATGAATCAACATATGAGTGATTGGTATCAGCTCACTCAACCACCAGCACCCATCATGCACAAGGCAAAAAAAATGTTTAACAATTGTTAAATTTATAAGGGTGTGGTGGTAGTGAGGCACCCATAGTAGGTTCAACAACCCTGCCCTATTTACCCAATGAATCCATTCCACCAGCTCTAGTGCAATGACACAAGACTCCTTGTAGAACACTCATTTCATGAAGGTATGAGTAGCTAGGTGAGGGAACTGCTCAATGTCCCCCAAATCCAAATATTCAACCTTAAGATGTGTGACGGATGCCAAGCGCTGACCTTCAAATGTTATGTTTTCTGGTAGCAAGGGTATGTTAAGGAGGAATTGTCCCTCATCTGGGTCCTTTGGGACCTTCACCTTTCCCTCATGCAGAGGGATGTATTCTGGAAACATTGAAATGGGGTTTACCCCCTCAATATCGATGTCTTTAGTGCCCTCGTCGGCCTCCAGGACTACCACTTTGCCTTTCTCTTGTCCAGTTGGCTTTTCTTTCTGCTGTGCCTATGTAGCTACATGTTTCCTCAGTGACTCACACACTGGCAGTGTCTTCTTTTGTTTATCCTTCTTCAGCTTGGGAACCTCTCTTGTCAGTGTAGGCTTCGGCCCAGGTGACCTCAGCATGTTAAGCACTGTTGTGGGAACCTACATGCTCACGACCTTAGGCACAGCTCCCTCAGAGGCAACAACGTCCCCAGTACTAGCGGTCTCAACTAGTGTAGACATGATATTGTTAATGAGGATCTGATCAGACTTTGGATATTGCTCAGACACAGGGCTTGAAAGAAGATTCTCAAAGATCTCATGCAACAGATAACAAAAATCAGAAATTCTCAAAATGAAAAGTGTTTCTTGTTGGATGGTCATCCATAATTTATAAGAAAATTTGAATTCAAATTCGCCCATTCCCCCCAAAATCCATTCATAAATGTCAGATTGGTAAGAGATTTCCAAAGATTTCACACTTGATTTCAGCCTTAAATTCCTTAAATGCTGGCCGCCTGCTCCTCTTAACCGTCTTTTGGCAGTCAAATCATGAATAGTGATGAAAATGGTTGCTTTTTGGCTATGATGCGCAGTCTCCACCCCTATAACGCAGCTCCTTCTGTGCTTTTGCTGATACTGTGACATCCTACCATTCCACGCAGACCCCTTGTCGTGTAGCTCTACAACCTGTGCAGTGTAGTTTATAGTCCCATGCCTCCTTGCAGCTGCTTGGAGTGCTAAGACTGTGCTACCATCATATAGTCACCTAGCCAGATCCCTGATGTATGGCTTCAACCAGCTGCCATTTACCTTTCAGGGAAATGGATCTCCATTCAATTTCACAAATTGAACTGCTCCACCATCAGTAATCTCCTTGATCACATATGGCCCCAGCCAATGCATCTGAAATTTTCCTGGAAATTTATCAAACTTGTTGTCATATAATAAAACTAAGTCATTTACCTTGAAGGTAAGTAGTTTGATGTGCCGATCGTGCCATGCCTTTTTGCACTACTTCTAAACTTGTTGATGGAATCCAGCCAAGAATCTATCTTCCTCCAGCTCTGTCAGTTGCGTGAGCTGCTCTTCTAAGGCTCCATGGTATTCCATTCCTATGAATGTCGTTATACATATACTAGGCACAATGTATTCCATCAACATCACAACTTCTACACCATAGACCATCCTGAAAGGCATCTTTCCAGTCAAATTCTTACAGGTAGTCCTATACGCCCATAACACAGCAGGGACTTGCACGTCCCAATTATTCCTCTGTGCATTTAAAACCATTGTCAGTGCATTCTCCATTATCTTATTAAACGATTCCATCGTCCCATTGGCCTGAGGATGATATGGCATGCTCTTTTGATGATAAACTTGGAACTCTTCCATCAACACACTGATCATTTCATTAAGGAAATGTGTACCATGATCACTCATAAAAATATTCGAGCAACCAAACCTGGTTAGTACATATTCAGATAGGAAATTTGAATTTTTTTCCCTTGTACAACCCTTCACAGGTTGTGCCTTTGACCATCTGGTCAAATACTTAGTCATAGTGATGATATATCGCACACCCATCTTCTTTCCTAGAGGCTGAATTGGTCCTACAAAATCAATTGTCGACTTTTGAAATGGCTGCAATGACACTTGTGGATTCAGAGGCAGTTCATCCCTCCACGATGGCTTGCCCATCCTTTGACATGCATAGCACACCCTACAATATGCTTTTGAATATTTATGCAATGTTGGCCACCACAACCCAATGCATAAAATCTTTGGGATGTTTCCTTTCTTGCATAATGGCCTCCCATAGCCCCTCCATAAGCTTCGACTAGGATACTACTTCATTCAAAATTAAGCACATATCATTGCAGTATTTTGTCTGATCCCATTTATACAAGTGAACTACAATAACAAAAAAATATGTCACGCACACCACCAATTCCTTCTTCTGTTGACTAGTGTACCCCTCTAGAGCCATTCCCATAGTCAGGAAATGGATGATGTTTGCAAAATTATTGTTTGCCACGTGCACCACAAAGCACTGCGCGTTAGGCAACCCCTCCTCTAAGTTGTGGGCTCCTCTCCAGTTTAAATTGGTTTTAGATGATATGGTCCTGCATTCAATTTCCCTAGATTCACAATGACTTTGAAATCATACTCCTAAAACAACAGAAACCATTTGCATATTTTCACCCCCAATAGAGAATTATTCCCCAGGTGCTTTAACGCAAAATGGTTTATATACATCTTAAAGTGTCCACCTAGTAGGTAAAGCCTAAAATTTTGGAGCACGTACACCATAGCCAACCCTTCATGCTCCGTCATCGACTAATTCTTTTCAGCCTTCGACATCTTCCTACTTGCAAATGTGATTGGGTGAACCAGTTATCCTTCACCATCCTGTGTCAATATTTCTCTGAGCGCAATACATGACGCATCCACATGTACATGAAATTCCTTTTTCCAATCCGGTAAGACTAGGATCGGCGTGGTGACCACCTTTTCTTTTAACACATCCAGTCTCTGTTGACATTCCTCATTCCAACAGATTGTAGCATCCTTCTTCAACAAATTTTCCATCGCCATGTTAATATGAACATAACTCTTGATGAACTTCTGAAAGTACGCCATGTGACCCAATGTTGCACGCAGCTATTTAACACTTCATGGCACCTCCAAATTGATTATAACCGTGATCTTAGCTGGGTCCACCATTAATCCTTGTATACACACTACATGACGCAACAAGGTTTCAAAAGGAATGCAAAATAAACACTTCCTCAAGTTTAACGTGAGTTGATACCTCCGGCATGTATCCAACATCAAGTGCAAACTAGCTACATAGTGTTTGACCAATCCAAACACCATCTAATCATCAAAGTATACCTCCAAAAACTTGTGAATGTTGTAATGACTACGCGCAAAAGGATTTCCGACACATTCTTAAGTCCAAAAGGCATTACAGTATACTGAAAGCATCCCCACTCAGTCACAAAGGTCATCTTATTCCTATCTTCTGGTGCGATCTTTATCTGATGATATCTAGAGAACCCATCAATGAATGGATAGGCCTCCTTCCCTCCAACGTTATCATATACCTCATCCTTGAATGGAGTTGGGAAGGGATCATGAATGCAGGAATCATTCAGTTTCATAAGATTGACGTAGATCCTTATCTCATCCTTCTGTTTCTTTTCATGAACTACCATAGGACTTACCCAATCTAACTCCTACACTAGTTCAATAATGCATGTTGCCAACATTTTGCTTAATTCAAAGTGGACCTTTTCCTTTTACTTAAGATTAAGGCAATAGGGCCTCTACTTTACAGGCTTCACGTCTAGTTTCAACGCTATCTTCATCCCTCCTAAATCACCTATTATCCCATTTAGGGATGAAAACTTTGTAGGGAAGGTCCTGGTATTCTCGGAGCAACTCAGTGACCTTATCCACCGTAGAATCATCCCAGTAGTCCCTGATCTTCGCAAACTTCAGCTCCGCCTTTCTTCCAATGTTCACTTGTCTTGTTTTTAGCGGCATGGTGATATCCAGGTTCTCTCTCTACAACTCCTCAACTTTACGGTGAGCTTCTGCCTCTCGGATATTAATGTTCTTTGAATCCTCCTCTTCTTCTTTAGCAGTCACATTGTAGCACTCCAGCACATGGCGTAGCTGGGTAGTCCAATGAAGTTGAATCAAATCCAAGGGATCCTGTGAAATTCTAAAGATCATTGCTTTGACCTTCTACAGTGCTTCGTCGATGCACTCAAATCCATCCTCAACTCTAAATGTCATCAAGAATCCTTGTCTCAAAATATCCCATTCATCTGTTCCATGGCAGAGCTCTGTTTCAAAGTACCAATTCGTTGTTATTACATCCAAAGTCTGACAGAATAGATGCACCCACTCTGGTTGTGGTTCTTCCCCATAAGCATGAGTCCATTTTGCTAACTGCTCACGTGATTCACTCCTCCCATCATATTTCTCTATCAATCACACCTTAGGGTGACTAAACTGCACCCTCATCATTCTCCTATATTCGTGCCATCCATCAAAATCATTTTTATGCATACGCCACCATCTTGCAGGTGTAGTGCGCAGTGCCATGTCCAAGGCTTAGAAGTGATGCTTCTATGGTACTTCCCTTTCAAATTTATCCAAAAATTTATCAACATCAGTTAGACCATCATAATAAGGCAAACTCCTTACCTCCAATGATACACAATGCAACGATTTAGTCATTATGTTACAACGCGGCGTAGAAACTTCATGCAACCTATTCTTCCAGTGTTCCAACTCTTCATCCAAATTCGATGTAAAGGAACTTTCGTGGTCCCATGCGATGAGTCCATCTACTTTTGGATTCACTGAATCTTGATCTCACACCGTTATTTTGTAGATTTAGCCCAAATCGTCATCACTTTCATAATTGCGGACCGGTTCAGTACAGCGTGGTCCTTCTGCAGGGTCCAAAGGTATTACTACACGAAGAGATTTTCTTTCAAATGACATCATCTGCTTCTTCAAATTGATCAAACCATTCATGTCAATAGCCCAATCGATCCCAAGGAGTGAGGGGTAGTGATTGTTGTCATCGAAAATCTTTATCACTTCGAAATTCGCCAGCGCTCGCGCCTTCAATATCTACTGTCACTCCCTACAACCTTCCCATGGGGATAATCTTTTCTTGATTCACCATCCTCAATTGAATAGGAGACCACTGCAGCATAGGTCTCCCCATTCTCTCCCATGTTTGTTTCGGAAAAACATTTGCATTTGACCCAAGATCTAGAATAACTTGGTCCATTTCATATCGACCTATTTGTGTAGTGAACCTCATCTCATGCCCTGTTCTTACCTTATGTTTACCAATTTTCCTGACCATGCACGGTCCCTCAAGAGCATTTTCTTTACCAACACATTTATTGATCAACTCATGTAATCCTTTCATGGCCTTGCTATCGCATAGTAGCTTCATACAGGTCTCTGAAAAGGTAGTAAGCATGGATGGATCCATTTCTTCACACTGCTTATCATGTCTTCCTAAAGTAGACGCTTTGGTGAAGATTTTCTTCACTTCCATGAAGGTTTCTTTCACACACTCTAAATCAAAGCTAACCTCCTTTTCTTAAGCTTTTTGAACCCATTCACTTTCTTCATGGGGCTTTCCGTTATCTTTGCTAGTTATCATTCCACTTCGCAACACTATATTCACATTAGGATCCTCTTCGCGGGGTTTAGCCCTCATCATCTGTAGGTTCTGGGTAGGCTGTTGAGGTTGCATCCCCTTTTTGCACATCTTAGCTATTAAAATAGGGCAATCTTCTGCTGCATGGTCAAACTAAGTATAGTATCAGCACGATAGGCACGCCAGGTTTGTACACTCTCATGAGTAGTGTCCTGGCCCTCCACAATTGTAGAAAATAACTTGTCCCCACCTCTCACAGGTCCTCCTCCACCTCGGCCTCGCCTGTACCCCTGATATCCTCATTTCTCTCCCCCAGTGCCTTGATTCAGAGGCCAAGTTTCTGTCTACATTTGATACTTGGGCATTCTCTCCATCATTAACTCATAAGTATGGAAATTATGCTCATCGTGACCTAGTGATTTTCAGAAGTTGCAGAAGAGTTGTTGCGGTGTCTGTACAAATTTTTGCAGCAAGTGAGAATTATCTATCACATTTTTTCCAACAACCTGAAAGATAACACACCACAATGTGGTCCCTGTACTTGGCCTTGCTTGAGCTTCTAGACTCAGAGGCATCGACCCTCCTCTTGCAATATAATTCACGAAGAGGGGCCAGTGGTCTTTATCATGCCCCTGACTCTTACATTTCAAACACCAAACTTCTTCACGCACCTCAGGCCGAGCCCCTCTATCTTTCTTTAGACTTTGGAACTCTAAGCAAGGGCTTTGCAACTCTGCGTGAACTTGATGAACTCCCAAAGCAGCGTCTTGAATCGGTGTCTCATGCAATCTCATTGCAATCTCTAGGGCTTCCACCTGGGTCCCAATATTTTGTTGTGATAAAGCAACCCTTAAATGAGGCACGAGCGAAGCCACAAACCATTTGCGGTGCTGCCCATCCATAAGATCCATTTTAGCTTCATGGATCTTACATTTCAGTCTCTGATCTAGCTCCCAGGGTGTGTCACCAGGCTTCATCATGATTTCCTTGAATCCAACAATTGATTTCACTTCAGACTTGGGCCTACTGAATTAATTATTCCCCGCAGTCTGAATGTCTGCCAATGCAACTGTCGGGTTATCGGTGTAGTACTTGATGTACCATGTTAGCACGTGATCCTTTAAAGCAGTAACCAATGTTTCTTTCTTCATCTGATCATCTGTAATGTTCTGAGCTTGCCACACAACCTTCACAACAAATCAAAACTGTTTTGGGTCCTCATTCTCCAAGACCTTGAAAATGGGAAACTTCACTATATTTGCCATATTGAATGGTGGTGGAGGTGGTGGCAGTGTGGGCGAAGGTGTATGCGGTGGAGGTGAATATGGTGATGGTGTGAGTAGATGGGGTATTCGTGGGAATGCTTGCCTTATTAACTGGACAACACTCTATGGTGAAGCATGTGCTTCTTCTTCATCATCACTCAGAGGAGGCTCAATCAATGGGCTATATTTAGGACCTGTTCTCCTTCTATCCCTAAATAACTTTCCACTCCACGTAGCTCCAAACATAAAGGTAATTGCATGACCAACTTTTCACACAAGAGCATTTTAATCCAAGTATTTAAAGATATTAAATACTTACCTCGCGATCCCTTGACAAAGCATAGCTATGCTTCATTGTAGCTGACTGAGGTATCAACAGCAAACTCTGTCACAAACCATTCTAAGACACGATCAAGCCAGTGATCGACAGTGCGTGCGATCTTATCCTTAGAAGCTTCCAATATTCACACTAACTTCGGGGTCCACACTATTGGACCATCAAGCCTCCACCTTCCCTGGTCATCTACCAACTTAGCGATCCACTCATATAGCTTGATTGGGAAGGAATAGAAGAAAATTTTGTGTAACTCTGTGTACAAATACCTATCCAAACACTGTTCTTTCATCAATTGCGGATCTCTATTTTCTTGCCTCAAAAATTCATGGATCTTTCTATCCAACCAATCTTCAATTTCCTTCTTAGTTAGATTCCAGTGATGCAACATCACACATCTCTTTATGCGGATCTGAGTCCTGACAACGAAACAATTTGTTGGCTTAGTGGGTCCTGACTAAGTTTCAGAGTTATTTTTTCCAAATAAATCCCTATGCTAGTGGCACTTTCGGCATCAATCCAAGAGTGCGGAATGAAGTTTCATCTGAAGCAATATGGGGGGATGCTGGAACCAAGTCACCACATCAAGAGATGGCCATGATGTAGTTTTATGCCCTAAATCTACCTTCACATAGATTGATAAGCCCTTAAGGATTATCGATATAACTCCCTCTTATCGGTCGCCGGTAAGAGGGAGTTATATCGATAAGCCTTAAGGGCTTATCGATTTGTGTGAAGGTAAGTTTAGGGCATGAAAAGACATCACGACCATCTCTGGGTGTGGAAAATTGGTTCCAATCACCCTCCCATACTGCTTTGGGTGAGCTCTAGTCCGTGCTCCGTGGATTGATGCTGAAAGGGCTAGTAGTTTAGGGATTTGTTTGGCAAAAATAACTCTAAACCCGGGTCAAGACTCACTAAGCCAACACTCTCCCATATAGAAAGGAGGTTATTTATCATCCCTCTGCATTGCAAGTGGGGATCTCTTTACCATATTTGGGCTAGATTTAAAGATGAATGTGCTATCCCTTGTTCATTCTTTGTCATGTATTAGTACGTAATGTTTCCTTTATGATCTTCAATCTTATCTTTTGCAAATAATGGAAAGCTTCTTGCTATTACATCTACTTTTGGATTTCCCTGTTTATCTAAATATGTTGGGAAATATCAAGTTCATAGCATAGATTAGCCAAAAGTTAGTAGAAACTGGAAAATTGGTGAATCAGCTTCTCCAAGCTACACAAAATAAAGAAGGCCCTACAGCACATGTATTCTATGAACATTGAAGTCAAATGATTTTGTTATACTATCTCTATGAAGTCAAATGATTATGTTATATTATCGCTATGAAATTAAATGATTTTGTTATACTATCTCTTACTTAATTCTCTCACCAAACCCAAGAGTATTTGAATTCCAAGATTCTACTTGAAGTGAGCCTTCACTTGCTCTTGAATACAGATGTAGCAACAAATTTTACCACATTTGTTATTTGATATGTTACTCTTATCATTTTCTGATTTGTAGTAGAATTAGGGATGGCATGTTTACAATGATATCACCTGAGGCATGCCTGCTAAAGTAGACTGGCCAAAGAGATCATATTATTCTTCTTTCTTAAGTTATTCTTAGTGAATTTGGTTCTAGGGATTGGCATCTATGGAGCACATTAACTTTATTGAAATCCGATGTCTAGAACTTTAACTTTTAAGATATAATGATTGTTGGAATCAGTACAAAAATGAAGAAATGTGTTCAAGTAATGTATGAAATCGTAGGTTATATTATTAAATAATTTGGATAACTCATCCCTTTGTTTTTTATTTTGTACCTCTCGAGTTCCTTGAATATCCAAAATTTCCCCAAAATTGCATTGTCCATCAAAGGAAGTGTACTAGGTGCTTTTATTTTTGTGGGATTATAATTTCACCCCAATGAAATAAAAATATAAAATGTAAAATAGATGAGTTGATATTATTTTGTTCCCCAACATATATTTATTGTATAATACTGGGGACCCATTTCGAGGTTTGGGATGTAATCCTCTGACATGTCCTGCCTACTGCCAATGTACAACATTCACGATTACATCCATGTGTTAGTAGTTACTATTAGAAATGAGACTCCTTTCAAGGCTAAAGGATTGCTTGGGTAATAGATAGTCCACTTGGATGGAAAAATAATTTATTTGTGGAAGGCTTGCTTATTCCAATTGTTGTTTCTGTGCTATCCTTCTACTATGCATATACAAATAATTCTTTTTCTCTGTTTGAAATGCCCTTACAAACACTTGTTCTTTAGGCATCCTTTTTTAGTTAGAATAAGCAATCTAGAGTCAGTGATGCTAATTACTAATACTGTGTCTCTTTTCTTTTTAAATCATCTGACTTTAAGATCTCAAGAGTTGTTTCCATTTTTCATAGCCATCCCAACTCATAATTCTACAGGAGGAAGAATAAAAAACTTAAACTACAAGCTTTACATTCTGGACATGTAATAGATCTAAGACTTGGGATGTCTATAAGAGGTCAATATTTTTTTTTTCATTTCTTTCCATTGGAGCATTCCTTCACCAACTCTTGAGGTTGTTGAAGCTGTCCCTCACCCTACCTATAAAGCACTTACTTGTGTAATCAATTATTTA
This sequence comes from Pinus tabuliformis, assembly GCA_031772625.1. Classification (NCBI taxonomy): domain Eukaryota; kingdom Viridiplantae; phylum Streptophyta; class Pinopsida; order Pinales; family Pinaceae; genus Pinus; species Pinus tabuliformis. Next base: position 533,802,414 of record CM062811.1, on the reverse strand, counting down.
AAAAAACCATCGTACTTCAGCCTTTAGAACGAAGAGAATACCAAATAAAATGAAATAAAGAGGAAAAAATATAAACTGGTTTGTCATTTACTATTTAAACACAACTTCTATCTTAACTTGAATACCAAATGGAAAGGGGAAAAATATAGACTCATGTTCCCATGATTATTGAATGGAGCAACAAGATAAAGAAAAGAAAATTTATTTCTTACTTCTATTATTTTTAAACTTATTTCTAGGTTATTTCTTACATGAAAGACTCCATGGAATCTTACTAAAGATCCATGCACTGGATGAGCCATTGGTAGTACATCCATTAGAGATACTTCTATGAATCATGCCTTCAAGTGTGATTTCACCTTAAACAACAATTCCACATTCCATGTTATGAAAATGTAAAACTTCTTGTAAATATACAACAAGACAAACTTTTTGATGCCAAAATTTTAGAAAGATCCCAATGGGTATGACCAAGGATAAAAAACATTTTTATGGATTGTTATTTCTACTAGGAAAATTGTAAATAATTTTTTGAATTGTTAGATATCATGTTTTCTCAAGTGGCTCTGCCATGGTAGTGCTTGGATGTAATGTTTATAATTATGGTCTATTATCTGGGTGCTAGTGCTCTAGAATTGAATCTCAATGTCCTAATTATTTTGAATTTTTTAGTTCTTATGTAATCATAACAACCGTAAATATCTTCTTGGATATTAAAAGGTCTGCAAATATGTGATGCTTATGAATTAGGTATGAATTCTATCATGGCCTTTCGAGGCTTTGAGTTCACTACATAATCGGGTGTTGTTTTTAACATTAATCCTCTAATTTCACTTTGTTGATAAGGTGTTTCTAAACTAGAATATATGTCACAAGGATTCTGATTGAACGATGCTACAACTGTCCTTCCTAACTGTTGTAGCGCATTTATGTAAAGTTGAAATTCAAAAATTTCTCTAAGGCAAATGTAAAGAAAAAAATTTGAATAAATTATTTACTTCTTTCTTCTACAACCATCCTTCCTAACTATTGTAGTGCATTTATGCAAAGTTTGAATTCTAAAATTTCTCTCAGACAAACATAAAGAAACAAAATTGAATAAAAGTTTTACTTTCTTCTTCTACTATAGTCTTTCCTATGCTACATACTTACAAAGTTTCCTTTGCAACATGTGGTGCAAATGCTAGTTTTACTCTTATCTCTCTTTCTGGCTATGAAAATGTTAATATATATATATATATATATATATGAAATATATATAAATTATGATAGTGAAAAAAAAAATTCCTTTATTTCTGAATTATGGAAATGGAAAATTCATTTTAATGATTTAGATTATATTTGAAATTAAATTTGTTGGGTGTTGATAACTTAATATGGCATCCAATAACTCATAAGTGGGATATATCAAACACTTTTGACTTGAAAAAAATAGGTTCTAGAAACATATTTAATGGAACTCTATCTTGACTAGGGCTCTCATCAAATTTCATCTCCCCATGTACCGTCACATGGGACCTTTAGAGTTTTAATTGTTAAGGAGGATATAGTATTAAAAATTAAAATTATAAGGTAATTCACCATAAATTTTAATCCATATTTAATCGTGGAAATATTTATTATTACTATTTACTCAATAGTAAGGACTTTAATTTTTTCCTTCTTTAAAATAATGTTATATCTCCTCTCTCATTCAAACTTTATTGCTATGAAATTAATACACATTCAAGTATGATAAATTTCTTTAAAAATAGAGTCAAAGCGAAAGAGGAAAATAATAATGAATAATCATCATGCTTTCTAGAATAATCAGCACCGACCCCTTAAATAATTCAGGTAGTAGACAATTAGACTCTCGACAAGATTACAATTTTTTTTGGAATGGATTTGGCTAACCCTGACTATTCGAAACGTCAGACCCCATGTTAGATTGACAACATTTATTTGGAGTGGTAACAAACCCCGACCTTACCATACGACCCAATCTTAATTTGGTCGGGTTTGTCAATGGAATTTTATATCGTTATACCACCGCAACAACACACCATATATTGTCATCAAAGTAAATAATTAGGAATTAATTTTGGTAAAAAATGATAAAAATATCGGAGGATGAGATTAGATTCTCAGCAAAAATCCATATCCCTCACAATCACGTTGTGATTTGTCTGTTAAATACAGTTTAAAAATTCATGAAACCATCAATATCTTTGCTTGAAATTACAAAAATTGGTTGGAAAGGTGTGGAAACTGGAAAATTTGATGAATAGGTATGTTTTGAAAGGTCAACCACTTGGATCCAGATGAGCGAAAAGAGCGATTTTAGTGCAAAATTATTACAACTTGAAATGAAGCCAAATTTCGTGCCTCCAATAGATTACCAATGGAGATGAAGATTTTTATTATCCATTTAATGCCTAATGAAAAACCCATTAAATGACTTGCTACAGTTTATGAAGATAGTGACTTCATGACTATTTTATCAGTGACTTTATTTCTATTATATCTCTATTTTTATAACTGTTGGGATATTTTCTATTTTTTTGTTTTTTGGTGAGACGGTATGAAAGAATTCAAAATGTCTATATATTGATGTTTTTTCCATGTATGGTAGATTGTTGTAGGGCTCTATTTGGCATGTGTTAGAGAGTGTTTAGTGAAACTGGAAATACCTAACTATGATTAACATATAATAGACATTGTACACACAAATAAAATTTCTCTTTAACTTCGAATTTTATCCCAAAGAAAGTCCTTTCTATATCGTATGCTTCGTAGCCTTTGATGGTACCAGTGAAACATTCCATTTCACATGAATTTGAATCCCATTTTAACTAAAAAAAGAAACTCCTTTCTATATCGTATGCTTCGTAGCCTTTGATGGTACCAGTGAAACATTCCATTTCACATGAATTTGAATCCCATTTTAACTAAAAAATGAAATAAATATACAGGTGATTGATTTTTCATAGCTCACGCTATTTATAAAAAATAAAATAAAACAATGATGAATTAAATTTTATAATATATGGGTGGTCTCAAAATTTCCACCCAAATAACCACTAAATAACGTATTAAAGTATTTAAATCTTCCAGAGTACTCACTATTTCACGCACAAAAATCAACTTATAAAGTGTTCATCTTAACCAGATGAATTAAAACTATTAAATGATGAATTAAAACTATTAAATTTTCCACGTTGCTCACTATTCTGCGCATTAAATAAACTAATAAGGCTTTAGTTATCCAAGTATAATGATATAGGATAAAATATTTACTTGTAATTAACTATCCTATCATTGAGTAAATATAATGATCATTACAAAACGAAAAATAAAAATAACACTATTTTAAAACTTTTGGGATTTTCACTGCTTTATTTTGTTTTTCTTTGCGAGACACTTTTAAAGAATTCAACATGTCTATATTTTTATGTTATTTCCATCCATGGTAGATAGTAGTAGGGATCTACTCGACATTTTTTTAGAGAGTGGTTGGTAAAACTAGAAATAACTAACTATTAATAACATATCCCAAACTTTGTACATACAATAAGAAAATTTCATCATAACTTCAAATTGTATTTGAAAGAAACTCCATTCTATATATTGTGATTCACAACCTTTGATGATATGAGTGAAATGCTCTATTTCACATGAATTTTAATCCCATTGCAATTAAAAATTTGATAAAGATAAATGTGGTTGATGCTTTCATAGCTCACGCTATTTATGAAAAAAATATTTAAAAATTATGAATTAAATGTTATAATATATAGGTGGTTTTAAATTTTCCACCCAAATAAGCTTTAGATAACATATTTAGCAACCCATGATAATAAAATTATTTAAATCTTCCAAGATGTTACTATTACATGCACTAAAATCAACTTATAGATTTTTCATCTTAACTAGACGAATTAAATTAGTTGCTCACTATTCTGCAGATTAAATAAATTGATAAGGATTTCATAATCTAACTATAATGATACAGCATAAAAGTTTCACTTGTAATTAACTGTCTACCTTTGAGAAAATATAATGATCATTATAGAAAGAAAAATAAAAATAATCCACATTTTAATTTAAATAATTTATTCAATATTTTTTGCATGTTGCATTGTTCATGATGATGTAAAAAACAAATTAATTTAGAAAAGGTGTTTTTTTATTATTATTTATCATTATCACAAGACTCGTGATAGCCTATGTCATTTTATCATTTAAATTTAATAGACTAAATTAAAATTGGTAGATTGAGTTAATTTTTTTGGTCATCATGAAGTCGGTGTAGCATAACCATGGTAGATTAATTTTGGTTGAGTGTTATAGTTAAACAAGGAGAGATGAGGAGAATCAATTATTTGATATTTTAACCTTTTCAAACAATATTTTTGGTATTGATTCATCTACTACGATATTTTGAATTTTCAATGAGATGCTAATGTTAGTTTAGAGTGAAAATGTAATTGCAATAAGCATTATGCACTTTCATCTTGCACTGTTAGCAAAGGATATCGATGGAAATGAAATCCCGACCATAATAATATTCTCCAAAATAATGCCAAATAATGCTTAATTCCTTTTGGATTCTTGGCCATTAGATTTCAGTTCTCATTATTCATCACAGCCATCATTTAACAAAAATATATTTAGTTGAAAACCCTTCAAATAAAACAAGCATTTTATGTGCCATTAAATGAAACAAACACCTTATATTAACTAATAAATGACCATCTAAATTTTAACTTCAAGGGTTTTTACTATGTTTTAGTACAACAAGAAGTTTAAAACTCGCTTGTAACTCTTTCACTCAGCACACTCCTAAAGTAGAACAACCTTTGTGCTTAGTTTGAAAAATTTGTTTCTAGGCGAGTAAATAATGACTTCAATCCTCCATACCAGTGATACCACCATTGCAGTGGAAAATATTTATCATACATTCACCATCATAATAGTTATTTTTCATAAATGTTGATTACTGCCTTGGAATTCTCTTTGGTCCATTTGGGGACTTTGAGCACCAATTGTGCACTTTTCCCAGCAATCAATATCAAAGGGGTTGTCTTTGACAAGGAGGAAGAAATTGGTGAAAGAAAAAGGATGAGTCTAGCATCCATCAACCATCCCAATGAACTTTCTCTTCCCCGCTCAATGACATAGATATCATCCCTTCCCTTCATGTTTTCTAGAGACATCTTGCATGGAAACCGATCATCTGGAAAACCTCCCACCTATTCTGTAAATTAAGTGACAAATTTTTAAACTAGGAATCTCTACATTAAAAAAACACCATTCAAAAGCAGAAATTAACTATGTAGGCATACCTTCACCCAACTTAGTATCATGTTACTCGTCTCGAAGAATATGGTACTAAAATCCCCTTCAAGTTTGCCTTCTAGCTCGATACCAGTGGTCGCTGCGTTGTGGAAATTTTGGAAAACCTGCCATTATAGTTGTAGTTAATGAAGAACATGGATTCACCTTGAAATTGCGAGAACAAATAATGGTGTGAAATCCAAGAGACACCACTTTCACTCTTAACATGTGAGAAATATTTTTGTGATGTTTCTTTTCCTAATGCATCATTAATCTTGCATCCTTGCACATAACCAAACACCTTCAGTGTTTCGTAGAAAAAGTTTACTAATCACATCTGCCAAAGTTAAAAAAAACAACTCACTTGGTAATAATGAGATCCTGACAATTAGAAGTTATGCTACAACAAAAAGGCAGGCACAAAAATAGGAAATCCAGCCTCAACGAGCACCATGACACCAAAAATAAAGCAGCCCCTTTGAACACTAAAAACAACTAAGTTCACTAATCGATAATCCATTAACCATAAGAAATTCTCCACCAACACTGTTAAAATGAAATTTAGACCACCAAAGCTCAAAGCATCGCAAGTTAACTCTTAGTTGTATGAAGAATCACCCTTCCCTATACCTATATGATATAATCGGATAAATCTACACTACTGTGCATGGCAAGGTGACATCCAACGTCGAAATTTGGATCCAGTGATGTGACAGCCTGTTATGAAACCAGATCTCAAAAAGATAGAAAATATAGATCAATGACTTAGAAATTAGCCTCTTCGAGGGAGAAACCTCCTTTACATTACATAAATGAACAATTATTGCATGATACAAATGCCAAAGCTCCTTTCTATATATAGGATTCTAAGGGGTCACAATATAATCAAAGCCGACACAATGGGCATGAAAATAACAACAGTGGTCTTCTATGGGGCACAATAATAACAATATGGGGACAATACGGGCACAACAATAACAATAAGGGCTTCAATGACAATAGTAATGGGGGAATCACTAGTATTATTGGGACCTAACATGCCCCACTCCTTCAAAAATGCATTGTTCTCAACGCTTGAGTAGTTCTAGATGCTTCTGTATAAAATTCTCATCCTTTTACGTGGAATATTAAGCGGGTAAGTTCTTCCACTAGATGAGATATTCTGAAATTAATCGATTTTGTACATGTTAAGATCTTGTTTCTGTGAGTGCTTCAGGTTCCAATATGATTTTTCCTTCCTCATCAAGTTCTGGAATTATTGTTTGAACTGGGAGCTTGTCACCTATAACCTTTTTTAAGGATATAACATGGAAAACTGGGTGCACTTGGGAAGCTGCAGGAAGCTCCAATTTGTATGCCATAGTACCTATCTTTTGCAACACCTTGTACATACCATAATACTTTGGTGATAATTTATTATCCTTCTTAGCTTGCTTCAGGGACATTTTTTTATATAGTTGTAGCCTTAGGAATACCTAATCACCTACATCAAAACTTCTTTCACTGCGATGTTGATTTGCATGTTGTTTCATTCTATTCTGTGCCAAAGTGAGGTTATCCTTTAAGAGTTGGAGAACTTGTTGTTGATGCTCAATGTGATCTTCCATTACTTGAACCATAGAATTTTCTCTTAAATATGATGTGATTGACGGTGGATGATATCCATAAAGTGCCATAAATGGGGTCATTTTTGCTGCAGTATGGAAGGAAGTGTCATACCACCATTCAGCTAGAGGTAACCATTTGACCCATTATGTCTATTTATCATATACAAAGTAATGAATATATCCTTCCAAATATTTTTTTACTATCTCAGTTTTCACATCAGATTGAGGATGATAAGATGAGCTATGAGTTAACTGAGTAGCAAGACAAGAAAATATTTCTGTCCAAAAATATCCATTGAAAAATGGATCTCTGTCGCTTACAGTAATCTTTGGGCTTCCATGCAACTTTTGAATTGTTTGCATAAATGCAGTAGAAACTGTACTCGCTATAAATGGATGAGATAATTCACAAAAGTGTGCATACTTGGTAAGTATTCTAACTACCACCATGATAACAGTCTTTCCTTTGGACATGGGTAGACTTGTGATAAAATCCATTGAGACCTCCTCCCAATGTTGTCTTCGAATGGATAAAGGTTGTAATAGACTGGGGATCTTAATTGTTTCAACTTTATTTTGTTAGCAAACCAAACATTTTTCCACAGACTTTTGAATATCCGATTTAAGGCCATCCCAAAAAAAAGTTCTTCTTAACCATGTGGTAAGTTTTTGGAAATATTGAGTGCCCTCCTAAGGGAGAGGTGTTCAATTCCATAAGAATCTTTTGTTTGAGTTGGGAATTATTACATAGGTATAAGCAATCTTTGTATTGTAACGAATCATTTTTCTAACTAAATGTATCAAATGTATTGGGATCTTGTTGTAGATTTTGAATGATTTCCCACACTTCTTCATCGTTCCTCCATTCATCCCTTGCTTCGTTTATCCAATCTGGTTGGATAATAGAAATGGCACAAATAAATACTTCCACATCCTCATCCTTTTTTGAGAGTGCATCTGCCACAACATTTTGCTTCCCTTTTTTGTAGATGATTTCAATCTCATAACCCAACATCTTTGTGACCCATTTTTGTTTCTCTTCTAAATATAATCTTTGTCCTAAAATGTATTTAAGACTATCATGATCCATTTTTACCTTGAAGTGTCTTCCCATTAGGCAGGTTCTCCATTTGTTAAGTGCATGTAGTATTTCCAACATTTCCTTCTCATAAATAGGTTTGTGTAAATACTTTCCTTTGATTGGACGATTTTTGAAAGCAATGGGTCTTTCTTCTTGCAGTAAAACAACACCAATTCCATTTCTGGATGCATCACATTCCACAATAAAGGTTTTTGTGAAGCCCGATGTAGCTAAGACCGATGCTTGGCACATTGCCTCTTTAAGATGTTCAAAGGCCTATGTTGCTTCTGTAGTCCATGAAAATGCATCTTTCTTCAATAATGTTGTTGGAGGTGTTGTTATTCTCCCATAATTCTTAACAAACTTACTATAATACCCTGTCAACCTGATAAATCCTTGCAGATGCTTTATGGATGTGGAGATTTTCCATTGCTTAATGGTTTTAATTTTTCCAAGTCTACCTTAACACCTTAATGAGATACAATATGACCCAGATATTCCACCTCTTCTACTCCATAGAAACATTTGGAGCTTTTTGCATATAATTGTTTCTCCTCCAATAGTTTGAGCACCCGTTCAACATGTTGAACATGATCCTTCCAAGACTTGATGGAGATTAGTATATCATCAAAAAATACTAACACAAATTTTCTAAGGAAGGGTTTGAAAATGGAATTCATCAAACCTTGAAATGTAGAAGGTGCATTGGTAAGGCCAAAAGGCATGACCAAAAATTCATAATGACCCTCATGATTTCTAAATGTTGTTTTCATAATGTCTTCAGTATTCATTCTAATTTGGTTATATCTTGAATGAAGATCCGACATGGTGAAGTAAATTGATCCATGCAATTCATCCAATAATTCATCAATGATAGGAATGGGAAATTTATCTTTAATACTGAGCTTGTTGAGCTACTACAATTCAGACACATGTGCCATGATCCATTCTTATTGTGAACCACTACTACAAGAGCAAAGAAGTGACTTTGACTGGGTTGAATTATACCAGCCTCTAGCATTTATGTAACCATACATTCAATTTCATGCTTTTGGGCATAGGGATATCTATAAGGCTTGATGTTTGGAGGAACACTTCTTGGAATCAAATGAATAGCATGATCATGAATAGGTGGGAGTACTTTGGGAGTCTCAAATACTTTGGAATGATTGTCCAAGAATTTTTTGAGATCTAGAGAAAGAGATGATTTTGATGTGTGAAACTCTAGCGAACATAATTGTGCAATTATGCCTCATTGTTCCTTCTTTAAAAGATTTGTTATTCTGTTAGAGATGATTATGTTTCCTGGTTTCCCTATGATACCCCTTAACTCAACTTCCTTTCCTTCTGAAGAAAATTTCATGAAACGTTATTGAAAATTAAAAGCTATTGCACCCAAGGATTGTAGCCATTGGACTCCTAGTACAACATCAACACCACCCATTGGAATGGAAAGCATTGGGCTTGTTATCACTCCAGGAAACTCTCCTAGGTTCTAGCTCGGAGATGCCTAGTAACATATAATCTTCAATATTGTTCACTGAACTATTTGAATAAATGAGGGTTTGGATCAAGTTAGATAACCATTTAAGCTCTATTCTCACTCAAGACATGCATGAACACTCTCACCAATACAAGGCTTTAGACCACTAATGCTCAATAATTATAAATTCAACGGATAGATGGAGAATACTAACTATACCAATAGATTGTATACATAGACATAAATGAATGGCTAGCTACAGGAAACAAAAGAGAATACTGACTATACTGGCAGATGCATATATGACCACATACGGATGGCTAGCTACAGGCAAAAAAGAAGCTTGCAAATCTAATTTATCAAAGTAGAGATAAGATGATAGTTATCTTGCCTTAGACACAGAAGAAAACATGAACAAACTGTTCAAGTGCAAGCATAAAATAGAAAAGAGAATGGACATTGAGCATATAATATCAAAAGAAGCCTATATTGCTAGAATGAAGATGAGAAGCTTGAAGGAATAGAGGAGGAATAATCTCCAGAAGTTGAACCCATATTACATCTTACTATCAGCTATTTATAGCCTATTTACCATGCTCCTGAGCTCTAAGAGGCTCAGAGTATTATTCTATCTGATCTGCATTGTTAACTGATTTGATTCCCTCTATAGACAAGCATGGCTTGGAGGATTATTCTTCTAACAACAGAGTAACTGCATTCAGATATTTTGGCTGTGCTTGTAGGACTGTTGATGCTCCATGATGTTTGTTTGATGAGCTGCGCTGGGCTATTGATGTGTTGTGCTTCTTCTCGGCCTCTATGTCAGTTTGGGGAGGAGCTACGCGTGCCGTGGCCCTTTCTATGATTTAGCAATGCATACATTCTGTAAAAGCAGAACAACGCTGCCCTTTTGTGGACCTCTGTTAAAATAATGAATATTTCTACTTTAAACAGAAAACACAATAGTGCTGAGAATTCCTGGCCTCTCTTCGTCCTTTCTGGACTTCAAAAACCCTCAAAAGTGACTAATTCCTTTATTGGGTTTTCCCTTGGGGTTATCGAAAGTTGAATTTTGCCCGCTCCCTTTGTATTTCGTTGAACAATGAAAATACATCAAAATTGCGAAAAAACATTGAAAATGGGCCCTCCGCGGACCTCAAAATTTATGTATTTCACTTCCTGGACCCTTTCGGGTCCAGGCTTCATCGCAATCGGCGCTGTCCTATTTCCCATTGCATTTCGTTATATAACGAAATATACTAAAATTCATTGAAAAATGTCTTTGGCATGGACATGAAAGATTATACATTTTGGTTATGAAACCCATCGGGTTCAGGTCTCATCATAATCAGTGCACATATATGAAAAGGCCCCACCCGATGGTTTCTGCCGATAGTGATTCGTCGATGCTATGTGGGCCGTCAATTTGCATGTGCGATCGATAGTCCATGTTGAATCAATGATCGCTATCGCTCATTCCGCACAACCTACGCTGATACTCCACTAATATCTCTGTCAATACTTCCATTGATGCAACCCGCCGACAGCGATCATTGGCAATCGCTGATCAGCGGTGTCTAGCTCCGATTGCCACTACTTGGGACCACTGATTTACGATTTTCCGCTTAGATCTAGGCCGTTGATCATTTAGATCTAATGGAAATTGTGCATTCTTGGGTTTTAAACCTGCGATAAGGGTTTTTGACTAATTTTGAAGTGTTTTAGCCTCCTGATAGTGCATTTTTTCCCTTCCAAAGGCTTTACTCCCTTGCTTGTTTCAATCTTGGGATGATCTTAAGCACTTTTGAAGATTCGAAGAGCATTTTTGGATCTCTTTGCATGATTTTAAGCAAACTTTGGAGACTTTGGGAGTATTTTGGATCCATTTTTGGGCCAAACACCAACAAAGCTAACACTGTCTCCTTCTAGGGATGAAAGCCTCCCTGTGAGGTTTCAAGAAATACATATCAATGCCTTTCCTGTAAAAAAAAAAAGATCAAATCTTCCTCCTAGTGTTGCATTGGGCATGGAGTCTATTTAGGATGAAATAAAAACTTGAAAACAACATATTCATAATTCCAAGGCTTGAAAGCCTTAATTGAAATAAATTTCGAAGAACATCCCATTGAATGGGCCATCAAAAGCATCTCCTCCTTCCTTTGATGCATTGCTTTTGAGAAAATAGTCACCAAACTGAAAATTGACCCTTTTTACCTTTCTATGAAAGGTTTCTTTTTTTTGGTCAATGTGTATATCAGCCAATTCATCAAATACTTGCAAAAGCCTATTGATTTGATCCTCTACTTCAAAAAATTTCTAACATTTGATATTATCAAGTAGAGATGGTCTATATTTCACCATCTCTTTGCATGCTTTCAGCCTTGGATGTTTTGATTGGGAGGTTTTGTACACCGTTGAATAATAAGGTCTGCTTCATACTTTGCTGTGTCATTTGTGACCTGAAAAGTTAATATGAAAGATGAATCAATGCATTCTTTTGTGGGGGACACAAGGACTTCACCTATTCCTATAGCTTCCTCAGAGCAAGCCCCATCAAAGAACATGTCCCAAATCTGTGGGCCTTCTTCCTCTGTGATTTGGCAAACTGATTTTTTAAGATGTGTAGAGGCCAACAGATAAGGCTTGGTAATGTCAAGACCAAGCTTACCCCTGACAGCCTTGGGCATTGAATTATGGATGGCTCTAGTGTCTAGAGGGCAATTGTGAAGGATTTTATCATGAATAGACAGAGAAACATAAAATGATGGGGATCTGTCTTCACAATTTTCAATCATTGGGCTGAGAATAACAGCTGGTTGGTCATATTGTAGATTTACATAGTCAGTGGAAGCTTAGATGGTTTTAGGCTCAAGAGCCTCAAGGATAGATTTCTTGAAGGACACATTCTTCACTGGTTCAATCAATGGTATAGGTATTCTTGGCTTCTGGATTTCTGATTGAAAACTGAAAGAAGAAGGGGACTTGTCAAGGCCTCATACCTCTATGGCTGGAGCTTTGAGATTGATAAGATCAACTGCTGGTTGCTTCTGCTTATTAGCTTGTTGTTCTGCAGGGACAACAGATCTATGAACAAGAGTTTCCTTGACATTATTCGTCATCGAACTCAAATTATATTGGTGCTAATCTTCAGTTTGTAGAACTGCTTCACCATCCCATTCTTAGTTGATCTGGTCATTGAATAATGACTTCTCATAGGCAACTTTGGTTTTAAAAGTGGCACTGCCTATGTCTTCCATACAATGGATCTCATCATCTTCTTCAAACTGCTCTTCTTCCATGACTACATTTTGAGAAGGTGTCTTCACCCTTTGGTCTTCATTGGCATCTTTGTTTCTTTGCAAGATTTGCAACTGGTCATTTGCCCTTCTATATGAATTTGGATTTGGAGGAGCGAAGGTATTAGGAACCCTTCCTTTCCCAGAGTGCTTCTCAAACTTTAATTTGGAAACTTCTGAGGCTAATGACTCTATCATCTTGGCCATTTTATCTATCTTGGGATCTGAAGATGACAAAGGTTCACCCCCTATCTCCTTCTATCAACATTACCTTTGAGCTTTTCTGTAGCCATGATGTTTGATTCTACTTCTAAGGTTGCATCTTGCATATCAGCCAAAGAAACACATCACCTCTCCCTGAACAGTAAAAAAAAGTCAGAATCAAAGGCACTGGCATAGATGAGTCTAGTAGAGGTAGTGGTGGGTTTCACTTCAGCTGGTATCTTGCTATACATGCTGTTAAATATCTCATTAAAATCAGACAGAAGCTCACCATTTTCCCTTTGTAAGTTCACAAACTCAGTGTGGTAGTAAAGGAGATCCTTCTTATCCCCCCAATGCTTTAGGAATGCATCATCTAAGGCCTCAATATCTGCTATAGATCTTCAGGTCAGTTCTTTGAACCATTTTCTGGCCTCTCCATCTAGGCTTTGGACAAAGACTCTCATCTAGACATCATCTTCGCTAATGTCCAGGTTATCAACATAGCTATAGAATGACTCAAGATGTTCTTTAGCTAAAAGACCTTCAGTTATACTGAACTTAGGCATATACTTCTGATATTCTCCAGTAGGCATAGCATTCAAAGGAGTAGACAGTATTAGAGGTCCATACCTAGAAGTTATGGTTCTTTCCATTTTTGTAGGTGCTTGTGGACCTGCCATAGCTATGTTGGCTAAAAGAGTACTGGCAGTTTGAATGATAGAGGGCTGAGGAGTGATTGATAATACTGAAGGAGTATGATGGATAGGGGGTGAGGTTTCATTTAGGCATACAACAAAATGAAAACCTAAAGAATAAGGAGCTTTATGAATCTCTAAGAGTTTTTCTTCGCTGCTAGTATTAGAAGCTATACTCTCAACATATATTTGTTCTATTACAGGTCTTTCTTGAAGAGATATAGGAGAATGTTTAGGTCTACCTGAACCTGATGCTCCTTTCTGCAATACCTTTCTTTCATTGATGATCTTTTCAGGGTTAGGTACTCGGTCAACTTGTATCTTTTGAGGATTTCTCGGAGTATGCCTCACAAACTAAGCCAGAACTATGAAGTGGAGTCACCAAGAGGTTCATCCTCCAGTAGAGTCGCCAGATAGATGATTACAACCAGAAAAGTGCCCAGACTTTGTCTATCATCAAAGATGGATCTATGTCATTTCCTAGGGAAGCTGAGCTTCAGTTTCCTCTCACTAGCAGTGGTGCCAATTAAGTTATCACTCCAGGAAACTCTCCTAGGTTGTAGCTCAGATATGCCTGGTAACATATAATCTTCAATATTGTTCTCTGAACTATTGGAATAAACGAGGGTTCGGATCAAGTTAGATAACCATTTCAACTCTATTCTCACTCAAGACATTCATGAACACTCTCACCAATACAAGACTTTATACCACTAATGCTAAAAAATTTATAAATTCAATGGATAGATGGAGAACACTGACTATACTAGTAGATTGCATACATAAACATAAATGAATGGCTAGCTACAGGAAGCAAAAGAGAATACTGACTATACTGGAAGATGCATATATGACCACATATGGATGGCTATCTACAGATAGCAAAGAAGCTTGCAAATATAATTTATCAAAGCAGAGATAAGATGACAGTTATCTAGCCTTAGACACAAAAGAAAACATGAACAAACTGTTCAAGTGCAAGCATAGAATAGCAAAGAGAATGGACATTGAACATATAATAGCAAAAGAAGCTTATGTTGCTAGAATGAAGATGAGAAGCTTGAGGGAACAGAGGAGGAATAATCTTCAGAAGTTGAACCCCTATTAAATCTTATTTTCAACTATTTATAGCCTGTTTACCATGGTCCTGAGCTATAAGAGGCTCAGAGTCTTAATCTGTCTGATCTGCATTGTTAACTGATTTGATTCCATCTATATGCAAGCATGGCTTGGAGGATTATTCTTCTGACAGCAGAGTAACTGCATTCAGATATTTTGGCTGTGCTAGTAGGACTGTTGATGCTCCATGATGTTTGTTTTATGAGCTGTGTTGGGATATTGATGTGTTGTGCTTCTTCTCGACCTCTATGTCAATTTGGGGAGGAGCTACGTGTACTGTGGCCCTTTCTATGATTTAACAATGTATACATTCTGTTAAAATAGAACAACGGTGCCCTCTTGTGGACCTCTGTTAAAATATTGAATATTTATGCTTTAAATAGAAAATACAACAACACTGAGAATTCCTGCCCCTCTCTGTCCTTTTCAGACTTCAACAACCCTAAAAATTGGTTAATTCCTTTATCGGGTCCACCCTTGGGGTTATCACAAGTCGCATTCAGCCTGCTTCCTTTATATTTCGTTGAACAATGATAATACATTAAAACTGTGAAAAAAACATTGAGAATGGGCCCTCGACAAACCTCAAATTTTATGTATTTCACTTTCCCGGACCCTTTTGGGTCCAGGCTCCATCGCAATCGGCACTGCCCTGTTTCCTGTTGCATTTCGTTATATAATGAAATACACTAAAATTCATTGAAAAATGGCTTTGGCGTGGACCTAAAAGATTATACATTTTGGTTCTGAAACCCTTCAGGTCTGGGTCTCATTACAATTGTCGTACATATATGCAAATGCCCCACCCCATGGTTTTCACTGATAGTGATCCACCGATGGGATGTGGGCCGTTGATTTGGGTGTGCAATCGACAGTCCATGTTGAATTGGCGATCCCTATCACTCATTCCACACAACCTGCGCCAATACTCTACCGATACCTCCGTCGATACTTCCGCTGATGTGACCCGCAGATAACGATCATCGACAATCACTGATCGGCAGTGTCTAGCTCTAATTGCGATTGCTTGGGACCACTGATTTGCAATTTTCCGCTTAGATCTGGGCCGTTGATCGGCCAGATCTAGCAGTGGCTGTGCATTCTCAGGTTTAAGCCTGTGATAAGGGTTTTTGACAGATTTTGAAGTGTTTTAGCCTCCCGACAGTGCATTTCTTCCCTTCCAAGGGCTCTCCTCCCTTGCTTGTTTCGATAAGCACTTTTAAAGATTCGAAGAGCACTTTTGGATCCCTTTGCATGATTTTAAGCAAACTTTGGAGCCTTTGGGAGTATTTTGGATCCATTTTTGGGCCAATTGCCAACAAAGCTAACAGGGCTATTCAATACATATTATTCCATGGATAGCTTGATATTATGGCACCTTCAAGAGAAATTTATGGTTCCTCCACTTGTAACCATCAGTTGGCACTCTGGTGATGGATATAGGAAGCAATTCAATTCCTTGGCTATCTTACAATGAATAAAATTATGGGTACTTCATGAATCAGTCAACACTATTACCTTTTTCTTCTTGATATGTCCTTCTATCTTGAAAGTTTGAGGAGTGGTAATTCCAGCCAATGCATTACAAGATATGGTCGGATTCATTTCTTCTTTCTCTAGGGTTTGTTCCTCATGTATATCCTCTTGTTTTAACTGTTCTTGTTCCTTTTGTTCCTCATCTTCATAATCTATGTAAAATAATTTCTTCTTAGCACACTTATGACCTCTAATGTATTTCCTATCACAACTGTAACAAAGCCCTTTTTCTCTTTCTTCTTCCAATTGTTGTGATGTCAACCTTGTAGGTTGTGGAACGCTAGGGAAAACAACACTTCCATCTTTATAATTGTGAGTGATAGGCTTCCTTGCTGCCATAATTTTGCTTTCCATTTTTCTTGCCAACCTAAATGCCTTCTCTAATGAATCATATTCTCAAAGGCGAACCTCATGTTGGATGTTATCCTTTAAATTCCCTATGAACACATCAATCCTATGCTCCTCTGGAATATCTTTTACTCTTAAATTCAATTTTTGGAAGTCCTAGATGTGCTCCATCGTTGAACCATTTGTTTGAGATTTGTCAATTGGCTAAAAAAAGTGTTTCCTTTTGTATCCTCATAATGTGCAATCGTTTCATCCGTAAAAATTGCCCAAGTGACAATTTCTTTACGAGAGCAAAGTCATAGATATCATAAAAACTGATTTGGTTCCAAATATAAAGTTTCAATGTGTACCTTTTGTGTGTTTTTTACATTATGGAGATTGAAATATTGCTCCATCTCTAGTATCAGTGTTATGGGATCCTTTCCAACAAACCTCCTCATATCGATCTTTGGAACATGGTGGGTCTTTGATCCCATGTTAGAGTCTATCAAATCATGATTAACATTTATTTTGTTCTCATCATGAGTTTCCTTTACTACCCTTTCGCCATTAGTAAGCATTTCTTGTAGAAACTTTGTCAAATTTGTCTTCAAATATTCCATGTTGCCTTTAAGTTTTTCTTCTAAACCATCCATCTTAGCTTCCACACCTTTCTTTAAACCATCCATCTTAGATTCTATGCCATCCAACTTAGCTTCCACATCATTCATCTTAGCTTCTATGCCTTTCTTTAAACCATCCATCTTAGCTTCCATTACTTTTTGTGAGAGTGAATTTTGTTGCACTAGTTCTTGCAATTTTTATATATCATGTTGCATTTATTCCTATTCTTCATGAGTCATGCTAGAGATTGCAGGTTGTTTAGTAGGTGTTTCCATTTTCTTTCTTCGGGGAATCAATTAATGATAATTATGCTTCACTATGCCCTTTGAATTCCTTCAAACTAATTTTTCAAACCAAACTTATGAAAAATTTAAAAAAAATCTACACACATTTTTTCACTTTGTAGGAGCTTGATATTGTATCTGATGTATATCCTAACTTTCAGATCTCCAAGGTCTGAAATTGTGAATTTTTGTAACCCCCTTAGTCTTCTTTCCAATGCCACCAGTCTGATCGAAATTGGATTCTCCAAGAAAGCGTTATACCCAATCTCCAAAGATTACTTGATTATACAGATTTTCAGTAGATAGAACTTGTAAGAAGTGCCATGTGTCACTGTTTCAACCTTTAGACATGAAATTGATGCACAGAAAACTACAATCCATCCTCTTTCTGTAACGTCTTATGAGATTTCAATCTGATACTCAGAGAGAAAGTTATGATTATTTTCCCAAGGTCACATGTTTGGGATGTAATTCGGGAGCCTGCAAAAACCCTAACTTCCTTGGATCATATCACCGAAAATACAGCGAGACAAGATCTGAAATTCGAACCCAAGGATCATCGAAATTCGGCTCAAATGGTTTTTTTTTTAGCTTCTGAAACATCGCAGAACAAACATTATAGTGAAAATTCCATGATGACTTGCTTTGAGCAGAGAAACCCTAGAATCGAAAGCTCTGATACCAAATATTATGAAACCAACTCTTAGAAAGATAGAAAAGATAGATCAAAGACGTATAAAAAAGCCTCTTCGAGGGGGCAACATCCTTTACATTATAAAAATGAATAATGATTGGATGATACAAATGACAAAACCTCATTTCTATATATAGGAGTTTAAGGGGTCACAATATAATCAAAGCCAACATGACAATAATAATATAAGGACACAAAAATAACAATAGTGGGCTTCTATGGGGCACAATAATAAAAATATAGGGACAATAGGGGCACAACAATAACAATAAGGGCTTCGATGACAATAATAATGGGGGAATCACTAGTATTATAGGGATGTAACACGAAACACTGACATCACACAAAAATTTCAATGAAAAGGCTAATGTTCACTATAGAAAATTGAAAATTTTCACTAGCATGGACAAACTAATAACTTAGAAACAACCATATATGTCACTACGTATGCAGTAACATAACAATACTATATTTCGTTTTATTTAATGTCGCAATAATGTTAGTACCACAGACATCGGACATAAAAATAGGATGTAGCATACGATGAGTGATATGCATCCCTATAGTAAATTAATCCTTTTTTAAGTTATATATTTATATTACTTGAATCTTTATCTTAGGATTATTTTTATCTTTATCATGGAAGAAATATTTAATATAAACATCTTTTTCACATTTATTTAATACAATTATTATTACCACATAAATTGTCAAATAAAAAATGATATTTTAAAGGGAAAAATTAAATCCACATTTACTAATATAATTGTGCGAATTTATATATAATAAAAACATTTAAATTTTTTATCCGTTTTGCCAAATTCAACAAACAATTTTTATAAAACAATTCTACATTTACTTTGGTCACCATGATATCTTTCTTTCCTTTGCATGTTTTATTCTTCCTCTTAAAGTGTGTGTGTGTATTATTTAACTACTATATGTTTTAGATTTTTTTGGCATAAATATGAGGAATTTTCTTTTGTCAAATATTGACATTTCTTAATCACATTGGATTTTTGACTACATATACAGATTTCACACCCTAGAGCACTCTAATTGTGGAGAATTTACAACTCAAATTTGTGATACCAACAAATCCTTGTTTGATTCTAAAAAAATTAAATAAAAAATATATTTGAAAAACGTTCAAATTATATTATATTATATAGAGACTAAAACTATATATAAATTATTACAATTATTTTACCTATATATAAAATTAAGAACTAAAAAATATATCCAATATTACAATAAATATTAAACCTTTTATAAAATATTATCAATAATTAGAAAACATTTTAGTATTGAAAGTAACCTAAAAATACGTCGGAAACTTTAAAAATAATTGTAATTTTGACACATACATAAACTTGTTTTGAACATTTTCTTAACTAATTGAAGTTTGGATTTAGACTCTCTCATCATTGGGATGAGATGGTTTTCAAATTTATGTTAGGGAATATAACACGGGTAATCTCTAAGTGTTTCTCCATTACATAATCTAATTAATTAGGTCCCTTTGTTTTGGGGATTCTAGTATGTAGAAGAGTGTTCCATTTTAGTTCTTTTTCTAACCTTGTGATGGTTTTTATCATTAATTATCACGATCAATATTTCTTTATAACCTTTGTCTAATGTATTTATATTATTTTTCTTCATTACTTTCCTCGTTGATTTCCATTCCAACTTCTTCTTTGTTGATAAGTATTCACGAAAAGTTTACCTTCAACTCTATAATATCATTTTTCATTACTTTCCTCGTTGATTTCCGTTCCAACTTCTTCTTTGTTGATAAGTATTCGCGAAACGTTTACCTTCAACTATACAATATCATTTAAATACACTCGTTGACATGTTTATCAATATATTTTCACATGAAATATTATTCTTGCTGTACTTTAATGTATATAATATCATTTAAATACACTCGTTGACATCCTTATCTATGTATTTTCACATGAAATATTATTCTTACTCTACTTTAATGTTCGGTAAGATTGATTTCTCGTACTAACACAATACATTCTTCTTCTACAATTCTTCAACAAAATATATCTACCATTTACCCGTTCTTTTATAACCTTCTTTCGTGAGTGTATCTAGTTATATAGCTTCTAATGGAGTTTCTTTTTACACTCAACGCTCTTTCACTTTAATGCTAAAAATGATTCGACCATAATACATACTGCACATTTCTTAAGGTGAACACTGAAATGCGAAAAGAAATTAATGAGTTTTCATATAAAAACAAATAGTTATTGAATTAGACTATGTTAACTTTGAAAAAATACTTAATTTTTTATTAAAAAAGATTTATAGGCACTATACTACTCCCTCTTTTTCTATCATCATTTTTATTTGTTTCAAACTTCTCATATTTATATACTAGAAACGTACTTATTTGTAAAAAAAAAAACAAAAAACAAACATTTTTCCTATGACAATATTTCATGGCGCTTAAACTATTAAACTCAATTCTTTCTTCATCACAATTAATACCATACTCCCACTTGAACAAAGTTGCCTCTATTTCCATCATTTTCCTTTCATTCTCTAATCAACACATCCTTTTCCTTTATTATGTGTTAAACCACTTTCCAACAATCTTGGGCACTTCCCAACCAGCTTTATTACCTTCCCTAATGTTATATTGTTGATGAAATCTTTGTTAATGATCTCTCTATCAACACCTACTAAACATATACATAGTTAACAATCCTACTAAAGATATACACAGTTAACAGTTATTTTGTTGGAAATCTTATTGTCTAGTCAATGCTTATTTTCTTATTTTCCTTGTTGTTTAACCTATTTTCCTCAATTTCGTTTTTCAATAATCATATTATTTATAAAATGTGTTCTCTACAAAACTTTATTGTCCTTAAGATAACTTATTTGTAAATTATTAAGCTACACACATCAATCACTTCACTTGTTGATTTAACTTTTTGGGAATCCCCATGACCATCATCACAAGGTTCACAAAATAAAAAGAAATATTTTTGACAAAGTGAGATCTTAAATTCATGCATCATTTTCTTTACACTTAATTTTTAAAAGATCATTGAGATAAACAATGAGTTATACTATCAATTTGTATAAATTAATAATATATCTACATTTACAATTATATTTCCGCTTTTTAAATCTATTCCAAAAAATAATCCACATAAGTTAAGAAAGTAACATAAATTTTAAAATTTTTAAGAGAATTTTAAACCTTTGCTTTATATAATGATGAGGTGGTTTTATTGACATCATTGTTGGCTATTAGGCTTTATATACACAAGTTTCTTTGTTCCTGCATTCACATGTAAGGTTTTGTATTGCAAAGTGAACCCTTATCAATTTATGGCTACTTATTGGGAAAGTTTTTTTCCATCTTTGTATTTTTAGGTATAGCACCATAGAGGATTAATAACTTCATCATACTGAGTGTGTAGATTTCTTTAATAATATTAAGGACTACACCTTCTTATGTTTATTTTTTATAATAAAAAAAATTTATTTAATAATTATAATACTAATCATCATTTTACTAACTTTGTTAATTCCTAAATTTATCTAAAAATTACACCTTATCGTGAACCATTTTATTAAAGATAAACCTTCATGTTAAGAATGTATAAATTTTAATAAAATAAAAATATACTCGTTATAAAATCCATTCGTTAGAGGTTTTGTATTTTTAATTAATAAACAAAGTCACTTAGAATGTAAAAAAAATTATTTGGTAAAAAATCCTTTGTTTTGTTTTACTTTCCTAAATTTAAACTAACAATTTGAGAACCTAACCAATCTCCATTCCTTTCTTATTTTCGATAATCACATGCTTCGTCATTATATATGCCATCTCGTCAGGCAGCGGAAGCCCCATTTTTTTCTCCCGAGTTGTTCACACTTGACCTTCGGGAAGAGAGCTTTCAATTATTCAATCTTCCCTTCACTTCATGAAACCATTTACTCTCTCACTCTAAACCTATATGTTTCATCTCCAACCCCATATTTAACTTGTTGTCCAACGTAGAGAAAGTTGATCTATGTATAATTGATCCCTTCTACTAGAGTTATACAATTTATTACCGAGACTACAATACCAGTTCAATAGGTATTACCCTTTAACGTCAACACTCTTTTCAATTACGTTCGTAGTGAACTGCACTTTCATAGTGGAATCAAGTACAGAAATAATTATACCTTTTCGAATCTTGACAACAGAAACATATTCTCCTTCCAACCAGGCACATACTCCCCTACCGATTCTAACAACATATATACATTCTCCTACTAAGAGGAATTTAACACATGTTCAGAGAGCGAATAAACACATAATAATAATGCCGAAGGAAGTATATGGTTCTGTGAAGGATGGATCAAGAGAAATTGAATAAACACTTACATGATACTAGTAGTATTGCTTTAGGTGACTTTGAGACTTGAACCACAACTTTAAAGTAGATGCCACACTAGTGTGTTTGTGTACAACACTAACTCATTGGAGGCATGGGAAATTGAGTCCTCTTATTGTGCATTATAGTTTAGTGACAAAACTTTATTAGCTAACTCGTTGTGATTTAAGCAGGATTTTAGTGACGAAGTAGATAAAGGGTGTGATGTATATAAACAGCATTGCGACTGGAAAATTGAAGCTCACAAGGCATCAATGGATAAACATCCCTTGGAGAGAATTTGACTAATTATTGAAATGATGTAGTGGAATGAAGAGGGGGAAGGAGGATGGAAGAGGTGATAGGCAGTGAGAAGTAATGGCAAGTCACTTGTTATTAGAAATGGTGGCAAACTTTGGATATGTACAAAAATTTACAACTTTATATGTGAATGTTAGTTTCAACCTTTGGATAAAAATGACATGAATTCGCTTTCAAACTTTCCATAATTTCAAACTTTGGATAAAAGACACTTGAGTTCCTTTTCAAACATTAGATAAAAGGGGTACTAGCTCTTTTTCAAACTTTGGATAAAAAAATTGATTTTTTTTGGATATGTAAAATTGCCACAACCTCTTAGTGAGACCTCAAAATTGAAATTTAGGATATAATATTTTTGAATAAAATGTTTTTATTAAAATAATGGTTAAATTTAGCATATGAAAATTGTAAGTACATATTAAGGCAAGTCATTAAGTAAAAAATAAAAATGATAAAATTTGGTGAGTATCTCAAATGTTTTATGGTCTTTCTATTTTGAACATATATTAAAATAAAATAAGTTTTGTTTAGAATTTAAACATATCAACTTTATATTATCAAAATGGAAAGTTTCATTTAAAAGTTAAGTTGGTCAATTTTATATTATCAAACTAGAAAATTTAAATTATTAAATTTATATTTACCAAGTATTTAGGTTTTTATTAACCTTAAATCAATGTATGCATTTTAAAATTCACTTCAAATAAAATAGAATTTTAAATAAAATGCATTTCAGACCAAATGAAATGAGATAAAAAATTTAGTGACAGAAACAAAAACATATAACAGTTAAAAACAGCCCGAAAAAGGTTCAAAAATCCAAAAGTTCATGCAATCTAAAGAAGCCATGACAACACTAGAGCCAAATCGAGCTGAAGAATTTGGTTTGGTTCGGTTCGGCCCCCAATAGTGAAACAAGTCATCCTGCGTTTGCACTGATTGGCCTCACAGTAATTGAGTGAGTATCCCATTTTTCTAGAAAAGAAGTTTGAAATGTTGTCGTAGTAATTATCTACGTATAATATTAAGTTTTCTGAATCTTACAATTGATGAAGCCGGCTATCTTTAGAAAATATTTTGAAAACCATCTGAAATTGAGGAACCACACAATGTTTTGAAAACCATATTGAATTGACAGAGCACACATAAAGGACAATAACATTGTAGTAAAAATCCATTTGTTGGTGGGTGTCGAAGTTTATGGATGATCCGAGTAGATTAGATAAATGTTATTGGTAAATTTCATTAATAGGATATGGATTTTCAATTTGGGTGAATAGTTTCTTTCTTATGTAAAAAAGCGTAAAATTTTGTTATTGTAAAATGGATTAAATTTATAGTTTTCCATCAAGTTCATATATACAATTTTTAGTTTTTTCCCATAACGTCTCTCAGTTTTATTTAAGTTTTTATGCATTCTTTATATGCAATATTGTTCTCCCATCGGGGATTATGACCTTTTACAATTAGGGATTTAGCGCTTCACATAAAGCCAACACTGAGCA
This sequence comes from Pinus tabuliformis, assembly GCA_031772625.1. Lineage (NCBI taxonomy): Eukaryota > Viridiplantae > Streptophyta > Pinopsida > Pinales > Pinaceae > Pinus > Pinus tabuliformis. Next base: position 533,777,928 of record CM062811.1, on the reverse strand, counting down.
GAGTTTGATAATTAGGTATTTAAACTTTTCATCACTCATGATGGTTAGATATTATGTATTACGGGGAAAGTTTATTTTATAAGAACTTAATTAAAAGTTGAGGAATATTTAATTGTTTTGTCTTTAGTAATATTGGTTGGAATCTAATTCTTTGTTTTCGAGAATTTTGTTGAAAAAATACATCACTCAATTTTCGGGTTTCCTGAATAATCATGAGAACATCAAAACAACCCTTATGAAAATGACAAGTGAAGTTCTCAAAGATATAAAGAATCAATTTAAATCCTTAATGATGTTTATAAAAGATCAACTCAAATCCTTAATGATAATTATATGATTGATATATTGAATTCAAATTTATAATATTGATCAAGTTTTTTTTGAATGAATTCAAAAAAATATTATTTCATCATTTTCATCCCGCATATTTGACTGTTCAACAGCAAAAAAAAATGAAATAAGAGATGAAGCACTCCCATTCCACTATTCATTGAAAAAACGAGATGAAGCACTCCCACTACTACTCATTAACACTATAATTGTCTATCATTTTGTAACCAATCAAATATTTTATTAAAAAATGTTTTCTCTCTTCGCTGGTTGAGTTGGGCTAATAAGAAGTGTCTCCTTTTTGTAGATTAATAAGCAAATTTGATTTGAGGTTGAAGCTTCTCATCTTCTTAACTCTGTGTATTTCTTCTTTTGCTGGGATAAATTAATACAGCATTAAATACAAGAAGAACATTTATACTTATTAGCAAATATTTGAAAAAAAGAAAACAATCTGCCTAGAGCGAAATAGAAAAACAATTATGAAATTTTGAACAAAAATAACATGTTATGTTATAGTATGTGTAAGATATTTACTCCTAAATTTTATAGATAATGAATTTTTTTATACTTTAGTTCCAACTCGAATTTGGTAATTATGTTTTAATCCAGATACAGCGAAACCACTTCTTTCAATATCCCTAAGTAATATTCTTAATTATTCTTAATTGACCCGCGAAATTGCAAAGCAAAAGACAGTCTAGCTGTATACTGTCTTATTCTTAATTATTCTTAATTGACCCGCGAAATTGCAAAGCAAAAGACAGTCTAGCTGTATACTGTAGACGTTGCTCAATTAGCTAGTTGACAAAATTGACCAGGATCGCTCCCAGTGAGTTCCGATCCTGCCCAGAGTTTTCAATATTATCAGATTGGTGAGACTTTCATCGTTGACGAATTTAAAATGTGATTTGAAATGAAGAGAATGAAGCTGCATGTGATCCAATCGTCCCGTCATTTTCACATTTTATTTGATTGGGAAGGACGACGAATTCGCTATCACTTAAAATTGGGATGTCCAGTGGAAGACCATAGATATTTATCGAATTTGATACCCTAAATTTTGAGTCGTGAACTGAAAATCGGATTCACGTTGCTTTTGATTGTGATTTTTGTTGGGATGTTGATTTCTCTATTCATGTATATGCGCGGGGGCGAGCAAATGGGCCCTCGGTTGGTGTGACAGAAATGATATTGCAATTATGTTTATAAGGTTAATGAAAACCACACTCCATGAAAAAGTCAATACAGTCGCTTCTAAATTGACAAATGGGCCCATTGTTTTCTTTAACAAACGGTAAGTTACAAAAGTTGTCAGACTATCTTTATTGAATATGATATTAACACACAGTATGATCGATCAAATTCACCCATCAACGTTTCGACCCAACTTTATATTAAAACAAACAAAAATGTCTAATTCAACGCTTAAAAGCTAGGAGAAATTTCTACACAACCACCCTCCTAAATCCTACCGGTCAACAAACATCGAAATGAAAGTATTAAATGATTTTACAATCAATTAAATATGTTCTGGCCTTTATATGCTATTTACATAGTATTATTTAATATGTGGTATATTTAATTTTGCAATGGAATTATTTAATTATTTGTTTATATTTATTTTATTGGAATTATTTGTTTATATTTATATTATTGGTTAATTATAATGTGATTTATTTTAATATTTATAATGATGATTAATTTTTGTTCAAATTTAATTAATGTAATTTATCTGATTTAAAAAAAAAAATCAGATTTTTTAATATCTTTTTTTTATAATTAAAGGAACGAAAGTTTTCTAAATCATTTCTTATCATTTTATTATCGTTAATATCATAATCATAATATTGTTAATATCGTAATAAAATATTATTAATCTCTAACTATTTTGTTAAGAAAATTTATTTATTTTATATTAATTATAATTTTATTCATTTTAATATAATATGTAGAATTTAAAAACTAAGTACTTTTAATTTTCATTATTTAAAAGCTATAAAAATTAAAAATAAACAAAACTAAATTTGATTTTAAATTTTATTTTCTTCTTTTCTAAGCCGAGAGAAAGAAAACCAAAGTAGTAATAATAATAATAACAGCAGCAACACAAACGTGAATACTACTATATCTTAATTTTTAACCCCTTTTTCTCTATCCAGATCGTGATTAGTATTTAAATTTAGATATATGAATTTCATTTTTTAAATATGTATTTAAATAATAACATTATTATTAATGTAGTAAGAAGTCTTAAAATTAAATGGAAAAAATAATTTTAATTATTATTTCAGATGTATATGTTAAATGATTGTATTTTTTAAGGAGGTTGTTTAATTACTTTATTTTATTATATTTTTACCAGAATATGATAAAAATGTAATATTAAGTTATATATTTTATTACGATGAATTAAGTATAATTAAAAAATCATTGTAAATCAAATAATAAAAAATTAAGTTAATTTTTATGAACAAAAACTTATTAATAATTATATATAATTTTATTATTAAAATATTATTAATAATTATATATAATTTTGCCCACGGGGCTTTGGATTGACGGTGAATGGGTGTTCTGTTAAGGCACTCCTTGCGATAGGTCACTGGTTCAAATCCCCCCTGGGTACTTAGATTAGTCTTACCGAGAAAAAAAAAAATAATAATTATATATAATTTTACTAATAAAATACTATTAAAAAAATTAAAAAATAGTCATTTTAATAAATACATAATACACGTGCTTTCAACATTTTTATTATATAAACCCTATACAAAATGCATGGCTTTTCAACTTGGTGGAAACATATTTTTTTATCATTTTAAGGTATTCAACATGGTCAAACTAAACTTACATGTCATTTGTAAATTCAATTAATCAACGCCTCTTGGTTTAGGCTTCCACCATGCACTAGGGTATCTGATATTAATCGTCCTCGAAATTCCAAAGGGCTCTCATCATCTTCTTTTCAATTGCAACATTTTCTTCTCGGACTCGGTCTAATGGAATCATATTCCTCTTCGTTACTTTTGTTGTTCATTTTCGTTATAAATTCGCAGGCATTTTTTAAATATTTGCAATGTCATTACTAACCACAAAATCTGTTTTTCTGTGTTTTAATGTCTTCTCACATAAATTACTCTTCTGATTATACAATATTATTTTCTTTTACAAACACGATGGGTTTCATTCACAAAATCTATGTACCAATTACATATTCATGTGATTATCTCCCTCTTACATCTGGCAATTTCATTTCTGATAGACTTATATTTCACATTTAAAATTCTCACTCTTCAAAAATTGTTCAACCACAATACATACTACACATTCTCAAATCCAACAACAACATATTAAAACAAATAGATGAGTTTTTGTAGACAAAGTCGACCAAACACTAAACCAACCTTAATCTGAATTAAATTGGTAGAAAACATATATTCTATTGAAATAATATTAATGATTAGCACACATATTCCTCCTCTCTTTAGTAATAGTGCTACTGTTTTCAAAGGGAAATTTTGTTCATACTTTGCATAGTAACAGTGAACTTATTACACAAAAATCCTTGTCCCTAGCTTCATATCCCAATAGATGCATATGCCTTGATTAACTAAACCTGATTGTTTCTTCATCTACATACTCACATTCATTCATTCTATTCCCATACTTTCACATTCACTTTCCCATCAATATCTCTGATTTCTTTCTTCATGGTCAACAACGACTTCCCCAGTAACATTCATTCCATTGCTAATGGATATATTGCGAATAAACAAATTGTAAATGATATCTCTGTCAATCGACATCGATTTTATCAATAGGTGGCTTGTTATCCATTTCCTTCTTAGTTGCAATTTCATAAATAAAATAATCGTGAAACATGACTAGTCATCACATGCATTCTTGATAATTTTTCTGTTGGAAATTTCAACGTTTAAAGATAGTTTAAATTTTCCCTTTTATTGGTTAATGGACTTACGCTCTTCAGTTTTAGTTTTTAATAATTAAGTTGTTTATTAAATATTTGATTTCAGTTTTTGTAATTTTTAAATATATTAAATTATGAGTTCTTATATAGTTATTAGATTTAGTGTTATAATAACAACTAAAAAATTTGATTTTAAACCTTGTCCAAATTACCCGAATATATTATTGATTTACCATAATTATAATTATAAAAAAAATTATATAGGAAAAAAGTTTTAAAATTATTATTATATTAAATTATAAATATCTAACTAATATTATTAATATTTAAAATTCTAAATATAAAATAATGTTTTCGTAAAATTATTTAATTTTTAAAAAATTATATACATTTAAGTAAAATAATTTGAAAAGTATTACACAAAAAAATTAACACCTAAGATTCTCCGTGCTATTATAATTTCATAAATAAATATTTAGGTAAGAATGTCAATTCACTAAAATGCTCTCACGCAATTTTCTTTGTATGATTCGTGAACCAACTTATGTAATTTGATACAATTCTGCGTTTTAAAATTTTCAATTTTCAAAACGATTTTACGATATTTTATTTAATTTTAATTTTTTTAAATTTCATCATAATTGAATTTATAAATTTTTTTTAAGTAAAGATCTAATATGAGTTGAAAGGGATGAAATTTCTTTAGATACAAATATTTTTAGAGTACAAAATATAATGTTATTTTTTTGTTATTTAAATTGTATTTTTAAATGTTAAATAAATTATATATAAGACCAAATAAACTTTTTAACCATAATTTTTTTTAATGATATATTCATAATTTTTTTAAATAATAATAATTATTATTTATTTTGAAGGTTACTGCCAAGTGAGACACCAAATTATTGTATGAGACCCCCTTATTTATGATACAAGGGACACACCTCCATGCAACAATTTGATTACTAAGCCTACGAAGACATATATACTCTACCCGTCTCTAATTTTGAACATATAACCTGTTAAGAAAAAACACATACTCTTAACCATTAAACTCACTAAAATTATATAATATATATAATTTACATTAAAATATTTTACATTACATAAAACATTTTATCATATTATCATCTCAACCTAATTCATTCCATTCCTATACTTTCACATTCATTTTCCCATCCGTATCTCTTATTTCTTTCTTTCATTGTCAACCACGACTTCCCTGGTAACATTTATTCCCTTGTTAAGGAATATATTGTGAATAAACATCCGTATCTCTTATTTCTTTCTTCATTGTCAACCACGACTTCCCTGGTAACATTTCTTCTCTTATTAAGGGATATATTGTGAATAAACAATTTGTATATCTCTTTCAATTGACATCGATTTTGTCAATAGGTGGCTTGTTATCCTTAAGTTGCAATTTCATAAATAAAATAATCGTGAATCATGACTAGTCATCACATGCATTGTCATATATTTTTTTTTGGAAATTTGTATATTTCTTTCAAATTACATCGATTTTGTCAATAGGTGGCTTGTTATCTTTTTCTTCTTGGTTGTAATTTCATAAATAAAATAATCGTGAATTATGACTAGTCATCACATGCATTGTCATGCTTTTTTTTTTTGGAAATTTTAATGTTTAAGGGTAGTTCAAATTTCTGCTTTTAATGGTTAATGGTTTTACTGTCAGATCTGAGATTTTTGTGATCTATATTGTAAATAGATGTCTTTTGGATTAATCACATCATTAGGATTTTGTGGATGTTTCCACCCAGCTAATGTGGTTCATCCTCAGGACAAGATGATTTATTGTCTTTAACTTTTGTTTTTAATAACTACTTTGTTTATCAAATATATGGTTTCAGTTTTCGTAATTTTTAAATATCTCGATTTTAAATTAAATTGTAGATTTCTTATATATTTAATTTGTGAACTATTGAATATACTTCTTGATGTTATAATAAAAATAAAAAAATTTAATCTTGAACTTTGTTCAAATTACTCTAATATATTATCAATCACCATCATTATATAAAAAAATATATTACTTATCAAATAACTTATTTATGTTAATTATTATTAAAAAAATATTATTTATATTAAATTATAAATATCTAACCAATATTACTAATATTTAAAATATAAAATATAAAATTACGAATATTGTTTTTGTAAAATTATTCAATTTTTAAAAAGTTATATACATTTAAGTAAAATAATTCATTCAAAAATAATTAAACAAAAACATTAGCACCTAAGATTCTCCGTGCTATTATAATCTGATAAAATAAATATTTAGGGAAGAATGTCAATTCACTAAAATTCTCTCACGCCATTTTCTTTGTACGATTCGTGAACCAATTTATGTAATTTGATACAACATCATGTACGGTTATTTGTTTCAAAATTTTCAAAACTATTTTACATCATTTTTATTTCTTGAAATTCCAAAAGAAATTCATTGATTGGATTTATAATATTTATTTTTTAAGTTAATATTAGTATAAATAGATTTATAATATTTATTTCTTAAATTAATATTAGTATAAATTTATTTTAAGTACATATTTAATATGAGTTAAAAGAGATTTATTATTTTGTTCGGTTTATCATATCAATCTTTTAAGTTGATTAATCTAAGGGTTCATATTCCTAAGGTATAATATTATTCACAGGGTTTATCATATTAACCTTTGGATTTAATATAAATCCATCAAGTTTGTAATCATGGTCAACCTTGGTCCAACATCACATTGTGACAAATATTTTCTCACTATGAAAATCATCCTATATCGCATTATGACAATGATTGTCTTAATATGAAAATCAACCATGTTTAAACATTGCATTGTGACAAAGATTGTCTCTATATTGAAATTAGCCCTGGTCAACCATGGTCAATCATGGTCAACCATGGTCAATAATCATAGTCACATTGTGACAAAGAGTGTCTCCTAGTCCAACGTCACACTGTGAAAACCATGGCCATCCATGGTGATCCATGGTCCAATGTTTCATTGTGACAAAGATTGTCTCAATATGAAAATCAACCATGGCCAATTATTGTCCAACGTCACATTGTGACAAATGTTGTTTCAATGTGAAAATCAACCATGGTCAATCATAGTCCAATGTTGCATTGTGACAAAGATTGTGTCAATAAGAAAATCAACCGTGGTAAACCATGGTCAACCATGGTTTTTAGGGTGTATAATATTTATCTTAGGGTTCATATACCTTGGGTTTATAATTTTCATCCCTTGGGTTTAATATTATACCTTTGGGTTTTTAGTTTTAGTACATTGGTTTTATTATTCCCTTGGGTTAATAATATCTTAGGATTTTATAATTAATCTCTTAGGTTTATAATATTAATCCTAAGATTTAGTATAGATCTCTTCAGTTTATGATCATGGTCAACCATGCACAACCATGGTCCAATGTCACATTGTGCTAAATATTTTCTCAGTATGAAAATCAACCATGGTCAAATGTCATATTGTGAGAAATATTGTATCAATATGAAAATTAACCATGGTAATACGTGGTCAATGTTTATTTTAGGGTTTATATTGTTTATATTATGGTTTTACCTAGGGTTTATAATATTAATCGCTTGGATTTATCCCTTAGGTTTAATATTATTCCCTTAGGTTTATAATCCCTCGGGATTTTAGTATTGATCTTTTGGGTTTATTATTCCCTAGGGTTTATAATATTAACCTGTTGGGTTATTAAATAAAGTGTTTATAATCCCTTGGGTTTATAAGATATATCTTAGATTTTATAATATTAATTTCTTGGGTTTAAAATACCTTGGTGGTTTAGAATTAATCCCTTAAATATATTATAAAATAATATTATTAAATAATAATAATAATAAGTAAATTATTATTATTATTTACTAATTAATTATAAATATAGTAATTGTTAATAATAAACCAATTAATTATTTAATAAATATTTATAATATTAAAGTTTTTATATTAATGAAAGAATATTAATAAAAAATAATAATAATTAGTTAAATATTATTATTTATTAATAATTATTAAAGAATGAAATAAAAATAAATAAATTATCATTAATATTTATGGATTAATAATTATAAATATATGTTTTTAGTCCATATCAACTATATTTACCAATAATCAATAAATTATATTAATTTTTATTTCTTAAAATTTAAAGAAAAACTCTTTTATAAATTAAAAGTGCCGTGGTTTCTACTCAACTGTGACATTATTATTATCAAACATATGACATTATTATTATCAAAATATTGGACTTCGCATAGATGTGCTCTTTTGTGTTTGTTCATGTGGACTTGCATATTTATCCCTTATCGTTTTATGTTAGTTCATAAAGTGGTCATTGTACAAGTCTTCTTCCGTCACCAAGATTTGTATGTGCTTATACTAGTTGATTTTTTATTTTTTTGGTATGCTTTTAATTTTAATTTTAATTTCAATAATTATGGTAATATTTTTATTTTAATACATAATAAGTGAAAAATATGCTATAACGTTTGAGTCAAATTACTATATTAAATATTTTTCTATAAAATTAGTATAATAAGAAGTTATGAGATAATTTATTATACCAATGGTTTTATGAAATGATTTGATTTTGCAACGTATTAAAAAATTAATAATTGTTCCTCAAGGGGCACTAAGCACATCTTAATAAAATAGTTGTTTTTTCTAAAGTAAAATCAATTGAAATGCATAATAATGTGAAGTCTCAACTTTGATGTAAATGTTAGTGTGTTTTTGTTACAGGATCTAAAAATTAGGATAATAAAGTATATATGATATTTAAGTGTCACCATATTTGATTCAATTGTAACTTTTGTAATTTTATTGTTTGATATTTATGTATTGTTAATGCCAAGACATTTTGATTGGGATTTGAGTATGACCATTTGTTTGTGTAGATGGAATTTTCGAGAATAAGTGTAGGATTTTTTTGGATCTAATGTAATCACAATATACTTTGTTTTTGTTTGTTTGGTTTTTTTTTTAAATATGGTAATAATTTGACTAGGTGATCTATTGACAATGTTCACTGGAACCCATAATTTAAATTCCAACATCACTTTATATTTTGTGCGTTGTGGTTGCATGGGAAAATTTTATTTAATGTTATGATGTAGAAATTTTTTTATTAATGTAATCTAGATTTTGCAAATAAAGAGTGAATCTAGAGGTGTGAATAAATTAATCTTTTAACAAATATGATAAGAGTTTGGGAAAAAATTTAATGATGAGTATAATTTTGCTATCATACAACATAAATATATCGTGGAACAATAGAATTAAGTAAATTTTCTAAACGTGAATTAAATTATTAAAAAATCAATTAAATTTTCAAATCAATAGAAAACTAACTTTCTATATCACCAATCAGGTATAACTAGAAGGAAGTTTGCTATAAAAGTAGGAAAATATAAAAAAGCATCTACAAATCCATAAAAAAATGACATGATTGCAATTATAGCTAACATTGTATGTCACTAAGAACAATGTAAGGTTGAAAGGGAGAGACAGTTAAAGTACATCAAACAAATTTTCTAACTATATATGTGTGTGTGTGTGTTAGAGGTGCATTACACACGTATTTCTAAACAAAATCCTTCCTTGAGGTAGAGGAGACTATAAAAGCAATATGTGTGGCATCTTCTCTACTGGAATCCATATATATTTCTCCACATGGTGTTATGTTATAGATCATAGAGGTTTTGAAGCTACATATTATTCAAACATATCTATAGCCTTCTATTGGCAAACAAATTTCTGGATGACACCATGGAAACACAATTAAATGAGAGTTGTGTAGATCATTCCACAATTTTCCAACCTATGTTTCCCAAATGTTCACCAACTTAGTAGTGTGTATATCTGATTGGACTACTAAGTAAACCTTTTATATATGTGGCACTATTGATATCCCAAAATCCATATTTTTCTAATACCCGATCACAAAATAGTGGTGATTTATGGGATTGGAGATTTATGTTTCCATGCCACCCTAAATTTCGTAAATATATTCACTTGGTAGGATTAATTGTGCTATAATTTATCATTCACCTGTTTCCCCCATATCATTTAATGAGAAAAATCCCCACATTAATTAACAATTGATCCATGGGAGAAAAAGTAATTGTTGGTCGCATGGTGTTAGCACCGATGTCAACCCTTGGAGTTAGGTAGCCAATTGAGCTTGACATTGATGTCAATGGGCTTTTCGAGCTTGTGACAACACCAAAAGTTTTCTAATGTTATGAAGTGTTGCATAGGTGTCTACATGTCCTAGAGATCCCAGAGGAACTATTCTAAGGTGCCAATAATTTCTCGATAACTCGATTTGGGGATGCACTTTAAGGCTCGACCACTATTTACCCACCCAATCCCCTTAGGCGGATAAGGGAGTGCCACAGGGTTTGAACTATCACAGTGCAGTATTGGGTCACTGTTGCTCTCTTCCCCTTATATGCCTATATAGTTTGGTGTGAGTTTGCTAGTTATATGCTTATGCAATTTCCTGTAGGTGCAAAACAAATTACCACACACACATATCAAATGTAGACACCCATGGTTTTGGTCAACGAAGGTTCAATTCACCTTGTGCATGATGATCGTATTGATTTAGTCATAACAATTGTGTGAATGCATTGAAACTAAAGTGATTATTTTAATGGTTATTTGATTATTCAATTTGACTTTAGAGTTAGTGGACTGAATTGATAATGGCTGTGGATCTATCATAATTGGAGCATTGAGGATTATTTTACAAATACTGACACATTGCACTATGCTAAGATTGGATTATGTGTTCTTAGACAAATATAGAAAATGATCACTGTAGTAGAGATGGATGACCAAGTTTAGTTTATGCACAAAGATTCTTGGTAGCTAAAAACTATGGATGAGTTAAACAATTGGTTGTTACCATGAGAGACGAGTCAATTTTGTATTGTCTTGTGTAATCAATGTACAATAGATATCGATCCATGTAGTTGAATTTTGGTTAGATTCTGATTGTATGTGGTACAACTACTCTAGATCAGATTAGATTGTTAGTGCCTCTGGTCAATCAAATTCACTAGTATGCATTGTTTTATTTGAGTGGCTGAAGTAGAGAGAGTTTGTGTACTAGTTGATGTGGTTCCAAGGATTAGTTGTGTATAGCCGAGCCTTATATTGTGAAATCCACATATCACATATGTATCTTATTGTTGTGTCAATGTTTAGGGTTCTGATAGTTTTATGTACTATTTGGTTGTCATTAATGATACAATGCTAATTTATGGGATAAACTTTGTAATGTTTAGATATGTTGTTGGTGCTGTGAGAAATGATGTGTGAGGGGTTTGGTTATTGTATTGCGAGGGAAAATTTTGTGTCAAAAATTGAGTTAGCTACTGAGCAGGAGATTTATGTTGCCATGTAAGTGAGTTTTTGCTTAAGGTCTAATTGTATGAGAGAAGAGATTGGTCGAGAGAGTGTAGATTGTAGTCACTTGATTAGCAATAGAGTATGTATGGGTCCAGTCTTAAAATGGAAGAAATGAGGCCCATGTTTGTTTTGTTCATGTAAAGTGCATCCTAGTTTAAAAATGTGTGAAATGTCGTTCACAAGATAGCTTGAAAGTTGGGGCCTTCAATGATAGCAAGTGGTGGCTTGAATTTTTAGGGTGTAGCAACATCCTTCGAGTAGTGGCCTAGGAACATGGGAGTAGTAGCTTCCATCCAGTGGTGGTTGGATAGACAATTGAGTGTTGGTGTATCCAACTAGTGGTGGCATGCAAATTCCAGGGGGTAATGCATTCCAGCAGATGGTGGGCCTCATATTTCAGGAACTAGTGGGTTTCGATATATAGTGGTTCGAAACTATTGTTGCTCACATTGTTGGCAAGATGTGGCTTGCACACTGGTGGTGGATATTGCATATGTAAACAAATATTTTTATTACTAAACAGAAGATGAAGCATATCAGAAGAAGATGGTGGTTCTATCTCTTTTAGTTTACACCTTACATATTATGTCTCATGTGTGATATTTCTCTGTGTGCCTTGATGTTTATATGATCCCGGTGATGTACTTAGTTATGCATGTGTATTTTCTTGTATATTATGCATATATTTTGTTCCTATACATTGTGATGGGTTGCTAGTAAATGAATGAATTAGTTAATTGTTAAAGAAGGGAAAAAGGAGGTAAAAGAACGATGTAGTGCATAATACTAATTCACACCTCCCCCTTTTCATAATATAAGGCTTCCAACAATTTATATTAGAGCTAGGTTTTTTAGTGCAACTTGATCGCTAGAAAGCAGAGCCAAACATACTTGGTGAAAAGTTTGATTTTTTTTTTTTGGAATGAATCCTCATGGACTATATGTGCTCACTATTTCAAAGTATTAGGTATGGGTTGTAAAGATAAAATCTCATTTACCATATTGTGGATTTGGAATTTGGAAATTTGTGTGAGAAGGTTGTAGAAAGGATCACATGCCAATAAAAGTGATGCAACAGAATGCCTAAGCAAGATGTATTATGTATGATAATATCCATAATGCAGATGTGAAAGATACTAGATTTGAAAAATGGCAGGGAAATTTGGGGCAGGTTGTAGGGAGGTGACAGTAGCAACAACAATGGTCATAATAATAGTAACAACTCCCAAAAGGAACAATTCCAACCCAAGAATATCAGTCCCCCTAGTGCGAATGGAGTAACTGATAAATTAGAAGATAAAGTCTCAACCAAAGAAAATGTTCTCCAACATTTAAGATTTGAAGGTATAAGTGAAGATGAATTATTTTTTAGTTTTGTGTTATGTTGGGTGTGTTATATTATTTCCATGACTAGCCCCATCACAAAGTGGGCTGGGGTGGGTGAAATATCCTCCTTTGTTACACTATACATAGTGAAAGGGTCATAAGAGGGGTGGCAGACCCCCTGTCGGGGGGTTTGCAGGGGTGTGGTAGCCCCCTTGCATGGGGTTCAGGGCATCCCCCCATGAATTTTTTTTAGACCCTATATTAGGTCGGCGGACCTACTTATGCTTTTGTGCATGGATTTTCCACATGGTTTTAGGCATGATGGTTTTCTGCCCATGGTATCTTGTAGATCCAGTCAAGGGAACTACGATTATGTTCTAATTCAGGGTTAATGGATTGGGATTTATGAATGCTTCGACATGTATATATATGTGCTGTAACATTGAAATGAATATAATGAAAAATCAATCTAGTAGTCCTAGTTATGGGATCCATGGGAAGATATCTATATATATCTATTATATGTTCTATCTTCTTGAAATTGCTTATTTTCTGTTTTCAGAATTGTTTGTAGGTATTTTCTATATGGGGTTGAAACCTACATGTTAAACATATTTAATGATGGTAATTTTGAGTTGCCAAGTGAAAATGAGGATGATTTTAAGCTTCTTAAAGTTGAATACGAGTCATCCATGGATGTAGTATGAAATTATCTATTGATTAGTAGATTGATAGTTGTGTGTAGATATTAGGACAAATTATTGCGAATTTTGATGCCATCGAGGTTGAAAATAAAGAAGAAGTCATCAACTTGAATATCTAGTTGGGAGAAGCAATAAGAGTGTAGGATGTGATGGCCAATAAGCTAATGGAAAATAAAGGTCGAATTAAAAACCTTGAGGCTAAGGCTATCTCATTGAGGAAGAAAGTTGAACAGAAAGACAACTATCTTAAGATGGAGAAGACTACAAATTACTTGGAAAATTTTATTGGTAGTCAAAGATATCCCTTGATCATATATGTTATTGGTTTTTAGAAGGGAGACTCTAATACAAAAGCACATATAAAGAAGAATACAGATCCTAAAGATCATGTAGCACACAAATGGAACCATAAAGAGCAACAATAAAGGGACAAGTCACTACAAGAAAAAGGGACATTGGTGAGGGGCGAAAAGTGTCACCATAAGCTCATTGGTGATGGTCAAAAGAGCCTTCATCACCAAAAATTGAATGTCACGAAAAGGTGGCATCACCAAAAATATAGGTGTTGTAGTGACATTCAAAGTGCATCACCAATTGATTTGTAATGATGGATAGCGACTGTCACCATTTCATATGAGAAATGGTGACAGACTATAGCCTTCGTCACCAAAAACTGAATGTCACCAAAGGTGGCATCATCGCAAGTATTGGTGTATTAGTGACATTCAAAGTCTATCACCAATAATGATTTATAATGATGGATAGTGACCGTCGCCATTTCATTTGAGGAATGGTGAAAACCATAGCCTCCATCACCAAAAACGGAATGTTACCAAATGTGGCATCGCTGAAAGTATAGGTTTTATGGTGACATTCAAGGTCCATCACAAATATTGATTATAGTGATGGATAGTTGCCATCACCATTTGATTTGAACAATAGTGATTTATTGTGATGGATCTTTCATGGTCATTATTATTGGTGCATATATATGGTGGCGTCTGTTGATCGTCACCAAAATTCGCATTGCCATAAGTATAGGTGTTTTGGTGAAATTCAAGGTCCATAGCCAATAATGATTATAATGATGGACAACAATTGTCACCATTTCATACTAGAAACAATGATTTATGGTTATGGAACTTTGAGAGTTGTCACTATTGATGCATATATATGGTGGCGTTCATTGACTGTCACCATTTCATATTTTGGTGAGGGTCGAAAAATGTCACCAAAGCTCATTGGTGATGATCGAAAGAGCCTCTATCACCAAAAATTGATAATCTCCATTCCATATGGATGTCAGGGCATGATGGAATCGAACCACCAACCTCCTGTTTGTAAATGAGGTGTTCTTCCATTAATCTAGCACCCTTTAAAAAATTATAATTTTAAAAATTAGATTTTGAAACTTCATAAATTGTAAAGTCTACAACTTTCAATAAATTAAAGTCTCTATAATATTTTACTAAAAAAGAAAAGAAACATTGAAGCTGCAGGTCCCTACCTAATGGTTATTGAAGTTACAGAAAGTGCGTGCAGGGAAAAATAATTATGTTTAAGAGAATCAATATGTTTAGTTGAATACTCAATTAAAAGTGAAACTCTAAAGACATTTATAATCTATAAATGACCTATAACTAGAAAATGCACCAAATATTGCAAAGGAAATGTCATAAGTGGATAGAATATGGAAGAATAACATTGACGAAGACATATTAAATATGTTATAGGTTTAAGGAAAGAAAAATCTCAATGTTGTTATTGTTATTTGGTGTTTAGATATCTGAATGATATCTAAACTTTTGTGCAAATGTAGCATAGATATCCAGAAACCATGAATGGCATATGATAAAAAAATTATATATATATATATATATATATATATATATATATATATATATATATATATATATATATATAGATATATATCACCTTTACGTAAACCAACATGCAATTTGGAATTTGACAAGTCCACACTCAAAACATGACAACAACCAACAAATAAAAGAAATTGACTTGGACATAAATCAATAGCTTCACCTTCATTCTTGAGCTACTTCTGTTTATCTGAATTTGACTCGTGACATTCTTTATCTGGCAAGGAATCAAATTCATCACTAGTATTAAATTCATCCAACACACACTTTGAATATCCCACTCACATCTGTGTTTTTGTTGCCATGCTTGAAAACCATGGAGTTTCCTATTGATAGTAGAATAAGATGTGTGCCTGCTGCTCAAGAACACATTCCTTATTAACCATTGTTACCTAACAGAAACCAAAGAGACAACAAAATATCATCGTACAGAAAATCCCCTGCCGAAATATAATCATAACTTAGCAACGAAGTCTAAAAGATTTTCTTAATTAATAAACTTTGTATTTGGAAATAATGTTTCTTTAGATTTAGAAAATACTATGTTGTACAAAAATTCTTTCTATTTATCCAGGAAATTATATCATAGCATATGTCACATAGCAGCAATCTACAGTACCTAAAGTAAAAATACAAATTTTTCTCAAGAAAATAGATTTAGAAAAGAGCTTTGAAAACTATAAGTTTTTCATCAAAGATTTAATTAATTTAACAACAAATTAGTTGGTGTTTGAAAATCAAAATCATTCATAGGAAACGAATAAGGCAATGACCAATGTCACTATTCATACAAATAAAGCTAGAGTCACTATTTCCATTGCAGATAACTAAAATTTGGGTAGTGGTCTAATAGTTAGAGCTTATTTTCTGGGAAGACTCATCAATACCATCTTTTTTTTCCACGGTCTATTATGTCTTTAGATCTAGATCAGATAGCTTTCCATTCTCAAGTTATATCTTTCAAGTACTGATTTCTAGCTCACCATTTGAAACACAATTCTACCACTCCATTTTATTTTATTTTGTCAAGAGAATTGGTAAGACCTTCCCATCCTCTATTTTACATCATCAATAACCATCCATCAATGATATAAAGAATAACATATACACAACAAATTCCAAAGATGTGCTTGTTGTATACCTATGTTCTAGGACTTATCTGACCTTACTAGTGCAAAGAGATCACCCTGAGAAATTAACATCCACTGGAGTTTACAAAACTTTTTTAAATCAAGCTCCAGGTAAACCAATCAAAATATAAACATCCCTTTAATCAATAAAATCTCTAACTTAAAATAAAAGTGGCCTAGAATTGAATGTTATATCAACCATGTCAAGTAACTAATATCGGGTGAGAAATACAAGACATGCATATTGGACTAGTGAAATAATTGATCTAGTAAAGCTCAAAAATAGATGACTTACAGCTAAGAAACACAAATAAATGACTTAGAACTAAGACATGAGGTTTCCCTTTCAACCCTGTCGTTAAATAAATCTTCTTTATGTCACTTACCATTAAACGTTTTCTGGTACCAGGTGGAAGTGGTATTATAACATTAACCTCTAATAGTCTGTGTCCATGACTACTTCTCAAGATCCGCTCCATTACCAACATTTGGGGCTAGATAAGATACATGCAAAACCCATCAAAATGAAAATGAAATCTACATCCTTGTAAAAAAATGGGAGGAAAACAAATAGCTACAAATTGAAATAGACTGTAGGATACCTCATTCTTGCAACACGATTATCTTGTCATGAACAATAAAAAAAAAAAATCGGGAGAAATGTAATTTTTGCCACATTTTGACAATGAAATCTTTTGCATATTCTATGAACAATTGATGAAAAAGATCATCTAAAGCTTGTTAGCAACAAGATTTTAGTAAAACATAAAGGAGCCACTCCAACACATATATAATCCTAAACATAAGTATCTATACATATGTGTATTTATTGAGGACATTGTATTTTGTGAAAATCTGGAAGTCAAATATTTGAAATAACACAATTTATTGTACCACTTCCTTACGAAGTCCGTTCATTTGAGTATTTATGAAGTCCATTCAGGAATTTATTCAAAGTTCAAAGTTAAAACAATTGACATGTAACGTAAAAAGGCTCATATTAGAAAAGGAGATAACCCAAATATTTAGAGTATATATCTCACATTTACATATATCCTAATTTCCAGACATTGAAATGACACATTTTAGCATACTATTGTGAATTCAACCCAAAATGCTAGAAAGAAATATTCATGGTTATTTTGCTAATATAGAAGTTTTACACATGCATTTATTTAAAAAGTTATCTTGCAATATCAAACATATCTAAGGATGCACCCAACACATTGTATATTTAGTGCTGGTGTGTGAACTTGAGACAACAAAGTCCAGCATTTATTAGTTTTCCTATAATATGCACTAGCCGAATATGTGAACAATGGTATTGTAGGTATGTGTCATGAATATATGTATTGTAGGCCGATATGAGTATGGTTGGAACAGTCATGTCCAACCCTTCCAAGTTTTACTATAATTTTCACTGGTCTAATATGTGATCAATAGAACTGTAGGTGTGCATTCTGCATCACTTACCTAAATCCAACACCTTCAACATAGAAATTTCAAAGAATATTTCTAGAACTGGTAGGTATTTTGAAAAATGAAAGAGTTGGCTTGATTGTTTCTGGAGAAGACTAGATTCTAACATTGTTCAATGTAAATTCATGACACTTTTCCAAGCTTAGATGGAACAAAAAGGAAACAAGCTAGAAGGTTATTTAAAGAATCCTTACTTATCTAGGGTAAAATGTTAGCCCTTTTTTTTCAAGAAGCATAAATGTAAAAACTTTAAGAAATTCAGTGAAGAGACTATAGAAATGTTCTTATCGAACCACTAACGTAAAAAAAGCTAAGAAATATTGCTTTGTAAAAGAAATATTCATGGTAAAACTAACACGAAAGTGACATTTTATCATAGTTAATGCCCTAGTGCTGCTGTTAAAATATTTGGCCCAAACAATAAACAGAAAAAACCCATTTTCAATTTAGTAGCAACATGCTGGGCAAAAATATCACAATAATACCCATCATTGAACATTATGTCCCACTAAATCACTTTTACATCCTTTTGAAGTCCTTCAACAAAGTACTTAAAAGTTGTGAACAATGTCATAACAATACTTCTAGCTATAGAAAAAGGATTTCAAGCTTGCCTGTATTTTATGATATGGATATTTATCCTTCAAATAGAGTTATGTGGCACAGAACCACTTTCACCCTTAAGAAAAAATGTGGTTGTAAATGCATTTTGAACTCTCTTAGCAAAAATATGCTCTTAGTGTGGTATAGGATTATTAGACTAGTGCTAGGTTTAAGGGTGCCAATTACTTCATATTTTAACTATGATATGGTGCACGCTTCACTTTAAAACAGCATATTCTTTAGTAATTTCATGTTGGGAAACCTTCAAATCTGTTTCCAGGAAATCTCAAGTTAAATGGAAATTCTTTTGTATAATGGTTTTGATTTATATGGATGCACATTCATATACATACATATATATATATATATATATATATATATATATATATATATATATATATATATATATATATATATATAATTTTTTTTTCTAAATTTGAATAATTTATCTATTTTTTGGTCAACCAATTTTTTATCCATTTTTATCTAGTTCCAATTCGATTTAATAGAAGAAATAACTCATGAACTTGAGAGGATAAATTAATATCCTCCCCAACCAAGTTCAATTCTCGCTTGTGACATGATTTTTGTTCGTGATACAATTGTTGATCCATACAAAAAATGTATATATTCTTGGAATATGATCTAACTATGAATATGGAAGTGTTTAGCTATATTTTTGAGGACATTATATTTATGAAAATCTCGAAGTAAACTCTTTGAAATAACATAATTTTGGATAGTTGAGAACCTCATATGTGTGTGTAAGAACTAAAATCCATGAACATAGTCACAACTCATCATATAATGCTCTATTTTCTCCAAACCCCTACATAGAGAAAACCAATAGAAACCTTAGCTCCACCAAAGATATTAAAAAATATTGATTGTTGGAGTATCTTTGGTGGAGCTAGGGTTTCTCTTGGTTTTACCTATCTAGGATTTTTGAAAGCATGGAGAATTATATGATAGGTTGTGATTGTGTTCATGGGTTTCATTTCTTCTTTACATATATGAAGTTTTCAGGTGAATGCTCCTAGAAATACTAGCACCTTAGGAAAAAAACACATAAATTATAAAGAAGATTGAACGTGAGAGAGAGAGAGAGAGAGTAGCAATACTCTTACATCTCTAACCCAAGTATGAAAAGGAGTATGTGCAAGTGCATTATCAACTATAATAATAACTCTCTCCTTCCTCTATGTATATGGGAGCTAAAGGGGCTTTACAATAACAAGTGGACATAGTCCACTATAAGAAAACTTGCAAGACACAAGTAGGTCCACACATGTCAAGCACTCTATTCTAAGTGACATGTGTAAGGCTCAAAGGTGACACTAATTAACAAGCAAGGCCTCCATGGCATGAGCACTACTCCCCAAGGTCCAATAATCCTCCAATGGTCAAAATATCCAATGCATCTCCATGGTCACATGTCTCCTTAAGGAAAATGCATATCCAGGGTCATGTTTCACCTTATGGACTCCCACACCTACATATCCACTCCCTCAACCCAAGACTCAACGTGTCAATCATAAACCTCCATGCAAGAAACCAAGCAACACCATGCTATCTAGGGCTCAATAACCTCCTCTGAAATACCCAAATCTACTCCAAGCACATAAGATCCCTTCATGCATCAACAACATAAAGTCATCAATATCCAAAGTTATCGAACACTTCGAGGAAGAATGTACTTCAAACATCCAAACAAGGTCTAGCAGAAAATAGTAAACCTCCTCTAATTTCCAAGTCCATCATGGAAGAGCATGGTCCAACCATATACCATGCACCTCACATCTTTCATTTCCTCTTTATATGTTTGAAGTTTTTGGGTGAATTCTCTAAGAAACACTAGAACCTTAAGATAAAAACACATAAAGAACAAATAGTATTGAACAAGAGAGAGAGAGAGAAAGTAGCACTCCTCTTACATCTCTAACCCAAGTATGAAAAGGAATATGCACAAGTGCATGATCGACTATAATAACAACTCACTCCTTCCTCTATTTATATGAGAGGTAAAGGGGCATTGCAATAACAAGTGGACCTAGCTCACTACAAGAAAACTTGTAAGACACAAGTAGGTCCACCCATGTGGAGAACTCTACTCTAAGTGACATGTGTGAGGCTCAGAGGTGACAATGATGAACAAGAAAGGCCTCCATTGCATGAGCACTACTTCTCAAGGTCCAACAATCCTCCAAAGTTCCAAAGCTCCAATGTATCTCCATGGTCATGTGTCTCCTTAAGGATAATGCATATCCAAGGTCATGTGTCACCTTATGGACTCTCACACCTACATATCCACTCCCTCAACCCAAGAATCCACATGTCAAGTGTAAACCTCCATGCAAGTAACCAAGCAACCCCATGCTATCTACCACTTAATAACCTCCTCTGAAATACCCAACTCTACTCGAAGCACATAAAATCCCTTCATGCATCAATAACATGAAGTCACCAAGCTCCATACTTATCCAACATTTTGAGGAACAATGTCTTTCAAACATCCAAACAAGGTCTAGCAGCAAATAGTAAACCACCTCCAATGTCCAAGTCAATCATGGAAGAGCATGGTCCAACCATACACCATGTACCCCACATCTCACGAAGCACCCCCAAGGCCCAAACATGCTGTAAAAATTTTCAAAGTAACCCAGAAAGCTAAAAATTATGTCCCTCTCATCATAAAATCCTTTGCAACTCCATGCGTATTCAGTTACAACTTTCACTCAAAAGTGTCACTAATAAAAGTTTACAACTCCTATTTTCTACAGATAGTGGGAAGACTAACTATAAAATTACCATTAGATATTTGAGTAGAGGATTTTTATTAAGGTCGTCTGAAAGAGACCATTTGGGCCAAGGGTAGTATCCATACTGCCTTGGTCCTTAGTTGGCATCCATACCTTGACGAAGTTTTTTGCGAAGTGTGCTATTGCATGGATTTTGGAAGAGACTATTTGGGGTAGGCAGCATCCATATTGTTGTTGATTTGACCTAAGTTGGCATTCGTACCTTTTGAGAAGAATTCCTTTGTATCATATTTATTCTATGGGTTACTTAGCTACAAACTACTTCTTGCTAACATTTACATTTGTTCTTCAAAGTCAGTATCCAGTTCTAGTTGAAATCACTAGTATCTTTTGTTGTTCCTTGTCTTCATGTATTATCTATTATTTTGTAATTATTCAAGTTTTTACTACAATTAGGGTCTTCTTAAGTTCTGATTTTGTGGTTTTCTTTATTTTTCAGATTTCATATCTAGTTCTGGAATTTTTGGATTTCAAAGTTAAGTTATAATAGTAGAATTCTAGGTTAGCTCAAATCATTGGTATTAGAACCCCAATTAATAGCAGATTCATATCAAATTTTCTATTACAGTTCATATTATTTACTTATGTTCACCAATCTGTTTATCTTTCAAGGAATCCCTATAAGCAAGATAGAGCAAAGCACAACTCAGAGATATATTGTCACCAACATACACAACAACACATCAACTCTCATAGATGTATTCATAAATGCTATATCATACATTCGTATATAGTTTTATCAACAATCTAAGTGTCATCCATATGTGATCATACTTGCAACTTAAGATCTGTCTCACACAGATATTTCCTCCACCTATTTACAGGTTTTTCAATATCCTCAATGTAGATTGTTTTGAAAAAGTATTAAATGATTATCTAATTTCTAATCTTTACCATTTGGCAAAGTCAAATTTTATTTTCCAATAAATATATATTATCACTTTGATCAAATCAAATATTATCATCATTCCTCTCATCCATTGGTCATCAAGGAAGTAATTTGTATCCCTCAACATTAATCTTTTTACAATGTCAAATATGAAAATCCTCCTCCTAGGCTTTAATCGTCAAAAGACAAGTTCCAAATATGTTACGTATCCTACCACGCAATATTTCATCTTTAAGTTTGTTGAAGTCAAAGTTGATCACCAATCCCATGCTTGGAGGACTTTGTAATGGGAAATTTTCCAAGTTAGCATCTATGATGATTTTTTTCCATGTCACGTCTAAGGGGGCACCTACTCATATTGTTGACCAACACCATCTCCTACTCTGATTTATACTCCCATGGGCTAAAATATGTTTTTTGTAAGACAAACTTTGCTTTCTACCTATTATTTTCCTAGTACCGAAATGTCCACTTACATAAAAACTGCATGCCATGCACATAAATTGCAAACTTTATGGATGGTAAGGAAAAGGGGCTATTCTATATGCCAAGAAACATCATATTCCATACATAGAATGCACCCCAAGGTGTCAAAATTTCTTTCGAAGTGGAAAAATTGCATTTCTCAGGTTAAAATCTGCATTACAGCCATACTGATTGCACACAACCTCCTGCAAACGTAACTATGGAGAAGTCATAAAATATAGTGCTACATTATTTCTCCTTGTGCATCTTCCTACACTTCCATAATTCTAATGTACACCTTCAACTGAGAGTACTAAGTCTACCAAAACAACTTCACCGATTTACCTCGTCTCTTGCTAAGTGCAAGTAGTCTTTAGTAACATGCATGTCCAAGGATCACTAAAGATCAAAATTGTGATTTTCAAATATATGTACAGTTCTTAGAACATTATTAATACTTTTACATCATTAGAGTTTCACTTCCAATACAAGAAGGCACTACTGTGCAAAAATATTGTGAAACTACCAAATTCCATAACATGACAAATTAGGCTAGGGCGCCTTTAGAATTTTATATGGCATAACATAGAGAAAATAAGGTGAAATATAGAGGTTTATACCTAGAGCATCTTATGGTCTACAACCCTACACAATCAAATTCCCAAGAACAGTCTCTAAGCGTTAGTTATTAAGAATCAACCATAGCAATTTATTTGGTTTGGAACTTTTATCCAACTCTAGAAACACACACAAACTTAAAATAAATTGCATACCCTGTTCTCATTATAAATGAAAATGCCAATTTTTTAAGTCTATGATCTGCTCAAGCAACCAAAAACAAATAAAATAGGAAGCTTTACATGGAATCAGAGGTCGGAGAGTTAATTATCTTGTTTGCAATCATGGCATTACCTCAACAACAAAGCGAGCCCAGATCTTATCACTGTGAGCTTCCATGATTCCCTTTAAAATCATAAGCCCCAAGCCTCAAATGATGTTAGCTATTCCAAGGAAGAGCCCCCGCTCCTCACAAAGCATATACAATATCGGTGAAAACCAATAGAAGATAGCATGACAACATTAAATCATTTCTCTAAATAACAAAAATGAGTTATTGAATGCAATATAAAAATCCTGTTAATCTAAGAAATTAGCTGAACTCTATAAGAAATTCTCAGGGCTGACTCATATTCTCCACTATGATAGGGCACCCCATAGTTTGAAGACCCAATTCCATTATCTAGCTTGCACCACTTTCCAGGTTACCTTTTGAAAGAAATCCACCATCCTTATCAAGCACCTACATAGTTTCCAAGGTAATAAAAAATTATACTTGACTGGTAAGTTTACAATGATATTTTTCTCTTTTTAACTGTTGGAAGAATCAATTTATCAGTTGGAGAAAAACAATCACTACATGGATGTAAAATACATACAGAATCACAAGAAGATTGGAATTGCAAATATAAATCCCCAGTATATCAGAATGGTAATGTAATATTTTAAAGCACTAGCAAACACTAAGAATGGAGTGTTTCTCAATGTGGCAGATCTATTCAAGAAGGTGTTTCTCCATCATTATTTTCAGAATATTCCTTTACCTAAGAACACACACTTTCTAAATTGGTGTTCAAATTTTCACCATTACCCTTATAACAAATTGTATTCTATAAGAGTTGCGTTATAAAACTATCTTTTCTTGAAAAAACCCTGTAATTGCAGAAACACACTAAAAAAGATGCATATCTAATGTGTTTGGAAGAAAGTTGGCTCATGCTTTTAAGAAGGCTCAGAGAACATTGGGGTAGAGAATTAATTGTTATTCAAGAAGCTCTAGAATTTTCTAGTGACAAAGATGAGGTAGAGGATATACATTCAAACCATTGTGCTCACCAAAATTCTTCAACTAGAGAAGAAAATAAAATAGTCTACTGTAATAAAAATGACAAAACCACTGAAAGTAGTAAAAACTTACAAAAGAAATGGAAAAATGGCCTTGTTTTCTTAGCTTTAGTATCCAAATCATGAAGAATTCAAACTTGCTGCATGCAATGGTTGGTGTAGTTTCCAAGGTTGCACTACTAGTTGCGAGCATGTTCACAGTGCTTCAGTTACAACAAACGACACCATGGATGCTAAAAAGAAGTGTAACAAAAGTTTAAGGGTAATTGGGAATAACACTAGCCATTTGAAAAGGAAAGAAGGACATATAAACATTGAAGATCATTTTCTAAAACATTTAGCTGGTGAAAAGACAAAGCTTCCCAAACAATACAGTTTCAAAATTTTAGATGTATTATTTAGTATGGTCTAACATGCATTATATGTCCTCTTATTTGTTGCAACTGATCAATTAATAGTTGCAATCACAACCTTAGTACTTGTCAAGAATTTATAGAATCTAAAGATGTTATCCTTGTTACTTGGTAGAATGGATTTCATTCACATTATAGATGGTATCCTTTTGAAGGAAAGGGAGATTCATATTTAGTGTATTTATTTTTTTTCAAACACAAAAGCTTTGCAGAATTCCAACACAGATTGTGGAGTGTGCAGTATATAAATTGAGTATATACTGATAATTAATAGGGAAAATTTCTAAGCTAGTGTAGTCTAGTATTTGAAGAAGCCTCATAGAGCTTGTCAAAGGAGGATGTCAGTGACTTTGGTCTTTTACTACCTGATTAACTACTATACATCCAAAAGTTTTGCATAATCACTCTAGGTTTTGTTTTCTCTTTTACTAGCTGATTGACTAACCCGTTACATCCCAAAATTTTGCAAATTTCTCTAGGTTTGGTTCCTATTTAAAGAAGACTGAAAAATTAAAAAGAAACATATACATCCATAGAGGTTTTGGAATATTTGGATTTAGTAATCAAAATAGATATGATGCTTAGGGATTTGAGTTTATTATTTACACAACTGGAAAAGCTGAAAAATAGTTTTGGGCTTTTTCTTGTCTAGTTAGATTGACATCAAAAATCTGGGCAATCATGCATTGAGAACTGGGCAATCATGCATTGAGAACCTCTTCCCAAAGGATATGATTTTTCATTGATTGTTTATTAAATGGAATCTTTATGTTTGATACTTGGAATCAAGAAAAAATGTTTTGGTTTAGTGGCAATATTGTAACAATGTTTTTATGTTGGAATTAAAATTAGTATTTTATGTGTAGTGAAATGACATTACTTTTTTGTGTTCTAAAAATACCTACAGCCTATTATGGTCATTTCCAAATTCTAAGTACTCCACCAAGAAAATAGATATTTAGAGGTTCGGAATCATACATTGTAGAGTAACCCACTATGTACATGGAAAATTTGATAAATTGTTTTGTATCTAGAACATAATAGAGAGTTGACATTTCTAAAATATTTCCATCCAACTTATTGTTCCTCAAAGTTGTAACTTAGTAGGATTTATTGTATAAGAGAGAACATTGGTCACACCACAATATGATGAGTATAATTATTGGAGACAAGTTTAAACTAGCAATGTATGGCATATTGCAGGCCCCATGTCCAATGTTGTATGGTTCTCTACCCAAACAAAGTAGGTATTTAAACGTCATGTACAATATATAATTCCCTAATCCTTTCTTTCTACTTCCTCCTTTTGTGTTTCCACTTTCATTTTGAAGTGTACAATGTATCTTATTTTCTGTATTCACAAACCAACCTTGAAATTATGTGATATGTTGTAATGGAAATGGTTTCTGAAGAAATATATTGCACAGGTGGAAAATTTTGGTACATGTGATACATCACTAAGAAAGAAATATTTGAAGATTGAAATGTCACAACCAAGGAAAGTTTATAGTGATGTGATATTTTAGGACCAAAAGGGGTTGAGGAGTGATACATAATAGGTAAAGCAAATTCCTACACAATGAAAAAATAAATTTTTGGAAGATTTATAGTGATATTATAAGCGACAACCAAAAACAGATAAGGTGTGATAAATCACAACGGAATGCAAGTTTCTACATGCCATGAAAAGAGAGTTTCAGAAACATTTTGGAATTTTTCTACAGAAAAAAACTAACTCTCAAGCATTGCAGGAAAGGATTGATGCACATATTCTAGAGCCTAATGAGTTAGGATAAAGATAAATAAAGAAAATTTCATGAAAAGTTTCAATGTAAAAAATAAATAAAAACAAGACAAAGTTCATGTAGGCTAAGAAATCCAAAACAAAATGAATAATTCCCATGCTATTTTGACTCATCAAATGTGGAAATTAAAATAGCATAGGGAGGTTGTTTCTTCTCAACACATCATTGCTTACAAATAAAAAATTTTATATAGCCTGTAGCAAATGTTTGAGGAAAGTTTGATGTGGTTTTGCACACTTGAAGAGGCCAAGCCACTAGTGAATAGTTGATAATTTCCAACAAAATATACTCAAGATTTAGAACAAATATCTTAACATGAAATATAGTATCAATAGAACATGCATTATGAGTGTTGAGTTATCGATTTTTCTACATATGAGAAGAAGATATGACTTTCTCTCAGATTTATTTCAGTGTTCAAGTCTCACTTTCATCCCCAGTGGGAATTCAACACTTTTCTCAGATCTATTCATTAAGGAAAACAATTGATATGTTGGCCAGACATATGATTATAATGCACTCACAATTTCAACAAATATTTTGAGGGTCATTACCCCTTTGAAGAGTTTGTTAATCAAAGGAAAGGACACCTTATATATTGAGAGGAATTCATTTGCACACATTTCCAAGATGTTATGATGAGGATGTCCATCTATTGATAATTTTACTTCATCTTCTCCTTTTTAGATTGTACTTCTACCTTATGATTTGTGAAATCGAGCCTTTTGCATTGACTATTGATGGAAATTTCCACTCACACTGCCACAAGTGCCACTTTATTTTCATGGTCTTTGTGCATTCATTCAAGGTTTGAACAATGAATCCACATTGGAGGAGGCCACACATGTTTCTATGTAGGATTCATTCATTGTTCTTGAAGGTAGATAAATGGTCAACCACTTGGAGGAGGAACCCTACTTCAAGGTGCCATGTTAGGAGGGTTGTTCCAAAACCAACTCCATTATCATGTTATTGTTGACTTGTATCATGGAGTTGGCCGCTTGAGAGAATTATTGTAGTCTTTTCTAAAATATTTTTCTTGATTTTTCTTGGAGTAGAAAGGGGATCTCAACATAATATTGTTATCTTTAGTATATAGTTATTGAGGAGTTTTGAATTGTAAGATTTTATTGTATTCCATGCAGAGAATATTGAAACTAGGAAAATGTTTCACTAATAGCTGTGAGCATGCTCACAGTGCTTAAGTTACAACAAACGACACAATGGCCTCCAAAAAGAAGTGGTAGAAACAAATGTTCAAGGGTTTGGAATAACCCTAGCAATTTGAAAAGGAAATAAGGGCATACAAACATTGAATATCATTTTCCAAAACATTAAATAGGAGAAAATACAAAGCTTCATGGACAATACAGTTTTAAAAATTTAGATGTATTGTTTGGTAGGGGATGACATGCATTAGATGTCCCTTTATTTTCCAGAAATGATCAATCAATAGTTGCAATATAGTTGCAATCACAAGTTTAGTACTTGTTAAGAAGTTATGTACTCTAAATTTGATATCCTTGTTAATTGGTAGAATGGATTTCATTCACATTGTAAGATAAGTACTTTGGAAGGAAATGGAGATTCATATTTAGTGCGGTTATTATTTTTTCAAAAACAAAACCTTTGCAAAATTACAACGTATATTGTGAAGTGCATGGTATATGAATTGAGTAGATAGTGCTAATTAATAGGGAAATTTTAGAATCTATTTTATTCTAGTATTTGAAGATGAATCATATAGTTTTTTGAAGGAGGATGTTAGTGACTATGGTATTTTACTAGCTAATTGACTACTCTCGTCAAATGCATGGGAATGCAAGTTTCTACATGATTTCAAAAGAGATATTTAGAAAAAAATTGGAAATTTTGTACAATCAAAACTAACTCTCAAGCATGGAAGGAGGATATTTATGCACATATTCTAGAGCCTAATGAGTTTTAACAAAAATAACCAAAGAAAATTTCCTAAAAATTTTCAAACTAAAAAAAAGAAAACAAGATAGGGT
Organism: Pinus tabuliformis; assembly: GCA_031772625.1. Classification (NCBI taxonomy): domain Eukaryota; kingdom Viridiplantae; phylum Streptophyta; class Pinopsida; order Pinales; family Pinaceae; genus Pinus; species Pinus tabuliformis. Next base: position 533,748,777 of record CM062811.1, on the reverse strand, counting down.
TCATGTAGGCTAAGAAATCTAAAACAAAATGAAGAAGCTTGATACTACTTTGAATTCATCAGATGTGGAAATTAAAATAGTGTAGGAGGGTTGCTTGTAGATCAACACATCACTTCTTAGAAATAAAAAAAATTATACAACTTGTAGAAACTATTTAAGGACAACTTAATGTATTTTTAAACACTTTAAGAGGCCAAGCCACTGGTGAATAGTTGCCAACAAACTATACTTAGAATTTAGAAAAAATAAGGTAACGTGAGATAGTAGCGGTTGTAATGCATTCTAAGTGTTGAGTGATCAATTTTTCTACCTATGTGAAGAAGATATGACTTTCTCTCCAATCTGTTTCGGTGTTCAATTCTCACTTCCAATTACAGTGGGAAATCAAAGACCTTTTTCAGATCTGTTCATCAAGGAAAATAATTGATATGTTGGCTAGATAAATCATGCATGAATATGAAGGCACTAGTGATTGCAACTAGAAATCAACTACTCTGAGAGATGCCTTCTAGGAAACAATTATATCTCCTGCAATAAATATTTGAGGTAATCCCCATGTATATTGTTTAATTTGATTCTTATTTATCTAACAAGCACACAAAACAACCTTTTTCTAAATCAGAGTTGTTGTTCTTTTTCAATTAACAGGGGAAGAGGATAGCCCAATAGGAGCAATGCCAAGTTGTTTCAGGCTCGGTTGGTAGAATGGATTGATTGAAGAGATTCTACAAGACTACATTCTAAGAATTTTAATTTCTAATGGATATTTTCTATTAAATGGTCATGATTTCATATTCATGCTTGATTAACTGGGCACTTTTTTATAATATTCAAGTTATTCAGTTCAAAACATTTTTTCCCATTCAGTTTCACCTTTTTGACACTATTGAATCTAAGGTCAAATTCGCTGGTATTATGCAGGTATATAAGGCTCGCAATGTTGGTGTTAACAGTGTGGTGCTTTTCCCTAAAATTTCTAATTCTCTGAAGGTTTGAATGTTCAGTATTTTTTTGTGCATGGTCTTTTCTTTTCTTTTTTTTTGGTTAGAAATGTCTAAACCAGAACATTGTTTTAATGTAAGGACCTGGTTCCTATTATTAGAGCTTCAATCTATTACACATTAACAGATCTATTTTGTCTTGCTGATTAAAGTAATAAAAGGAGTTTGCTGACCTTTTCACATAGCTTTAAACATTTAACATCTTATCATTTTATCATAAGCAACATAAATTAAGGTGAGTATTCCATCAACTTAATAAAAGTAATCCATGGCAAAATACTTGTTCCGATGATTGATGATGATACCTTTGTCTTATAGCTCCTTTTGAACGCTCCTTCTCACCGACCCAACCGGATTTACCTCCCAGCCAACTAGGAAATAAATTCCTAGCCCAGGAAACCTCCACAGGTTCCCTAGCCCTTCGTGCCCAAGTCCAGCCAGATATAGTGTGTCCTCATGAAGAATGTGCAAAACTAGATAATGATACTTTCCTCCTCTCAAACCCAAGAAACCTCCACAGGTTTCCCAGGCCTCCCAAAATCATGACAAGGCCAAACAATCACAACCAACCCCCACAATCCTAAGCAAGACTCCAACCCCCCCCCCCCCCCCCCTCTTTCTTCCTTCCCCCTTCCCTTTTTATACCCTCTTTCCTTTCTCCATCTCAACCACCTCTCATTAATGTCATTAACTTCTCATCCATCCTTAGTTGACTTCTCTTCTCCCAAGTAAGCTAGGAGTACATTTGGAATTGTCACATGAATATAAAATTGAGAATTCAATGGGAAAGGATCATGTCTTCTCCCAAGTAAATCTGGAAAGTACATTTGGGAATGTGAAGTGTAATTACATGGAGAGGACCATGTCTTCTCCTTAGTAAATGTGAGGGTACATTGGGGAATGTGAAATGAATAAATATATATTGATGATAAGATGGAGAGGACTATGTCTTCTCCCAAGTAAATGTGAGGGTACATTGGGGAATGTGAAATGAATACATATATTTTGAAATAATGGAAGGAGACCATATCCTACATAATATTCAATTTGAGAAGGTAAGTGGGGAATTTGAATAATGGAAATCATAAATTTATATTAGACCAATATTTCTCAATATTTTCAGATAATGTAAATATTAACAAAATTTGTAGGATAAGATTTAAGTGGGGCATTACATACACCCCTCCTTCAGGAAACTTCGTCCCGAAGTTAGAATGAAAATATACAAGGAGTTTGAAAGCATAGCAATCCAGAGAGAGTTATAGCATTAAAATTTGATAAGTTAGACAATGACATTACTTCCCATCCAGAGTCTCCAACTGATCTATATCTTCCTATCCAACCTGGCCTACTTCCATTCCCACCCTATCCGCCCTCTGTTGCTTTATTAGTGGCAACGGCCATACTAACCACTAATAAAACCGACATGGTGGAAGCGTCGAATACATCGACCTAACTTCCCCAGCAGGCAACTGGCAATCGTCATCGCACGTCTAGGGGGAGCGTTCAGCTGTCCTCCCCACGATTCCAGGTTTTGGAGGATACATGGTGGGAAACACCTCCACCCCTCCTTCAGAGCACGGACCACACTACAGAGCTGGTTGGACTTGTCATCGAATAATCCAGTCAGGTCATCTTGCCACCTGTCATTTGCATTTTGCTCATGTCATAAGAGTGCATATCAAGTAGATACCAAATGTAATAGAACAATGTACATCGTACCTTTCCTCATTGGTCGTCTCAACCTTCCCCAATGGAATAGTAGATCTTGGTTATCATATGGTTCTTTCCAACCTGTAGTTTAGTTCTCATCCACGCATATATACAACCACAAAATAGATATAGATACATGATCTTAAACATCATGTTTATTAAGCCCAGTGTCCACGTGTCAATTTTTGTTGTTCATATTGGAAATAAATCTTACATCAGATAAATCATAATTTCACTAGGTCATTGATTAGATAAATCATATCTATATAAGCCTATACGATGCAACAATAACTTGGACAGGTCATGCACTAGATAAATTGTAACCAAGTAAGTCATACATTTGGTCATACATCCAACATGTCCATCATCAATACCAAATCCATCAATTGATTTTCACGTGTCCAACCAAATGTATATAATGTTCATAAATAACATGGAACTACAAAATAGAACCTTAACATAGGTGGGTATCTATGTTAAAATGGGCATCATAAACGCTCATGTGACATCCTTGTGGAACCCCTTAATAACAATTAGAGTTGAAACAGATTTAACTGTCTGTCATGGAAAATAGCATTTGAACCTGGATATGCTATAAGGTGGTACCAAAACCAAAATAATGGCAAGCAACGGATTCGTGCACTATCAATTTCCACTAGAAGGTGCTAGTATAAGTTTCATGCATATAATTTCTTTAATACCTTAGTGAATATAAAAGTCCCACTCTTCCAATTTGTTCGGTTTTTAATCTTCCAAACCAATTAGTTAATCTTGAAAATAAAAGACTCAAAACTTTAGAAATTGTTTCCAGCATGATTTTCATACCCTTTTTTTTTTGTAATTTAGAGAAATGTCCTTTACATATCAAAGGTTCAATTTTTTTTTATTTATTTTTTTTTATCATTGTTTACTAGTACTAAAACAATTTCATGATATATAATGCAACTCACAATATGAGCTGTCAAATGAGAAATAATTAGACAAATGGAATAATTGCCTATATTAAAGATGTTTTTATAGTAGAGTTGATTTTGAAATTTTTGTGTTTATATTTATATAATAATAAGCCATGTTTCCAAACAACTAAGAGGTTACATGGTTATTTTAATGCAAGAACCAAGAAGACATTAGCATAAACTGAACATAAATAGATTTTTGGAATAAGATCAATATGATTCCACAATATTCACCATCCAACAAATCTATGCTTTTTATGCATATTAATGTTTGTGGAGAAGAGAAGATGAATTTATAAAATCTTCACCATAATATGATGCATGGCCACGACACATAACTTATACAATATCACTAAGATACCATAGTACATAAATGCCACTGACAAGAGATGACACTTAATTTCATAAGGTTAAAATTTGATTTGATCAAACTAAGGTCCAAGAATCAATGTTGTTTTGTTCAAACTATAAATGACACCCTTGTAACACGTACCACATGAAAAATAAATGAATATTACATATTTATTATTAAAAAAAAACAGACTAGTCAATTGGTTAGGCATTTTGATTAGGAGAACCAGCATAGGCATTCAAATCCCACAAACTAAAAAAAAAAACAGTCAGTTTTCATTATATTTTGGACACTGCCCTCTTTCAATCCTCTCTTTATTTATGTTCATGTGACTAAGGCCTCAAAAAAAAAGAGCTAAGAATTGTACATCAAGCAACAATTTGGGTCCAAATACAAACAAAAACTGCATCATCTTGATGCCCTCGGATACTCTTTCTTGTGTGAGCCTCCTATTCAGGGGCTTTTCTAACTGTATTGAACAATATTAAGACTCTCAATGAGCATTTGAAAATTGTCTCAAAAAGTCTTTAGACATTTTATTAAATCTAACCTATCTTTTCTAGAGGATTTGCAGGTTTTCATGGAAATACATCCTCTGTGTTATCAGTGCTTCAGGATATTAGACGTGATCAAGAATATTCAAAATTGTTATCCCTTGAACCATGTGACATTAAAGATCCAGATGAAACTAGATCCTCTCCATTGACCCAATCATGATGAAGAACATCTAATGATTTGATTGAAATTGTACAAGATTTCTCTTCCACATATGAAGAAAAATATGTTTGCGTCAACTTCCAATGTCACTCCTTCAAAGCAATCATGCATGGCTACACATTCAACTCAAGTAAAAGGCATTATTTCTGACTTCTTGTCAACATAGTTATGAGACCTTGGGTATTCCATCAAAGAACCCTAAGAAGAGATACTAAAGAGGTGATCGCTATAATTCCACCAGTAAGTTTCACTTGTTTTGTAAGTGGAATTGTTATGAATCTCAGCAGTTTTCCTTCACCACAAAGGTTTGTAGCTTACGACATTTTCCTCTGATATAAGTTTGAGTGACTAGGATAGGACTATGTTTCCAAAATTGATCATAAGGTTGAGGACATATCAATCCAATGAGGTCAAAATTTCAAACATCGTTTTGGCAAATATGTCACCAATATTTGAAACAAACATTGAAGTTCTCCATCTGTAACAAACACTTGCTTTAGTCCTCATATTACTCCATGACCTGATCACAGGCACTAGTTTCCCAGATCCATCATGAATTTTTATTGTCTTATTTTCTATGAGTTTCATCTACTTAACTGTCTGATTCATATTCCTTGACCCCATTAATAGACCATTGATAGGACTTAGGGATATACCGTAGTGTTGGCACAAACCAAACCAAAGCGAGAGGTGCTCAAGAGCTGAAAGCAGTTTTCTATATCAAGTCCTCAAAATCAATAAATAATCTACAACAAGTTTGATGAGATATGCCTATTGAAGATCTTCCATCTCATTTGGCAACTCCATTGAAAAAGGAATCCCTTTCCATTTCAAGTTTAAAGTGTTGCTGCTTGTATGGGTGGAGAGAGCAAGTGGTTGTGTTAAAGACCAAGAAGATATTACCTACTGGCTCCATGGTTGAAAGGTTGGGACAGTGTCCATGCAATGATTTCTTTATATTCATCATGGATTCTCAAATGGAATGGTGGACATCAGAGTACAAGGTCAAGTTGCATCAGTTCACATGTATTGAAGAAAGGGAGTGAGTCATTTGGGAACTTCATGTTAAATTCATTAAGATATATTTGGTAGTTCATCCATCATATAAATCGATGATGGTTTTTGCTATAATGATCTATATCAATGCTCTTGCTCTCCATCCAAAGTTCAACTCTTTCTTTAGGAAAGTGCAACCCAAAGACTTTAAAACAGTGTAAATTCTTATTAAAACCCTAGAAAATTATCATTGTGTGTGCAAAATAAGAGGTTGATCAAGATAACAACGATATAGCATGTGATGAGGAAGTAAAATATTTTGACCAGCAACAACAATGTTTTACATAAAAATCTTATGATATTGTTGGGTCAGAGCACTTGTGATGATGCAGAGCATGCACGAAATCCCATTTGCAAGATGGATATTGTTTTTTTTTTCAATAGATGGCAAAATTTTTCGAGGAAGATGATACTTATATAAGAGTTGAAAAAGTTGATCCTAGTATTGTTCGAGGGCATTTTACATACTACAGTTATAAAGACAGAAACAGCTGGCACATTTATCAATTGGTATGTTACCCTCTTCAAGATCCAGTCAGCAGACATAGTATTAATCGTTCTGCTAATTGATAAGGTTTTCAGAAAGGTCGGTACTGAAGGTGTTAAAGCTTACTGTATAGGAGAAAGTATCCCACAAGAATCAATGTGTGCAAATAAAAAATATTCTTCTTCATGAAGGTTGTTTGGAGATTGTAGATGGAATACTAATAAGACAAATATAACATAGTCTTAAGATTGCAGAGGGGAGTACGTATTTTTGGTAGGTAGATAAAACAAATCCAGTGGTATCAACATTGGATGGAAGATTCAGGAAAAAGTTTCAAGGTAGGATCTCAAATCAATAGCACCCAACATAGAGATTTGTCCAAGAGATCCATTCTAAGCAGTAGGTGGCAGGAAGAACAGCACAACAAAAACATAAATGGGTCAGTTTGAAGCACAACTCCTAGCGATAGTGAAACATTGACAATAAAACGAAACTTTGAGATTGAATTTATGGAAAAATGGAAAGGTATTAACTCTTGAAAATAGGTCTCCAATTAGCAGATTTCTTAGCAAAAGGGACACCAACTCTTGCAGCAAATCAACCACAAAACCATCTGCAAAAATGAGAGATACAAACTTATGTTCCTGCAACCCTACTCCAACCCACATATGTTTATATGGTGCAATAGTGATCTAGGAGTATTTATAAGGAATGCTCATCCTATTTAAAATGGTTTTTGGATATAGTCCAAAAGTGGTTGCTCTTAGATTTTAAAAGATCATAGCCAACGGTTTTGGCTCGTAGTTTTTGGATAGGGTTTTAAGTAGTGATGGTTTCTTAAACACCTGGAGTCTGCACCCCTGGTTTAAGCATGTTACCACTTAATAATGCAGTTTAGATCACACAAGTCAATGGGATATGAATCAATTACTTTCTTTAAGGGAACACAGAGGATGTTAGGAAAGACATTTGTTCATTTGAATGTGACTTTTGGGAAGGAAGGACATAATTATGTTATGTTACTCCAATAAGTACAGGTATACCATACTGGATTCAAAGGTGATCTCAAAATTTCTTTATGGCTAAGAACATTGCATGAATAAGGCTAGAAGCCTTGGAGGTGGAATTCCCACTCTTTTGACTTTGAAGTGCACACCCTTACATCTGAATATATGGAAGATAGACAGAGTTTGACTCTCATGAGGGAGGTTTGGTGTGTGTTGATCTGAAAACATCAAATGTGATAGTTCACTGGGACTCCAAACAGTTTTTCCTGATTGACTTTAGCATTAGTTCACATCTATATTGCTAGAAGATAAGGCCCTGGATTTACATTGTTTTTGAATTCATTCTACTAATGGAAATATTAGGGAGATTACAACTACAATTACACTTTGAGAGATGCAAGGCTAACTGAGGAACTTGGCCATTTTTAGGTAACTTGGCCATTTTTGCAGTAAAATGAAAGCTATGCAAGAGAAAGGGTGCTGCCAAATGCCAATTTACCCTGGAATCTAGTTAGGAACAGTTGCTGCACATGAGCTTAATAAAGCTTTAAAGGCTAACAAGTTGCGACTCATTAGAAAAAGATAGCTTCACATTTTATTGGAATGAAGTATCACTTCAAAGAGGGATAAACTGCCTCAGGCTTCAAGTACCCTCTTTTAATCCATGTGAAATTCTCATATGACCTTTTGTTGGCCCTCATCTATAGCTCATCATATTACAATGCTATTCTCTACAAAAAGCATGATTGGGTGAATGTTCAAACTTTCTCGTGTTCCAGGTTCCAAAATAGAGGTTTGCTGGGTACCATGACACCGGTGAATGTGAAATGGTACACATGATGATGAATGCCATCCTTAAGTAATAAACAGCCAATTCTGCTGACAATCTTCCTAAAATTTCTAATAGCGGCATTGTTTCTTCTGTTTGATATAATAATGGGTGCCCCTAATGACTGAGTGTGGAGAGCTAATTCATCACAGAGATGATGGTTGAGAAACAACTCTTGACCTGGAGATAAATTCTCAGGAAATGAACCCTTACTCCCTGTGATAATAATCTTGAAATCTTTGTGCAACCTGCACTCTCAATCCCCTTGAAAGAAAAAAGGCGACAAGGTCAGTCTGCCAGATGATCTTTTCAAATAGAAGTGCTTTGATGAACTCCCTTGGAAATCTGAGGGTTTCTAATAGGCTCCAAAAAGCTAAAACAACTAATGGGACAAAAAAAAATTGATATAATGCTTGTTGCTTGAAACTTGCCGGTGAGAAAGTTTGTACAATACTACAATAGCCTCAAATGAGGTCCACTTGAGGAAACAAAAGATGATATGATGCTTATACCAATAGCTATTTGAAATTTAGACAAAAAGGATTGCACACCCATTGACATCCCAATAGATAAAAAAAAAATGACACAAAGAGAAGAAAATTCAGCCCGTAGGTGAAAATAGAAGCTAGATTATCTAATTTTAAAAGAGAATTTGAAATTAAGCATAATATAGGTCACAGATTTGACATGTTGTTAGAGATGCGAACATTTTACAATCAAATTAAAATACTATTTATATGAATTGGAGCCGTATGGAGCATTAAGGTCAATTGTACAAATCCTAGAAGCCAACATTCAAATAACTCATAAACAGAAAGTCCTTGGTCCCTTGAGCTTAATGTTTTTTTTTTTTTTTGATACTTTCTACAGCATACCATTTTGGCATTTTCAAGTTGAATGGAATAGGGGAATATATGGATATCATTCACAAAATCTAAAAGTAACCTCCCCTGAACTTTCTTGAGAATGTTGGCCCTGTGTTCTAAAGTTCTAATAGAGTATGAAGATAATTTAGTTAGGAAATACATTTGGAATGTTGATTAGAGACACCCAAGCCAATTTGCTCTCAGGAATTAAATTAGAGGCACCCCTGAAGCAAAATAAGTTTTCACTGAAGGATTACAGCAAGGTGAAAACTGACTCCAGCTACTAACTTAACTGCTATAAGTGAATGAATATGTAACATTGTTTTTTTTTCCAACATGCTCTATTTAGCTATTTTGTCAAAAAGAAACCCTTTTGGGAGATTTCAAGAACCACTAGTGAGTTTGATGTATAAGAGATCTCTTAACTTTAAAGTATACAAGGGTTGTTGGATTCTCACAAAAGTACGAATACCAAAAGCCTTGTAATCTTGGCCCATAATCAGACAAGGGGTTCAATTTATATGATAGCTAATAGTTGTTAACTAATGACATCTTAATCATGTTGCAATCAAAGGAATGAATAAAAACATGAATAAGCCCTATAATTGGGTGTGAAAGTGAAGAATGGATGTTATTCCTTTATATAGCATCTCCTAGAATAAAATCTCTATCTGTATCAGTGTATTAAGAAAATGCAAAATCAAAACCGAAACCAGCTAGTTCAGCTAGTTCAACCCTCCATCACAAAAGCGGGCCTTGAACTGGACTATTGGTTAGTTCCGTAGTGAACCACTTGGTTTGGCATGGAACCAATTAAATCACCTTGTTCCTATTCTAAACAAGTTTGGACCCATAGAAAACAAAAGTGCAATGCTTAAACTGCTTAATAATGCAAGGGACTACCTTAGAACGTGTAATGCTTAAATTGCTTATGAAACTTCATGTCAGAAAATAAAGGGCTGAAGAGTTTAATTGAGTGGTGGCTAGGAATGGTGTTACATCTATGAGCACATAGTTATTAACAGTTATAAATTATAGAATGGAAGGAAAGCCTGTGGGTTGTAAGAGTTTTCAATGGAACAAATGAGAATGTTTGAGGTTCATATGTTTTGGTTATTCTAAAGAGTTCTAACATAGGAAACTTCTTAGAAGTTCCACTCCTTTTCAATTGAACACAGTTGTCAAAAATAAAAGGATGAGAAAAAACATAACAACTAAACACATAATGGTCTACACATAAATTCTCAGAACTGTGTGTCAAATAAGCCTTTTAGATACAACTCAAGCACGCAATGCCAAATCAGTCACAGTATGCACCAGGTTGAAAAAGAGACCACAACAATTATATGTGAGTTGAGGTAATGATGAATCCACATTATAACTAAGTTTGACATCTTGGCCATACATATCTTCTTGTTGATTCAATGAGGATTCAGAAAATATAATGTATGTCATTAAAAACAATGGTAGATACTACACATGCATATGATGATATATCAATTTGGAGTGAAAATCTGGAGTTACTACCATTTTAATTTTCGAACAGAATATTTAAATCAAGTGTCATGTGTCATCTAACTGAAAATGGACCTACTTAAGCTCACACCTTGCATAGACTGCTCTTCACTAGAAGCCTCGTGTTACTGTTAACTGATTTCCTCTGATCTACGATGCGACCACATATCTTATACAAATAATAAAAGCACCACAATCAAGACTAAAACTAATCAACATTCAAAGTGCATACTTAATCATAGTACCATCACCAATTTATATAACATAATGCCACTGCTGCTCTCTGTAATTGATTTTTCCACAGGAAAATCACATCAAGCCCACAGTTTCAGAAACCTCAATACAGATCCACTTAATATCACACTCCCTATAATCACGCTCACTTCTCCCTTTGACCTATAGGAGACCCTATTTTGTGGATAAGACTAGTGCATTCGAGTTCTCCAATTTACTATATCATTGCTATGCCAAAGGTTTTCTTCGGTAATACTACATACGACAAATTCAACCATATTTGAAAAAGGATAATGAGGAAAATGAATAATAATCTTAAAACTCCATGCTGTGTAAATGAAACATTGCATCATCCTTAAAAATTGGATGGAACTGTTTTTTTTTTCCTAGTAACAAAATACATTATTTGTTACTACCAATGGCTATCATAGATTCACCCTCACAAACAACTTCCCCGCCAACATAAGCCTTCCCTTCCATTCTTGCAATGCCAAAATGTCTTTGTAACTTGTGCATAACCAATGTGTCTTCTGCTACAACAGGCTTTCTAAACCTCACCTTGTCTACTCCTACGAAAAAGAAGTTCTCAGGGGAACCACCCACTTCAGGTTGCAGCATCATAAGGCCTCCAACTTGTGCCATTGCCTCAACCATGAGAACTCCAGGCATGATTGGCCTCTCGGGGAAATGGCCAGGGAAAAAAAAGTTATCATTTATCGTCACATTCTTAATGGCGACAACTGACACACCAGGGTTGTACTCCACCACTCGATCAACAAGCCGAAATGAGAATCTATGGGGTAAAATATCTCGAATTTGGTTGATGTCAAGCACAGCTGGAAATGTAGGATATCTATTTTCAATAGGAATCTCTTCATCAATTTCCACTGCAGTCACAGAGCCATCACCCTCTACGGATCGAACGATCTTCAGCTTCAAAACGTTGGAAGAATTTTTGGACCTTTTTATTGAAATTGGCCTCGAAATGGAGAAAGGAGAGCCGCGAATTCCTAAATATGGGGCGGCAATTCCACTGTGCTGACGAATAATTGAAGAAGAAACCAGAGAAAAGGGGTTTTGCGTTAGATTAGAGTAGCCATCACGACAACTGCCCTCACTTCCATTGAGATCTTAAATGTGGCAAAATGAGAAAGCCCCTTGTTCACGAGTGATTATTAGAGATTTTCATGCTTTCGAGTACTTCAATTAATTAATTTTTTTTTTAACTAAAATCTAACATCAACCTAAAAATGACAGAAGTGGATTGGTTCTTAGGTCTCAGTGTCTGAACCTGGCTCTGATACCATGTGTAAGGGCCTGGTTCCTATTATTAGAGCTTCAATCTATTACACATTAATAGATCTATTTTGTCTTGCTGATTAAAGTAATAAAAGGAGTTTGCAGACCTTTTCACATAGCTTTAAACATTTAACATCTTATCATTTTATCATAAGCAACATAAATTAAGGTGAGTATTCCATCAACTTAATAAAAGTAATCCATGGAAAAATACCTGTTCCGGCGGTTGATGGTGATACCTTTGTCTTTTAGCTCTTGCTGAATGCTCCTTCTCACCGACCCAACCGGATTTACCTCCCAGCCAAATAGGAAATAAATTCCTAGCCCAGGAAACCTCCACAGGTTCCGTAGCCCTCCATGCCCAAGTCCAACTAGATATAGTGTGTCCTCAAGAAGAATGTGCAAAACTAGATAATGATACTCTCCTCCTCTCAAACCCAAGAAACCTCCACAGGTTTCCAAGGTCTCCCAAAATCATGACAAGGCCAAACAATCACAACCAACCGCCACAATCCTAAGCAAGACTCCAACCCCCCCTCTTTCTTCCTTCCCCCTTCCCTTTTTATACCCTCTTTCCTTTCTCCATCTCAACCACCTCTCATTAATGTCATTAACTTCTCATCCATCCTTAGTTGACTTCTCTTCTCCCAAGTAAGCTAGGAGTACATTTGGAATTGTGACATGAATATAAAATTGAGAATTTAATGGGAAAGGATCATGTCTTCTCCCAAGTAAATCTGGAAAGTACATTTGGGAATGTGAAGTGTAATTACATGGAGAGGACCATGTCTTCTCCTTAGTAAATGTGAGGGTACATTGGGGAATGTGAAATGAATACATATATTTTGAAATAATGGAAGGAGACCATATCCTACATAATATTCAATTTGAGAAGGTAAGTGGGGAATTTGAATAATGGAAATCATAAATTTATATTAGACCAATATTTCTCAATATTTTAAAATAATGTAAATATTAACAAAATTTGTAGGATAAGATTTAAGTGGGGCATTACATTTAATCAGTCACCCATAGGGGATGAATCCTACAATGAAAATGGGCTTATACCTATAGCCATAAGACTTCTCAAGGACAAGTATCCAGATATGGTAAGCTTTGGATCTTAATGTGTTTACCATCACACTTTAATTCTTCTTCAAAACTTGACATGGTGTATAATATGTAGGGCACAAAGAATTTATGCTTCTTTATTTCTAGGTGATTTACACTAATGTTGCTTTGGATCCATACTTGTTTGATGGTCATGATGGAATTGTTAGAGAATATGGTAAGCCTTATAATTACTTAATTTCTTCTTTTTCCATTTCTATGTTTATTACTTTTCCCTTGGGATGTAACTTTCAATGTTTATACATATGCATGTTTTGTTTAGGGGTGATTATGAATGATGAAATAGTCCATCAGTTATGTAAGCAGGTCATTACCCAGGTAAATATTCTTCCCTCATGTTCTCTCACTTCATTTAATGTGCATTGTGTTCAAATCTGCTTGTTGACTTTTATTTTACTTACTCTTATTCCTTGATTGCATAGCACTAGTGATTTTCAAATGGTATGTTGAGATAGGCTCAGGCAAGAGCTAATGTTGTAAGTCCAAGTGATATGATGGATGGGCGTGTTGAAGCCATTTGAGTTGCATTAGATTGAGAAGGATTTCAAGATGTGTCTATTATGTCTTATACAACAAAGTACCTTCTTGACCTTTCATTAAACCATCTCATTATTGTTCTTACACTTACTTCCTACACTTAACTGTAGAATGTGATGTTTCAATAAAGACTTATGGAGATCACAGTTCCATGAGTGTTATGAACTTGTACCTTTATGTAGATATGAAAGTGTATTATTGACCTTTCAAAAAATCTCTTCATTCTAACCCATGATTTGGTGACAATAAAACATATGATGTCTTACCATTTTCTAAGTTTTATTTATTATGCTGAAAGAATTCAAGATTAATTTTGAATGAATATTTCCATCTAATTTAACTTCAATAAGAAGTTATCAGATGAATCCTAGAAACCATTCAAAAGCTCTTATTGAATCTGGTATTGATGAAGACAAGGGAGTCGATATTGTAATAATATGCATTCTTTTGTTGTGTGTTTTTCCTTAACAAACATGATCTTGTTACTCTTTTTCACTTTCAAGCTCTCTATTGTGAGATTCAAATGGGTTTAATGATTTCAAGGATAGGTCGGGCTAGCTATGCCCTACTTGGATGTGATCACGCTTCTCCGAGACAAATCATAATTACCGATATCTGCATACCAAGTAACATGGATTGACCTATGTAGTGATTGATTAATTTGACTAAAATTGTTGTGCTTCACAACAAGCCGTATTAGGAAAAGTTTACACTTCCTGTCAAGGAATTTATGCTAATTTCCAAGTTCAGATTATTGACAATATTTTGAAAATGGTTGAACATTGTGAGAGAACACATAACAAGGTCTTAAGGAATTGTGGTGTTATTAATTTTTCATTTTTTTAAACCATAATATTATGGGAATGATCCTCTGCCTTCAATCAATGTGAGGAACCAAGCCCAATGTGAGGAATCAATCAAGATTTTCTCTACAATTCATCAAGGTAAAGAGTGGGTCATAGCACATACAACAACACTTGGATACATTTACATTGCATGCCTGGTTATTTTAAAATTGTCTGATTCCAGAGCCACATATATTGTAATGTAATAACTTGCAACTGGGTATAAGAATCTCTCACTTGGTAGCAATGTCTCAGATGATGAGAAAGAATGTCGATAGCTGTGTTAAAGACTTCACAGACCTCAAGTTACCTTGGAGTAGCGTCAAACAAGGCATCAAAAATGACTACCCAGTGTGCTGCAAAGTACTACTATAAGAATCCTATCTTTCTCATTGGTCAGTTATACCATACTTCTATAGTATAACTAGGCATTTGTGGCAACCATTAGGGGGATTATTTAGTGGTTCCTTATTTCTTATCATTTATGGGGTCCTTTTCACTTTTATGTTGTGCTTTTTTTAGTTGTTTTGGGTTTGAGTTGATTCTTATTTCTCTCAACTCTTCAATCTCGAGGATAAGTGGATTCACAGGCTTCATAGTGTTTGGCTATGGGCCTTTGCATAGTTGGTCAGCAACCATCCAAGGCCATCAAAGACCTATTTGGATAAGAGCATGTTGACAGATGGGCTTTTCTATATTTGTGGCAAACCAGAGACAAGTGAAACACATCTTGTTGGACTGCCTGTCTGCAAGAGACTACTAGCAGGACATTGAGGATCAACAATCAATTTTCTTCTAGTAAAAAGTGCATTGGATACTGCAAACTTTGGAAATTACTAGTATCTTGTGCTCTCAACCCTCTCAGGGATTTGGAACCGCCTCAAAGTTATTCCATTGTTCACTTTTTGGAGGCTAAAGTGGAAGTTTTTTTTTACTAACGAGGATAGAAAAAACATCATGCATTTTGTCCACTAAGATTATGAAAAAGATGTGTGGATGGGAAAAATTACAGATGGTTCCTTGTGCTACCACAAAAAAGTAGAGTGATGCATATGCACTTTCAATCCATAGTGTATTATAAGTTATAATTGATATATGTGCAATTTGGAAGTTGTTATTGCACATTCAAACAACAAGTGCACTGTTTATTTTCATTAACAGAGCTGACAACACTAATTGCTTAGGTCATTGCTTGACAATAGTCTGGTATTAACCACTTAGATATGTTTGATATGATGCTCAAAATAACTACTTAAGCTTTCAAAGGTTGATCCTTTTGCTGGAAATTAAAGCATGGTTCTTTGGAAGCAGATTTTAGTGGAAATTGGTACATAAGTAGTGGCTTGAATCCATCTTTTGATACGTTTGATTGCCAGGTTCATGAATTTTATCCGGCATCAAAGAATCTCACAGCAAATTCATACTAGATAATATCAACCCCTGATGGTGGCTTCTTCATTCGTTCTACAGTTTAGAGATTTGTACAGGACTCATCTCAACTTGGAATACTCTACAATCATGATAATGAATATCCACATTACCAGGATGACTGGTCTCTATCTCTATCCTGTAGGCATGTACACAAATGCATCATACATTTTTATTGTTAGCAGTATGTAGTGAGGTCATAGTGAACTGCATTTGGTTGGTTTCGTAGTTATTTTTCCCTATTTTTCTTATTTAAATATGAAAGGCATCAAATAAATAGAAGTACTTTCCATGGTCACTACCATCAAGCTTGGAATTGTCAACAAGTAAATATTTATTTTGTTTGTATATTGTCTTGTAGAACACTCACTAACAGATTTCATTTGATCAATTGAAATTCTATTCAAATGGTACACAATACAGTTTATTCTACTGTCATTCAAAGGAACCTCTAAATGCCATTAGCACAGTCTCATAATTGGCCTTTTCCTACAAGTCAACTCAAAAGAGAGCCCTAGCATCTAACGACTATTTGTTTTCCATTAGATTTCTCTTGTTGGGGGGGCAATAAAAAACAACAATAGGAATAAGGCTTTTGGATGCTCTTCCTTTTATTTTCTTTTATGTAATATAGAAGAGATATTGACCATTGAGTTTGGGATTCCAGATACATATGAATGTTGGTCTCTTTGGTTTATGCTTAATTTTCCTAACTAAAGTCTAACACATGAGCTCGCACTCATGCTAGAGAAAGACAAATTGAGGTCTTCACTGGCTAAGGCAAAAGCCAGAAGACCTTTACTCGCTACATTTTCAATAGATAGCTAGTGTGATGTTAGGATATTGGTGATATTTTACATCTACTCCTATGGTGGTGGAATCAATCACTGATACCAAGCTTGTAGTTGTTGGAAGTAGTGATGAGTACTAGGGATAGGGTTGTTGGATTCTCTCAGACAAACGGAGTTGACCATGATGTTAATCTTGCTTTGAGATTCCCTAATATCGAGGGAGTTGATTGTGATGAGGTTGTTGCTTCAATTTCTAGCATTTTTGAGGTACATGAGAGGATTCTCATGTTCATATTTGATGATGACTTGGTTGTTGTTGTTTCCCTTTTCCATTGAGTTTGATATTTTAGGATCAAAGAGTTGAGATGTATGCATATTTCATCTTATGCTTTGATGGACCTTGTCTACTTGTCTTGGTCCTCTATGAAGATATGGTTATCTTTGTAGGATATCTTGAGTAGCTCTTGATGTGGTTCCATAGGATTTTTCCCCATGATGATGACTTGAGGGATGATGGAGGTTGGCATGTGCCTTATGATCCAAAGTTATGTTCCTTCAAATTCAAAGGTGGTCAACATTCTTTGGAGGTTTGAGATGCTACGATAACATCTTGTGTTAACATATATAGTGATACTTCTACAACATACAAGATCTAATATATGGTGATACTTCTATAGCATACAAGATCTATATTTTGACACGTCAGGAGACTATGGTGAGTAGAGATGTGAAGTTTGATAAGGATGTGAGCTCTTCCAATTCACGTGATTCTCCTTCAAATATTGAGAAGAATTAAGAGGAGGTTGTTGTTCCAAAGATAGGTTCAAAGACTCAAGATGAGTCAAATTTGGAAATAGATGAGGTGAGGTTGAGAGTAAATATGCCCTCAACCACTATCCTAGCATGTACAAGATGAAGATGGCTTTCCTAGACATTGTAGGAGGCTCCAAAGCATGTAGGAACAACCAAATGTTTAATGAGGGAAAGTATACCTCCCACGAGATATTTTAGCCATGTTGCATTGGCTTCTTCCATCTGAGTCTTCCAAGTATCTTAAGGAGGAGAGGTGTGATACCTCGATGGAGGTGTTTGGGTTAATTCTGAGAGTGTAGAAACTACATATTTGCAAATAATAGACTTGGTGGACTTCTAGAGGGAGTTGATAGGTGTTCATAAAACACTTTTCTCATGAGAAGGAAGTGTTAGCTTTTCATATTATTCCAAAAGTGTTTCACCTTACTAGGAAAGCACCATGTTTCCTAGCCCCTCAGCAATGCTTCATGGGCACATGAATGGATTAGTTCAAGTGGATGCTTGACCTTGGTTAAAATACCAATATGGTGCTCTTTCCTAGGAGGTTTACACTCCAATTAGCTTGCTAAGTAACCCACTGGGTGCACACATTGGGAGAGTTGATTACTCAACAAGGAGAGGTGCTAGCATAAGAAGAGGAGCATTGGGCACTTAACCCTTGGAATTTGGACCATGTGATATGAGGTATATGACATATGGATGGCCCCTTGGTTGGTCTGTAATGAACATGCACATGTGGAGGTGGTTTTCTCTTGATTTGCTAGACCTCAACTCAATGCTCATGTGGCTTCCTTCTCTAGAGCATTGGAGATCTTGTCAAAACATGTTACTTGCTTGGAGGACACCTTACACTAGAGGAGGACTATTGGACACTTTAAAGCAATGCATTTAGCCCTAGATGGCATTGGGTTGCTTGGATATTTGCATTGAGGCTTAGAGTTGACTTAGGGACACCTAGGCTGGAACAATGATCAAGTAAGTGGAATGGATGAAAAGGAGCACATGGATTAGGAAGAGGGATAGAGTCTATGTGGGCTTATGGAAAAAAAGTGTGGACACACCATGTGTAGCAACATCACCTTAGAACCTTGATTTTGTAGGACATCATCCTTGGAGATTGACATGTGTACCTTTAGAGTGTAGCACTTCACACATGCAGACCTACTTGTTTGTAGTAGATTTCTTGTAATGATTTAGGCCCACTTGTGTCTTGTTGGCATATATATAAAAGAAGAAGAGAGTATTTTCTTTCACTCAATCATTATTGTTCAACTTCTATTTAGAGATGGAGCACTGGGGTTTCATGAGATAACCCTAGGAAGGATATGGTGAAAAGACTGTTTTGATCTCTCTCTCTCTCTCTCTCTCTCTTTGGTTTTTTTCTTGGTACATTCTCCTCTTGTATTGGAGGTGCTATGGTTTCTTGGAGCACTTAGAGCATCTTTAATACTAGGTTTAGGGTTCATCCCTTGGAGATTAGAGTTTTATGATTAAACCTTAGGTGGTACTATTGAAGAGGAAAGAGGAGACATCTTGCTTGAAGCCAAAAGTCTTGATAATTTGATACTAATTTGTAGATGACCTCTAGTAGAGCTAGGGTTTTCATTGTTTTCCAGCTAGGGTTTTGGAGAGCTAGAAAATTGTACTAACATTGTGATGAGGCTATGGTATGTACATATACTTCATTTTTATACATAAATATGAAATTTCCAGTTGTCCAAAATTGTCTCAATTGAAAATTTGATTTTCAGTATTCATCATCTTGGTTTGTTAATTTCTAGTGCTAGTTTGCAACTTTGCCATGCTGATTTGACATAAGTGAAGGTTGAAATTGTTAAGTGATTACACATTGATATAAAAGATAATAGGGCAGATTTATTGATATACATCTGCATTGATTGCAGTGATTCCAGATCTGATTTTATGCTCGGAAAGTGTGCCCCAAGGCTGAAATTTGTTGGCATATGTTTGGTATCCTTACTCTTGATTTTCCCAGTGGATTGGAGTTGAAGTGAATCGAAATATTATTAACTATTTGTTGCTGTAATTTATACTTCAACTCAGCCCTAAGACTGATTTTCATAGAAATTGGATCTAGGAAACATCCAATGTGAGTCAAAATTTTAGAGTTGCATTAAAAGTCAGAATTCCAAATGTTCTACAATTAATTCAGAGGGTAGTGAAAGATTTGCAGGATACCAAATTTATTTATTTCCCATCCCTTTGGTAGTATAGACCTGCAGAGGTCTTATTGTCTCCATCTACAAATACACAATCATATATCCATGAAGAATGGTTGCAATCACATTGTCTCCATCTACTAATCCACAATCATATAGCCCAATCAATGCCAAGGAGCGTAGGGTAGGGGTTGCTGTCATCGACAATTTCTATTACTTCAAAGTCATCCAACACACTTGCACCTTCAATATCTACTGTCACCCCTTACAGCTACCCCATGGGAATGATCTTCTGCTTATTTTCCATCCTTAACTGAATCGAAGACCACTGTGCGGGTCTTCCTATCCGTTCCCAAGTCTGCTTTAGTAGAACATTCGCGTTTGACACTAGATCCAAAATAACCTCATCCATTTCATATTCTCCTATCTACATGGTCAATATCATCTCTCATCCTATCCTTGCTTTATGCTTACCAATCATTCGTACCATGAATGGTTCACTTAAGGTGTTTTCTCGCGCATCTATTTATAATCTCATGTAATCCCTTCACAGCCTTGCTATCGGGCAACAACTTCATGGAGGTTTCTAGAAAGGTTGTAAGCATAGAAGGGTCCATTTCCTGATCAGGATTATCCTTGCTCCCTGAGGTGGAGGCCTCAGTGAAGCTCTTATTTTCTTCCATGAATTTTTCGTGCGCACGCTCCAAACGAAATTGAGTCTCCTTCATTGGTGCTTTGCGAACCTGTGCACTGTCTTCGGGCTATTTCCCTTTATCATCCCCTATTGAAATTCTGCTTCAGAGTACTGTATTCACATTTGGATCCTCTTCGCGAGGCATAGACCTCATCATATGTAAGTTCTGTGTCAGCTGAGGTGGTATCACCCCTTTGTCGTGTATCCTTGATATTAGCATAGGACAATCTTCTGCTTCATGATCAAACATAGTGAAGTATTTGCACAACAATCACATAGGGTTAGTGCTTTCACGGTCATAGTGTCTTGGTCCTCTGTAATTCTAGCAGATTAGCTATTCCTGACCTCTACCAGATCCTCTTCTGCCTTGGCCTTGTCCGCACCCATGAAGTCCTATTCGTGCCATCCATGCATTCTGGTTAGGGGGCGCATTTATGCCTGAACCCTATAGGTGGGTGTTCTCTTCATCATCAATTCATAACTTCTATAGTTGCACTCATCATGCCCTACCAACATACAAAAATTTTAGACCAGTTGTTGTGGTGTTTGTGCAAACTTCTGTAGCAAATGACAGTTATTTGTTGTAAGTTTTCCTGCTACCTAAAATATAGCATGCCACGACGCAGGCCCCGCGCTTGGTCCCACTTAATCTTCTGTCATCAAACGCATTGGTCCTCCTCTTGCAATATAGTTCGTAAAGACCGGGCAATGGTCTTTTTCATGCCCCCGACCTTTACATTTCAGGCACCATACCTCTTCGCGCACCTCCGGTCAAACTGTTCTATCTTGCTTCAAGCTTTGCATTTCAATGTAGAGATTTTCCAACTACACATGGATCTATTGAACCCCCAGATTCAGATCTTGCATCGGTGTTTTATGCAGTCTCATTGCAATCTCCAAGGCCTCTGCCTGAGTCATTATCATTTTTTGTGACAACGCAACCCTTAGGTGTGGCAGGACTGAAGACACGAACCACTCGTGGTGCTGTCCATCCCTTAAGTTCATATTAGCTTTGTAGATTTTACACTTCAACCTGTTATCACTGAAAATTCTAATGCCAAAATTTCAAAACCGCTCACATTAGTTTGATGCGCATAAAGCCTTTTTGTAGTTTCGCAGCACGACATGTTTTAGGCTGCGCTAGAAAATTGGGGATTTGTTCGAATCCATAGCAACTGTCATGAAAAATAGCTCTGGGGTGGATGCATTTTACACGAGGCATGCTCTCAAGCTCCTGCGTGTATGCTTGTCATCAGTTCTGAATCTGAAGGGAAATCTCCTAATACTTCTGAGCAGTTAAAAGATTCAGCGTTCAAGGTCGATATGGAGTATTAAACATCCAGCTCAGCCAAATTGAAAAAGAGACGAGGTGTCAAAGAACAAGGAGAAGTCATTATGCATAGAAAATAGAGTTAGAGTCATAGTTAATATAGAACTCTTTAAAACTCCAGTGAGCACTTTATTGTATTTAATAGTTAGTTGCATAGCTAATAGGTGTCATTAGAGGTAGTTATCGAATTCCCCTCATGCTGTAGGAGGAAGCTCGAATTAGTTAGAATAAGGATTCTATATATAGCCGAAACAACAATGTAATGAGGGTTGGATATTTTATAAAACAGAGTATTGTTTTGGCTTATGTAAAGACAGAGTTTCAGTAATATAATTTGGCTGCTTTTCTTCTCAGGATTCATGAAGGATTTCCATGTTCAGAATGTGTGTTTTTATTCTTTCCTTAATGTCTTTTACAGTTGCATAGATGTGTAATCACTCAGAATTCACTGATTGTGCTCTGATTTCCTGTATGCATTTATGAACTGTGGTTTTATATGAGTTGTGTTCTGAACATCCAAGTGCTAAATGCCCTGACATCTATGTAAAGGCAGTATCATTGTTTACTGAGGTGCTATTGACTCCATAGGCCCAATGGAAACTAGTTTAATGTATTTCCAACATTCATTTTTATCATTGTTATTTCACAAGAGTTAGCCATCTTATTCTTAATCAAAATCAATAACCCTATGAGAGAGCCCTCTCAGGCTAAGGAGGCTAAGCCTTAGTCAAAAGATTGGTTTGAAATAGTTACTTGAAGTCTTCTTGGTCAGCAGCCTTCCAGGGCCTGATTTTGAGATAACATTTTGGTGCGTCTGACGGGAGTCTGGAGATTATTCATTCCCGAAATTAAGAGGTTGAACTTCTTAAGGTAGCAGGAGCTCAGACATCTATTTGAGGCTGCAAAACTACCTTGGTGACTCCACACATCAAATAAGAAATTGGAAGGTGAATCCACTGCTAGAAGATCAGTATCTTGATGAAGTTTCAAGATGAATTCCACTGCGAGAATGAATGGCAGGTATGCTCCTATGAATCGGTCTCATATCCCTGGTTTTCCAAATCCTATGCCAGAGGTTGATTGGTTAGATGATCTTCCAATATTCAAAGATGAAAAGAAGGATAATGCTGCTCTTCATTTGGTTAAATTCCACATGCATATACGCAGTCTTAAGGTTCATTTCCCTGAAGATTGTCTCATGAAAATGTTTATGACCACTTTAGAAGGAAAAGCATGGTCTTGGTATAAAAGTCTGGAAAATGGTTCAATATATTCGCTTGCTAGTTTTCATGATGAATTCTGTGAAATGTATAAAGAAGGTTATCCTTCCTTATTGCTGCTTAAAGATTGCTGTAGACATTCTTTAAGTCTTATTCAGTACTTGGAAGATTGTTATGATGATGATGAATTTATGGATGAAGAAATTTTAGAGGCTCTTCATAACAATGCATTCCAACACCGAGAAGAAAGTATAACATCTCATGAAACGCAGCATGAAGATCAGCAGGGGTTTATTTGTGAAAACCATGTTTCATCCTTTGATGTTGATGTAGAGATGCAGCAGATTTATCAGGCTTCAGATCATTATGAGTATGAAATAGATTACAAACAGAAAGAAGAAGTACTGGAAGATAGCTTTTACGACCCTCAGGCAGAGGAAAAGGTTGCTTTTTTATGTCAAACTTCTCAGCAACTTACAGCAATAACTGATCATAAGAAAGAGGAAAATTACATTGTTTGTAGGTAGCATTCAGAAAAGCAGTTCGATAGCATATCAAAAGAATCTTGTGTGGTTGAGAATCAGCTGTCTAAAGATGTAGAATGTTATGATGATCATCAACATAACCATGTATTCTTTGACCCTATAAGTGAATATATGGACAAGCTTTGCACTCCGGTCTTTCATTTTCATTTGTATTATGAAGATCAAGTATATTATGAGTTGATGTGGTCATCTCACTACCATGGTTATTTTGAGGTTGAATGCAGTCAAGAGCCTCCAATATCAGAGAAGACAATTGATTGGCTTTATTGGAAATATCATGTTGCTTGAGCTACAAGTGGAGCTTGCAGCTGATAGGGTAGGTAGGTAGGAAAGTGCAAATAAGCTCAAGGTGACTGAGCATTTTTTTTTTCAGTAGTGGTAGATTTCTTTTTCCCACAGTGATCATCAAGTTTAAGCCCGAGGTGAAGGCCCAAGAAGCTGGAAAGGGATGCTTGTCAAGCAAATTTCTGTTTGTCATAAATGGATAAGGCACTGGACCTGCGAGTTCTTAGTGTACCACAAGGGCACACTATCCCAAGTGGAGCCACTGTTATCACTGAAAATTCTAATGCCAAAATTTCAAAACCGCTCACATTAGTTTGATGCGCATAAAGCCTTTTGTAGTTTTGCAGCGCAACATGTTTTAGGCTGCGCTACAAAATTGGGGATTTGTTCGAATCCATAGCAACTGTCATGCAAAATAGCTCTGGGGTGGATGCATTTTACACGAGGCATGATCTCAAGCTCCTGCGTGTATGCTTGTCATCAATTCTGAATCTGAAGGGAAATCTCCTAATACTTCTGAGCAGTTAAAAGATTCAGCGTTCAAGGTCGATATGGAGTATGAAACATCCAGCTCAGCCAAATTGAAAAAGAGACCAGGTGTCAAAGAACAAGGAGAAGTCATTATGCATAGAAAATAGAGTTAGAGTCATAGTTAATTTAGAACTCTTTAGAACTCCAGTCAGCACTTTATTGTATTCAATAGTTAGTTGCATAGCTAATAGGTGTCATTAGAGGTAGTGATCGAATTCCCCTCATGCTGGAGGAGGAAGCTCGAATTAGTTAGAATAAGGATTCTATATATAGCTGAAACAACAATGTAATGAGGGTTGGATATTTTATAAAACAGAGTACTGTTTTGGCTTATGTAAAGACAGAGTTTCAGTAATATAATTTGGCTGCTTTTCTTCTCAGGATTCATGAAGGATTTCCATGTTCAGAATGTGTGTTTTTATTCTTTCCTTAATGTCTTTTACAGTTGCATAGATGTGTAATCACTCAGAATTCACTGATTATGCTCTGATTTCCTGTATGCATTTATGAACTGTGGTTTTATATGAGTTGTGTTCTGAACATCCAAATGCTAAATGCCCTGACTTCTATGTAAAGGCAGTATCATTGTTTACTGAGGTGCTATTGACTCCATAGGCCCAATGGAAACTAGTTTAATGTATTTCCAGCATTCATTTTTATCATTGTTATTTCACAAGAGTTAGCCATCTTATTCTTAATCAAAATCAATAACCCTATGAGAGAGCCCTCTCAGGCTAAGGAGGCTAAGCCTTAGTCAAAAGATTGGTTTGAAATAGTTACTTGAAGTCTTCCTGGTCAGCAGCCTTCCAGGGCCTGATTTTGAGATAACACAACCTATGATCTAATTCCCAAGGTGTCTCACCTAGTTTCATCATGATTTCCCTGAACCCCACAATCAACTGTGCCTCATATTTAGGCATACTAAACTCTTTATTTAGCACAGTCTAGATATTTGTTACAACATTTTTTAGGTTATCATTAGAGTACTTAATGTACCAGGTTAGAGCACGATCCTACAGATCTCTAATCATTGTTGCCTTTTTCATGTCATCATCTGTGGCACCTTGAGCTTCCCATACAACTTTCAAGATGAACCAAAACTAGTCTGGGTCCTCATTTCCCAAGCCTTTAAACAAGGGTAGCTTCACTAAATTTTCCATGCTGAACTTCAGCAGAGGTGGTAGTGGTATGGGTTAAGTCACAGGTGATGGTGGTGAGGTTGGAGGTGGCAGTCACAGGAATCCTTATCTTATCAACTGAATTTCACTTCGCAGAGAAGCCTGCGCTACTCCCTCTTTGTCACCTAATGGCAGTGAAATCAATGGACTATATTCAAGAACCTATCTTCCTTTGTTCCTGTAAGTCTTTCCACTTTGCGTAGCTCCAAACATCAAGGTATCTACATAACCCATTTTTCGCACAATACCTAACAATGTAAACTTTGAAACAGGAATTGATACTGTTACCCGTCTTGTAGAGATAGCAAAAAAGTGACCTGATTTTGAAAAGGGGTGATGCAGAACGTACATGTTTTTTTTAGAGCATAGTTTTTGGCACTTTAATTTTTTTTATGTACATTACGTTTTTGAATAGTAGTGATTTTCATGCTGATTTAAAAAAAAATGAGTATTCTGCATCACCCCCTTTTTTAAAAGACCTGCTTTTTGGCTTTAAATTTTCTAATGTATAAAATGTAAATAATTATTTTGTAAATTTCGTCATTTTTGAAGTGGTCATTTTCTTCACAATTTCTTGTTTTTTATTTTAATTTTAACTTTTTTTTTAGTGAGGTTTTTATTGTTTTTCATTTTTAAATTAGGAGGTCGATATTTAGAATTTTCGATATTCTACATATTTATACATCCTTAATTAATTTTTCACTCCACATGAAATAATTGTTTCTAAAAAACAATATTTTTTAACAGTGGACATGAAAATAACCATTTTTAACATAAACATAACTAAAAAACTATGTGTTTGCATAATTTTTTTCTAGAATTGACATGTCAAAATCACAATTTTTATACGATAATTTTAACGAAAAATGGTTAAATAATAGCTTTTTTTATGAATTTCATGTCAAAAAAATAATACTAATCATTTTTTTTTCAAAAAATAATGATTAACTTAAAAATCAATGCGAAAATCACATATTACAAATATTGAACGTATAACAACCCTAATTGAGTGTTTATTCTTCTCATAAAACGTCAAAGTCAAAACATTGCAAAGCTTGATTTCCAAGCATAACTTAACTTTAGTCAACAATGTCACATAATCCAAACTCTTCGTCCTCTAGAGTTTCATCATTGTCTTCTTCCACAATATTTTATGTTTCCTTTTGCTCATTTTCCTCTTCTAATGGGTCTTTGATGTCTGTGAATCTCCCAATGTATGTCTTTCCAAACATTCCATGTAATGGTGGTTGGGGTTCCTTTGCCTTTTTTTCCACACGTGATTCACTAAAGTCCCCTTTCTTCAACCCAATTTCTTGCATTGCATCTGGAAGAAATTGAAGACCATTAATTCTTTGTTGAATGAAAGGCTGAAATGTTTAGAAATTTTCTTGAATAACTATTTCAAATGCCATTTAAGAAAATATGGTAATGCAAGCACACACTCAATGCCCATGTCACCTCCTCAATGACCATGTCACTTTTATAAAATATAATGTATTTATCATTCTACTCAACATTCATTTTTATCAAAATTCAATATTTTCACAAACATGAAATCACTTTAAAACATTTTATATCAATTTTATACCAATTTTCAAAATTAATAAAACAAACTCAACTAATCTAATAATGGTGAATTGTAATATATAAAAGGAACTCACTACATATCATCCACTACCAATGTTAATCAAGTGAAGAAAAAAACACTATAATTCATCCAAACATAATTAATTTTATATTTATTAAAAAAAATCAAAATATAAAATGATACTATAATATAATGCACTTCTATGAGTGAATTAATTACTTCACAATTGTGGCAGGTCGATATCAGTATGAAAGGTCTTATTCTCACATCTTTATTGTTGCTAGTTTCATTAGATTATGCTCATTGATTCGAAGAAAATGATTCTAACATGGAAATTAAAGACCTCCTTCCATGTACTCATGCTATCAAATGCATTGAATACATGTCTTTGACTGTGCTTTTTACTATAAAATAGTCATTGCATATATTCACTATCTTAACACCTTGGATAGTTGGTCAAAGGATAATGATATGGTTCTCACACATTTCTTGGGGGATTTATGCCTTTACTCAGCAGTTACAACGGTCCATATACCTTTGGAAGAACAAAGTACTTCGTAGGTAATGGTATTTGATAGAGAGCATGTGGTGAAATTCATTCACATGATCAAAAATGTTTTATCATTCAATTTTCTGACTTTAAAAAAGGTCGTTTCAAACATCATGCATGTGAGAACCTCATTTTAGAGTGCCAGCAATAGAAGTATATGACCAGGGTTGCAATATCTGATTCAAATTTGTTCATGGGAAACTCATAGAGACCATTTGAATGTTCCACTTACTGAATGATCACGATGAATCAATGAGCGTAAGAGATCTCCTAAAGGAATAGGAATGTGTGACAGTGGTTGGTATGTTTGAGACTATCAGAGTGTGACCATTTGACTCTTCTCGCGTGTTAAGTAACCTAATTTCATTGGAGAGGAGTGCGAGGGGAGATAACATATTTGTTTCTACTATATATGAAAATTTGTTTCGGTAGGTAATCTAGAACAAATATTCACTAGAATTGGCTATGCATGGATTTAATTGTATATGTTACTTCTATAGTACAGATTAACAATCATTGGTTTGTTGTAGGGAAAAGTATCCGACTCGGATGACCCTATCCCACTCTAAGGGTGATAGTACCTCAGCAACAACTGTAAAGAAAACTACTTAAGGTTTACTTCTTTACGAAAGCAAGAGAGAATGAGGAAATGCACTAACCGTTGCCTTGCGCTTAATGTCGAATCCAAACTCTTCTCTTTGGCTGCTTGCTCCCAGCTCCTTGCTCTTTTGCTGGCCCAGCTACAATGAGATCCTGCAAAATAGCAAAGAAGGAAACTACAAGAAGCATGCATTCATAACTGATTCAAGGATTAGCATAAATCAAATATACAATCATCACAATACATCATTGAAACAAATGCATATAGAAGAACCTCAATAGCTTTTATTAATGGAAGAAGTAAAGTTCTGAGAAGGTTACAACCATTGAAGGCCCTAATCCAGCAACACCTCCCAGCAGAAAGAATTTCTCCTCTTCACCTCCTTCAAGCAATCACCCAATAGCTCTATAGTGAAACCAACAACATATCATTACTTTGCACAAAATTCCAGCCTCCTGAGCTCATAGGAGAGAGCTCAATATATAGATGAATTGAGAAAGGATGAGTCAGCTTGCAACTGATGTGTAGCTGCCTTGTGTCCTCTCACTCTTCAGTTGATCTTCAGTTCTTGAGTCCACTTGGAGAACCTTGCTTCCACTTGGAGAAACAGAGCCTCTGACTCATCACAAGGCGAAATCCCTGATCCAAGTGTCATTTTTGGAAGATTCCAGAGCAATGACTCAGTGTGCCACTTGTCCCATCTCGCTCAGCGCAGGTGGCCTTTGTTCCACTTGCTTTGCAACGCAGGTACACCATGGAGGAGTTGAGTTTCAGCGCAGAAGCCTAGTGGAGCACCTGCTTTGATTTCAGGATTTCTTGTTTTTGAGTGTTTTCAGGTGGAGAACTGATCTGAGAGCTGTTGGTTTGCTGACCTTGTTCCTTTAGGGGTAGGAACATCATGTTTAGGGACTTTGGATCCCTTGGATTATTGACAATTCATGCCTGATGCTGCAAGGCACAAAATTGTCTATAACAGATGCCCCCTAAAGTATGAGGTCGTTTATCGGGTGAAATGCTTTATTAGGAGGATCCGAAGTTCATTCAATCTGCTGAGAAGTGTCTTGTAATAAGATACAATACAATACATTATTTTTCATTCTTTTTCATGATCTAGCTGAGGCGGGCATTCCCATGCTCAACTTTATAAATACATTTTGGTACATAGAACAGACGATCGTCTGATGATAGACTGATAATTCTCTGCTGAAATTATCATCCTTTGAGAAGGATGATCATCTACTACAATGGTGTACATATCAAATGTCTTTATTTCCTGAATATATATCGCAGCCCGGATGGATGAAACTAGATCCAGGGTCTTCAATCTCTTCCGATCTTCACTCGATGTACAAGTCGATCCATGTGAGAATTTCTTGAAGTCGAACATGGAAAGACATCGCTTGATTACCGGTCAATGATGTAAACCGTTAACAAGCGCGAGAGGAATCACCGATAAGGATGATGACCCTCAAGGTACGGCAGTACAATTCACATGGTGGGAATAAAGGACTTGGCGTCGACCACCATGCAAAATCTTCTGGTCGAAGGTCATTGTTGTATACCTGTCGCCGGAAGTGAGAAACTTGCCATTGAGGCATGCAAGCTTCAAAGTACTGAAGGGGGTGTTCCTAGATCAACTCCTTGGATAATGAGCTGATGTCGACAAGGAGAGATCCGTCAAAGGAGGGCCTTAATGAATCCCACATCAGTGACACGGAACGGAGCTAGTGATTGTGATGAGGTAAAAACAAACTGTGATGTATGATTCAGGGTGGCGGTCATGAAATGGATGAAGGACAATGTATGGCAGTGGATGGGACACGGTTGACTCTTTGCAGAACAACATCTCTTGAACATATAACGACACTGATGTGATGGATTGGTAGCATTACCCCAAATGTGGATGGTGTGGCGAGGACCATGGTGATGAGACCGGTGAATGAAACAACCCAACCCGATGTGATACGGAGGACAAAGTGTCATGTTCAAGAGTGACTTGCTACTATTAAAGCTGTGAGGTTCTCCCAATTTTTCCCCAGTCATTGCTGACCAGTACCTCTTTATTTTTATCAAGCTTGAGGAGGATAACATATGCTTGTTCTATAACCTGCCCTTCGGTCAAGCCCATCGCTATGTTTTAACGAGCCTAGCGATAGGGAAACTCGTTCTCGTCTAAAGACAAGTTTGTCGCTATTTAATGAATTTAACGAGTCTAACGACAAGGATAACTCGGTCCTTTTCATTTTTAGAGAGTCTGAAAAGGTACATAAAGTCAACTCCAAAATTCCTTTTTCGTCATCTAATCCCTTAAGTCCGAAAAAGTATAAAACAATACAGAAGGGATGAATTTTCGATTGTTTTAACGAGCCGAACAAAACAAGCGCTCGATCATTTTGTGCAATAATCCCTCAGGTCCAAAAAGATTAAAATCTAGAGGAGGGATAGCTCTTCCGGTCGTTTAACGAGCTGGAAGGCCAAAACTCGGCAAACTTTTCATATTTTACGAGTCAGTGAAAAGAGCTCAAAGAAGACTCGTCTTTTGAGGAACGAGTGATAAACAGGGATAGCAGCAGATTCCAGGTACAGGTTGGAATATTCCAATCACGGCAGTGTCACAAGGATGGCTAAGTGAAATCACTCTTCGCAGCTGTTCCTCAAAATGGGTAAACAAACATATGGAGATGAACAATTGGCCAAATGAACGGATGGAGGTGAGACTGCAAGAACACGACCAAGGGCTTTAATATGGCTGTCAAAGGTTACATTTACCAAGGTTATTTACCGGTTCATTTTTTCTGAGTGAGCTTGAACTCTAGGGGAAGATTGCTCACAACTTATGTTTATTTTTTAACGAGCATGAACTATGTGCTAAAACTGCTCGGATCTTGCGTTTATTTTTTAAACGAGCATGAACATTGCTAAAACTGCTCGATTATACCAGTCTTAATACAAGGAACGCCTCAGGTGAGGTAGTCATATTTAAGGAGCTATACCTCACTAGTTACTCCGATTTGGCAAGTTTTAACTTTTGCCCCACATTCTTTCTTTATGCAAGCTGGAAACGGCTAATCCTACGAGTTTAACGGGTTAGACCTACAGGTTTAAAGGGAGGACCTAAAAATTTAAAAAAATAAATAGTCGTCCCGTGCTTGCATTCCAAAAGGTTCGCATGCCCCCAGGTATAAAGTATAATTTCAAGGCTACCCCTCCTCTGTCCCACCTCTGTTTTTCTACTTGTCGTCTTGCTATATTTTTAACGATACTTGTCTTCTCGTTATTTTTCGGTGCCGATGGTACTTGTCTTCCCATCAGTTCACTTTTTGATTTTTGCAAGATCGCAACAGATAAAACATTGGCGTTACGGAGGGAGGTTTGCCTCTTACTTATTATCCGAAAAATGGTTTTATTCGCTGCCGCAAACTAAACTCTCTTTTCGGCGATGTCTATCATTAGGTTGCTAAGGATGGTGACTACTTGTTGCAGCAATTTCATCTCTTTCTTTGGAGGCTGCCCCTACTTATCCTTCAAAACATATGTTTTAATGGGTGAGGCTTGCCTTCAAAGATGGTGGCTACTTGCCGCCACAAATGGATCTCCTCCCTCAGGAGAGCCTACTTTTTAGACAAAGGGAGCGAGAAGCTGATTATCTCACTCACATAACTTTGACAAAAGAACTTTATCCTAGAACAACCCTCTCTTCCTTCCTTCGGACGGGGTACGGACTAGTCCCATTCTTCTGCGGAAATTAACTTTATACCCAAGGTTTCCTCTGCCCAAGGCAGGCCAGGGTGCATGCCCCCTGGGTCCCAGTTACATCTTTCCGAATCACTCGCATTCATCGGGAAGTAGAACCGGGGGGGGGAGGCATTCCTTGAGTGAATAAACCGTTAAGGGATGGTATTTGACTATTTGCGATGCGTGATCCTGGAAATGAAAGTTGGTCTACGAGCTTGACCATTCTTCCTTCGTGCGGAAAACACATAACTCTAAAGAGTGAGGACACTATCGCCTCCATGCAATATATATAGTCTCGTCCAAGGAGTAAGTTATAAACCAAGGGTCCCTGGACGACCATGACATTCATATGAACTGTCTTCCCCTTCAATGTAACTGGAACATTGGGGAGAATCCCTAACGGGCGACTGGTTCCTTTATCAAAACCCGATAGATTTCTCATCTCAGGTAAAAGCGTCGGGGAACCCATTGCTTTCCAAGCAATAGAGGAAAGGATACTCATAGATGCCCCTTCATCAATGATAGTTCCAGCCATCACCATTCTGTAGATTTGGACGATGATTCTGAATGGGATACTGGCTGGTAACCGGGGTCTGCCTAGTTGATTCCAATCAAAGGATACAACTAGGTTGCTTGGTGGTGGGACCAAATACACGGCCGGATATGACCCTGACGATGTTCCTTCCTGTGATAAAGGAATGGGCGCATTGCCCTGATGCTCATCAGAGTCTGTGTTGATGAAAAGAATATGGACGGTGTCATCCTTATCCTCTTCAGTGAGGGTGTCATTTGAAGATGGGTCTTCAATGACGGAGTCATTTGAGGATGAAACCTCTGAAGGAAGAACCGGGTCAACTGCCGTTTCGACCTTTATACTTTCGTCTGGTCTGGATTCAGTAGGTTCATTCTCAATGACCGACACTTCAGCTGACCACTTGATCGGGCCAGCTGGATTTTCAACTATCGAGGGACTTGGCACGAGTTTTTGGTATCCAGGAGGAAGTCGTAACGGTGAAACCGGACAATCTTCCAAAACTCTCTTCGCCTCGTCTAAGAATGGACATCGGTGGATGGCGTGATCGCCTTCACACAACATACAAGGTGATCTTGGTCTCCCTTTTCGTCCTTCACTCTCGCTAGTTGACGGACTTCAATCAACAACTACCAGAGGTTGATGCTACCGGATTGTGCAACCTGGGGGACCAGTCCCTTAGTATCCAGGGAATACAAGGACAATCACGATGGAAGTGGGCCCCTTTGCAAATGACACATGGCGATTTAGGCCCGGTCGGTGCAGTGTGTGGATTTCTGTCAGATGTCTTTTGCTTGCCCCCAGTCGCCTTCGCCATAGGCCCCTTCTGCTTCTTTTCTTTCTTCTTCTTTTCCTTCTTCTCCATGGGAGGCTGACTTTTGCCGGCTCTACCTTGCGAAGATGAAGGATCAGAGGAAGAATTGTAAGAAGTGGAAGGCTGGTGGGTAGCTCTAGACTGGTCTTACTGTTGATTCGACTGCTCAGGATTAGTGGTGATCTGAACTACATTAGTTGAAGAGAGCCATACAGGTAGGCCAATTGTCAATCCTGGAAGTGACAATGTGGCCATATGAGGCGCACCAACATCTCCCCAAGAGGAGAAGGGATTGGGACTTCCGCCAAGGTGACTTCCTTGGTTGGTGGGCTCCATACCTTTCAACTGAAAGATCAACGTGGGAATAACAGGTGATTATGTTCCGATTAAAATAAATTTTATTAACGACGCTTTTAGACACAAATTTGCTTTTTCATGTTTTAAGAGTCGAGAAAAAGCTAAAGATGACTCTAGTCTCCTTCGATGTTTTAACGAGCCCGAAGTGACAAATGCTCGAATGGACTTTTTCAGTTATAGAGTTTGAAAAAGGCCAAAAGAAACTTCTCTAGAGTTCTAGGCAGAGGGTGTGGCAAACTTTTCGCGAAACCACAGAATACGTTTTACGGTACGGGTGGTCGATCTTCGTGAATGCTGTGTTCACTACATCGCGATCAGTAGGGCGGCCGACACGGCTTCCTATGGATAAAGGCTTTGTTCCTATAGGGGTCTCCCAATATATACGCGACGGTACGTGGGAGCACAAGTCCGTATTAGTGCCACCGACTCTCAGGAGGAATCACCCACCTTCGTAGAGATCGACAGTCACTACGTTTAACAACGCTGGAACACGTCTCTACCTAGACCTCTATGTGTTTGCGTTATGTTACAAAGCTTTGTTATGTAAATTGAATTTATTTTAATGTTGATCTTGTTTAGCAGTTTGCCTTTAAGGATCACCACGAGATGTATGTAACAAATTCCTGAATGCAGTCTAAGATGAGAAGCAAACTTTTCAATCTTTCAACTTTGAAAATCTTAACTACTGAGGGAGAAGAAAGGCAAATCTTTTCACACAGATCATAGAGCACACACTAATGCAAATTTTCCTAAATCAGCATGCAAACAGTCAAATGCAAAATGCACAATGCATGTATTTTCTTTTCCCTTTCTTAATGTTGATGTATTACAAAAAGAAAGTTGTTATATAACTTTGATTTCGATTTCAAGCGAAAGTAAACAAGCTAGTCCAAAATCAAAAGACACCTTAAGATTTACTTGTTTAAACACTGGAAATACATGAAATCAAACCATAATGACGAAAGTAAAAAGACTAATCAG
Organism: Pinus tabuliformis; assembly: GCA_031772625.1. NCBI lineage: Eukaryota > Viridiplantae > Streptophyta > Pinopsida > Pinales > Pinaceae > Pinus > Pinus tabuliformis. Next base: position 533,714,079 of record CM062811.1, on the reverse strand, counting down.
CTATGGACAGCAAACAAGCTAACTCTTTAGACCAGCAAAATGCCTAACATAGGTTCAGATCTAAGAGGCCAAAGCAAGACTGGTTAACTTTCGTTATGGGAAATTGTAAATGATGTAAGAAATACAAAAGAACAAGTACAATTTCGTTATATAACAGAGGCTGAATGATGGCAAGTAAGGTTGGTTTCAGAATAGGTACAAGAAAGACAACTTGCTGCAAAAACTATAGTGAAAACAGGCAAGAAAAAGGGAGGAAATCCCAACTGCACAAGGCAAAATTGGGCCAACGCAGGTGCTGCTCAGCCAGTCTGGCTCTCAGCGCAGGTAGCCCCTTCGGGACCTGCGTTGCAAAGCAGGTAGCCTGTGTACTACCTGCTTTGGAAAACGAAAGTTGCGTTTTCTCAGTTTCCGGGTCACAATTTTCTCAAAAATTCACAGTTTTTGCTCAAATCAGAAGCAATCAATCAAGCACACACTAAGGGATGACAAGGAGGATGAAAAGCTATCACTAAGAGTTTACAAGGATCCTTGTAGATCAGATCTTCAAATCATGAACATGCTCAGAAATGAGCTAGAGTAGCTTGTAGGAATTTACAGGGTAAGTTCCACAGAAAGAATACCAAAAGGACACCGCTCACAACCAGATCTCAAATCAATACACCAGTATTTTTGACGTGGTTAAAACCCTCAGAGTGCAAGGAGGGAAACAGTCCACGGCCTGTCCCAACGTGGGTACTACAGGCAATTTATTAATCAAAGAATGAAAATTTACATAAGCTTCTCTCATGCACGGATTACCCGAACAATGACCCTCCATGCGCTTTAAATAGAACTCATGGACCAATCGGGTGTCAAGCCACGGATCAAGTGTCGGTAATACCGAGGTGAGAGTGAACCGTCGGATCACTACATATCGTGACCGTCGGATTGTAAGTTACAAAATGTACAACGGTAAAGAAACACACTTTACCTAACTCTAACCTAACTCTATACTAGACCAAGTTGAACTTAACTATATCCTATGTGTCGGAATATCCTAACATCCCCCCTTAAGAACAACTTGGGATAGGATTGAAGGATTTACAAATATGACACAATAGGAGAAGGAAGGAGGCACTAGAGCCTATCCCCCCTTAGTGACAACTTCCTGAACTCCAAGCATATATCGAAGTTTAGTGAACTTCGCCTCTGTGAGAGCCTTTGTGAAGATGTCTGCAACCTGATCATCTGTTGGACAATATTGCACTTCAAGAACATGGTCATGAATGAGCTTTCTGATGAAGTGCATGTGTAGTTCAATGTGTTTGCTGCGCTGATGCTGGACTGGATCTTTGCATAGCTGAATGGCACTTTGATTATCACACCAAAGTGTGGTTGGATGCTGCTGCTCAAAGCCAAACTCTGATAGGATCTGACGAAGCCACAAGGCTTCCTTACTAGCTTCCACGGCACCACGATACTCTGCTTCTGCTGATGAAAGAGAAATGGCAGCCTGTTTCTTACAAGCCCATGTAATAGGTCCTGAACCAAGAGTGAAGACATAACCGGCAGTAGACTTCCGATCATCAGGGTCACCAGCCCAATCAGAATCAGTGAAACCAACTAACAGAGGAGCTGCTTTGGCACTGTAATGAATCCCAAACTGTACTGTACCTCGAACATAACGAAGTATTCTTTTAGCTGCTTTCCAATGACTTTCACGGGGGTTTTGCATAAAACGAGCAACAAGGCCAACAGCAAAGGAAAGATCAGGACGAGTATGGGTTAAATACAAGAGTTTTCCGACAAGTTGACGGTATAAGGTAGCATCAACTTCAGGAGAAGTACAAGAGACTGAAAGTTTGACTCCAGACTGAAAGGGAGAAGGGGCTGGCTTACAGTCTTCCATGTGAAAATGACGAAGAATATCACAAGCATACTTGGACTGGGAAAGGAAAATACCCTCTTGGGATTGCAAGACTTGAAGACCGAGAAAATAGTGTAAGTGTCCTAAGTCTGTCATTTCAAATTTCTTTTTAAGGCTTGACTTCACATGGTTTATAAGGTTGGGATCACTACCAGTAAGAATAAGATCATCAACATAAAGAACAAGGATGATAAGAGAGTTGCCCACTTTCTTGGTGTAGACAGTATTGTCAGAATGACACCTAGAAAAGCCAGATTCTAAAAGAAAGCTATCCATTTTGGCATACCAAGCCCGAGGAGCTTGCTTGAGGCCATAAAGGGATTTCTTAAGTCGACAAACAAGGCTGGAGTCTGTTTGTATGAAGCCAATGGGTTGTTCCATATAGATTTCTTCCTGCAAGTCCCCATGCAAGAAGGCAGATTTAACATCCATCTGATGGACTTCCCATTTTAAAGAGGCAGCAAGGGAAAGAACAAGGCGGATAGAGTTCATTTTGGCAACAGGGGAGAAGGTTTCAGTGTAGTCAATGCCTTCAACCTGTGAAAAGCCCTTAGCAACGAGACGAGCTTTATGTTTATCAACTTTCCCATCTGGTCCATACTTGGTTCTGTAAACCCATTTACATCTAACAAGTTTGCGTCCCTTTGGTAGAGGAACAAGATCCCATGTATCATTTGTCATCAATGAATGATATTCTTCATTCATAGCTGCTTCCCAATGTGGATGGCCTGAAGCTTCTGCAAAAGTGTCAGGATCATGATTTACTGGAGCTTGAGCCAGTAAAGAAGAGGCTCTTTCAAACTGAGAACGTGTACGTCGCTGATCTGTAGGATCACCGGCAAGATCACCTGCTGCATCCCGAGTAGCACGGACCCATCTTGGAAGTTGAGGATCCTGAGAAGTTGGGGGAGGATTATCATCCTCGCTTTCATCATCTGAAGAAGAAATGTTTTCAAAAGTAGAAGAGATAGGAAGAGGTGGCACATCCGCCGGACTAGGCTCGCAGGCCGATTTATTTTCATCAAATTTTACATCTCTTCTAATGATAACATTTTTGGACTTAAATGGAATAAGTCTATAACCTTTTACATCTTCAGAATATCCAACAAAAGTACATTTCTCACTCTTAGGTTCTAAAGCTTTATGCTTTTCATCTGGAATATGGGCCCATGCTTCACTTCCAAACACACGAAAGTGACTTACATCTGGTTTAATGGAACTCCAAGCTTCTTCTGGAGTGATATTCTCTAGAACCTTAGTAGGAGTGCGATTGATTATATAATTTGCACAATTAATTGCTTCGGCCCAAAAACTAAGACTGAGTCCTTTAGATTGCAGCATACAATTAGCCATTTCCTTTAAGGTGCGATTTTTCCTTTCAGCTACACCATTTTGTTGTGGAGTGTATGGAACAGTATGTTGCATTTGAATTCCATTTTCGGTGCAAAAGTTGATGAATGTGTTTTTAACATATTCTCCACCATTATCAGTTCTTAGCTTAAGAATTTGATGTCCAGATTGTTTTTCAACAAAGGCTTTGAAGGCCAAAAAAGTGTTAAATACTTCGCTCTTGAGTTTTAAGAAGTATACCCAAGTGCGTCTGGAGAAATCATCAATGAAAGTTAAGAAGTACTTGCAGCCAGAGAATGAAGCAACAGGAAGAGGACCACATAAATCACTGTGCACAAGCTGTAAAGGGGCTGAGGCGTGCCAAGAGGCACGTTTGTCAAAACTGTCCCGATGATGTTTTCCGAGTACACATCCGGAACAAACACCATCTCTGCAAGATACCATAGGAAGACCTGTCACCATATTTTCTTTACATAGATGCTGAAGGGAGCGATAGTTTAAGTGACCAAATCGCTCATGCCAAAGTTTGCTCACTTCATCATTATGAGCAACAAATACTGAGGGAAGATTGGATGACCCAAAGTTGTGAAACTTATACAACCTTTTGGAATCATCAGCAAGACCAGTAGCTAGAATCTGTTTAGGATCTTTTAGATCCTTGATTACAACATCATGAGGTGAAAATTCAACAATTTTACCTTCACCTGAATGAGTTATCTGATAGACAGATAGAAGGTTGCAGGATAAGGTTGGAACACATAATACATCATTAAACTGACCATTGTCTAGATGAACAGTTCCAGTCCCTACAACATTAAGAGATCTATCATCACCAATATATATATTTTTGGTGTTACAATCATTTAAAGAAGAAAACATGGCTTGGTTTTTGGCCATGTGACAAGAGGCTCCAGAATCAATGAGCCACTCATGAGAATGAGAAGAAGAAGAAGATACATTTAATGCATAACCAGACTGAGATGATTGATAATGACATGCAGAAAGTGCCATTCCGGAAGTTGAAGTTGAAGTAGGCTCCACATGGATGTTATGTTTCTTCATTGCGGCTTCCAAGGCTTCCATCTTCTTAAAGCATTTAGATTCTAAGTGGCCATCTCGATTACAAAAGTTACAATGTCTATCAGTCTTCTTCCATTTGTTTTTATTGGTCTTATCATTTTGCTGAAATGATCTTTCATTTTGAGGCTGAGATGGTTTAGGACCATTCTTTTGAGGATATGACTTCTTAGGATTCTTTGAATTTGGTTGCTGCTGGGCGGCTAACGCTTTCGTGGAAGAGTTTCCAAGATTAAGAAGACCAAGGTGTAAGAGTTTTTCTTGTTCTCTTATTAAGGAATCACAAAAGGAGTCAAAGGAAGGGGCCTTGTATTCTTGTCCTTGACAAATGAAAGCTTCCCTTGTAGAATGGAAAGTGGAAACAAATACAGAGTAGGCTGGTCCCAACTTAGTAAGGATGGAATAAATAAGGTTACCATCTTCTTTCTTAACTTTAACACCTTCCAAGAGATATCTAAGGGTCTTGAATTTGGACAAGAAATCTTCAATGCAAGAAAAATTATTAGGATCCAAAGTAAGCAGCTCATTTTCAAGTTGATGGGCTCTAATTTCATTTTTAATTCCAAAAACTTTAGCAAGTTTTTCTAATGCTTCATGAGGAGTCTCAAGTTCTGCAATGTGGAATCTAAGATCAGGAGAAACAGACATCCCTATCAAACCACGTGCTTGATCTTGTCTATTTTCCCATTTTGCCGCCTTGTCTTCATCTTTTGGTTTCTTCTCTTGGTCTGTGGCTATTCTGTAGAGACCTTTACTTCTAAGTAAATCTCCCATGTAGGCTACCCATTGGAAGTAGTTAGTGCTGTCAAGAATGACTTGGCATGGACTTTCCATTTTAAAAAAAACTGAAGCTGAAGATGCTGAAAGTAAGTGTTCCAATGGATAGATCTCGAAAAAATAGGCGGTTTTAAAAAAAACGGCTCTGAAAAAGGCTTCCAGATGAAGAAGTTATGGCTTTTTGAAAAAAAAATGTTGACGTTGCCGGCAAAGTGCGCGAATGTGCGGGAATGAAAAAAATCCGCCCCCACAAAATGGAGACTTGAACCCAAGACCTCTACTCTCTTAAAATAGCTTTGAACCAATTGATCTATACAAAAAATTTGAGAGAGAGAGAGAGAGAGAGAGAGATAGAGAGAGAGAGAGAGAGGGGGGGGGGGGCCTTGGTTTGCGTGCTTGCCTTGAGAAAGCTCTTTTTCCCTACAAAACACAAAACACAAAACCCAACACGAATATGCAAAGAAAAACGAACCTTACGGCTCGAAGTTAGCTTTAGCAAAAAAAAAACTAGAAATTTAAAAAAAATCTCAAAGTTAGCTTTAGCCGAAAATCTAAATATTTTTCTCAATGTTTCTGATTTTCCGAGATCACACTAAGGTGCAGGGAAAAGAGCATACGCATGAGAAAAATCCTTCCTTTCTGTTTCTGATTTGCCCAGATCGCACAGAGTCGCAGGGCAAAGAGCATACGCAGAAATGAAAGGTATAGATCCGGTTAAAAAAAAAGGCTAAATAAACTGAGACCGAAATAAGCAGAGAGAAAATAACAGTAAACTGCAAAAAAACACTGTATACCTCCCGATCTGAAAAATGACGCAGCTAGGGCTACCGGAAACCTTTTCGCGTGAAACGAAAGGGGTTCCTCACTGGAACAGATGCTCCGAACGCAACAGAGCAGTCCTCTCGGCCCGAAAGCAGTCAGAAACAGCAGATCTAGGAAACGACAGCCGCATGCAGTTCTACCGGCTTCAGATTTGGATCACCAACGGACGCGGCCCTCAAATAGCTCTGATACCATGTAGGAATTTACAGGGTAAGTTCCACAGAAAGAATACCAAAAGGACACCGCTCACAACCATATCTCAAATCAATACACCAGTATTTTTGACGCGGTTAAAACCCTCAGAGTGCAAGGAGGGAAACAGTCCACGGCCTGTCCCAACGTGGGTACTACAGGCAATTTATTAATCAAAGAATGAAAATTTACATAAGCTTCTCTCATGCACGGATTACCCGAACAATGACCCTCCATGCGCTTTAAATAGAACTCATGGACCAATCGGGTGTCAAGCCACGGATCAAGTGTCGGTAATACCGAGGTGAGAGTGAACCGTCGGATCACTACATATCGTGACCGTCGGATTGTAAGTTACAAAATGTACAACGGTAAAGAAACACACTTTACCTAACTCTAACCTAACTCTATACTAGACCAAGTTGAACTTAACTATATCCTATGTGTCGGAATATCCTAACATAGCTGCCCTCTACTTCGCTTTTGATATAGTCAAAAGCTCTTCGATTTGGTACTCTTTTGTTCAGGAAATGAATAGCAAAATACTACAAACAATCAAACAGATATGATCCCCAGTGGAGTCGCCAGTTTGTTGTAGGGAAAAGTATCCGACTCGGATGACCCTATCCCACTCTAAGGGTGATAGTACCTCAGCAACAACTGTAAAGAAAACTACTTAAGGTTTACTTCTTTACGAAAGCAAGAGAGAATGAGGAAATGCACTAACCATTGCCTTGCGCTTAATGTCGAATCCAAACTCTTCTCTTTGGCTGCTTGCTCCCAGCTCCTTGCTCTTTTGCTGGCCCAGCTACAATGAGATCCTGCAAAATAACAAAGAAGGAAACTACAAGAAGCATGCATTCATAACTGATTCAAGGATTAGCATAAATCAAATATACAATCATCACAATACATCATTGAAACAAATGCATATAGAAGAACCTCAATAGCTTTTATTAATGGAAGAAGTAAAGTTCTGAGAAGGTTACAACCATTGAAGGCCCTAATCCAGCAACGCCTCCCAGCAGAAAGAATTTCTCCTCTTCACCTCCTTCAAGCAATCACCCAATAGCTCTATAGTGAAACCAACAGCATATCATTACTTTGCACAAAATTCCAGCCTCCTGAGCTCATAGGAGAGAGCTCAATATATAGATGAATTGAGAAAGGATGAGTCAGCTTGCAACTGATGTGTAGCTGCCTTGTGTCCTCTCTCTCTTCAGTTGATCTTCAGTTCTTGAGTCCACTTGGAGAACCTTGCTTCCACTTGGAGAAACAGAGCCTCTGACTCATCAGAAGGTGAAATCCCTGATCCAAGTGTCATTTTTGGAAGATTCCAGAGCAATGACTCAGTGTGCCACTTGTCCCATCTCGCTCAGTGCAGGTGGCCTTTGTTCCACTTGCTTTGCAACGCAGGTACACCATGGAGGAGTTGAGTTTCAGCGCAGAAGCCTAGTGGAGCACCTGCTTTGATTTTAGGATTGCTTGTTTTTGAGTGTTTTCAGGTGGAGAACTGATCTGAGAGCTGTTGGTTTGCTGACCTTGTTCCTCTAGGGGTAGGAACATCATGTTTAGGGACTTTGGATCCCTTGGATTATTGACAATTCATGCCTGATGCTGCAAGGCACAAAATTGTCTATAACATGGTTGGACATCAATACTTGAATGTTATCAACGTTGTTATGACACCTCAATGCTTGGCCTCAACATTGTTATCAACATTACTACCACCTTCATATGACAACCAAGAATACATCAATTTATTGTTGCATACCAAATTATTTCTCCTATTCAATTTCGATGTACCGTTTCCATTTAGAATGTATTGCAAACATTTTTGATATTCCTAAAATAATGTGATAACAATCCATTGCGACAATGATAGAGATGTGATCACAATCCATTGGGGCCTAGTTTTTTTCTTACGCCATTGTTATTGATGTTAATTATGTTTACAATAATGGGGCATGCATTATCTTATTATTCACATAAATTAATAACCAATATCAATACATTATTGGTTTTTGAGAATGTGGAGAATTCCTTAGGTATTCGTGCTATTAAGATTTAAAGTTTATAATTCTAAACATGGGATAATCTTCTCAACTGCGAGTAGTGAGTAGAGTATTGCATATATCTCCCCACTGAAAATTGTTATTGGTCGAAACAAACACATGTCCTTTAATATTTAAGGTCTAAGAAAAACCTAACTACACATGCCACATGTCACATTTAATTATTATTTGCAATGTGTACCATGTCCTGAGAGGCAACATTATTTCTATACATCTGGCACACCTAGGAATATTCATCTTTATAACACTCATATTTTCCACTGATAACCCAAGCCATAAATAAAACTATTAAAACATTCTCATTATATCCCCAGAATTTCTTTCAATGAAGTGCCTCAGCGAGCTATTGTAACTGTCGATTATGTAACGCACAATCTTACACAAATTTGGTCAGATGAAAAATTGTTTTGTCACATGCAACATTCTATATTTAAGCAATGTTCCACTCTGTCTTATGATCCGTTTCTCTAAGTCTTATGCCAAAGATTCATGCATTTGCATTAGTTGAATGATATTCACTAGCTACAAGTATTCATCAACGTCCACATACTGACATATAATGCATTGAATTCTTTGTCCATATTAGTAGTAAATCGAGATTGTATGTACATGTTAATACTCTGAATTATGTTTGACCACACTCCTTTGCCTTTCTATTCCCTGGTCATGTGAACGTGACACAAAAATTTAGATAGTAGCCAATATGTGCCATGTTTAATAATAAAACTATTTTCTTTTTCACTAGTTCAAAGGCCCACTGATTTTCACACCTGGCCTCTTTCTTCTCATTAAGAGTAAAACCATTCTTTATATTGAAAATTTTACTTATTTCTTTTAGTGTTTCTCTTTTATCATTTCGACAGCAGTTTGACATGTAAGATCAAGGAGAACATAGTTTTATTGTTTTTCTTTTTGTTACATACTTGTGTGATCATCTTCATTGCCCTTCAATTTTCTGATGCAAATAATAAATTTGTTGACGCAACATGAGCGATTAGATCCCACAAAATCGAGTCATGTAATCTACCAGAGATATTCATGCTCTCGTCATGAATCTCTAATATCAAAAACTCAATCCTTGTAACCAACGATTTGTAATTCATTTATTTTGTCATGAATTAAAGTAGTGGAACTATCAAACAATTATTGTCTTCTAACTTTATAACTACTTGTGATTCCTTTTATGGAAGCAAGTTAGATGTTTGGTAACACTTTGAAGTTAATATAATGTTTTTTGGTATTTTAATTCCTCGGTGTATGATGCATTGTTCATGATCTATTTCAGAATTGTAGTTATAGCGTTTTAAAATCTTTGAGTTTACTCTAATAATCTGTGACCCAATTACGAAGGCCCCCTGTGATGAGGACACACATTGTATTTCTTAGTTTTATTTTTATCATTGTGAATTTAATTTTATTTTCTTGGAGAATAGATTTCAATAAATGATAACAGTCCGTCTCATAATCACCCACATCATATGATTTTCCATATTCATTAAATCTCGCTCCGATTCAAAATGTAATGATTGTAGAAAGTGACATTTTTGTAGTTGATTTTCTTTTTTGTAGCCGAATCACAGGTTATCATATCTCCATACATGGTATACCAAAACTAAAAACATGATAGAGAAACATGTTTTCTATGGGAATACTCGGTGAAGGCGATTCTGAGAATCGTCGCATGGTGGGGCGATTCTGAGAAATGCCCCGCCAATGCCCCGCCACCAAAAATAGAATTAAATCCCAATTCAAAATCAAAATCATTGAGCAGTGATCTTTGATGAGTTATTTGGAGAAATTTTTTCTGCTCGAGTTGATCAAGAGGAAATAGAGTTAGATGGGGTGATTCTGAGAATTGTCCCGCCATCGCCCCACCACTAGTGGTGGTGGTGGTGGGGTGGTGGCAGGGCAATTCTGAGAATCGCCCCATCTAACTCTATTTCCTCTTCATCAACTCCAGCGGCCAAAATATTCTCTCTTGAATTTTATTTGATAATCCATATCCCCTATTTTAGGTGGAGAGCCACCTAAAAGAGAAAGGATTCGTGAAGCAGAACGCCATATTCATTGAAAGGAACTGCAGTCTTGTAATTCAAAGTGTACAATATTTAGTAAGATCATTGCTGCTTTCTTCTCAGGCATCTATATGACGTTCGTCTCTTTTCTTGATGCCCTGCAATTTTCTTTGGCTACTTTTCCTTTTTGCTTGTTTTTTATTCTATTTTCCTGGTAAAGATTTGATGTATCAATGCAAAAGGATTGGAGCCCAGGGAACAAAAGTGAGAATTTGTTTTATGGGATTCCTGATCCAAAACAAGCACGTTTCATTACAGGAGAGCCAAGGTAACAACTTGTGGTTTATAGTGTCAAGCAATCAATTTTATGGGAGAGCGAGAATTTGTTTTATGGGATTACTTTGGCATTTTCCAGCCTGAAAAGACATCTGATTTGCAGAGACTGTGCATGATAAAAAAACCTGCTTCAATGTTCCCAAATCCTTTCTCTTTTAGGTGGCTCTCCACCTGAAATAGGAGCTATGGATTATCAAATAAAATTCAGGAGAGAATATTTTGGCCGCTGGAGTTGATGAAGAGGAAATAGAATTAGATGGGGCGATTCTCAAAATTGCCTCACCACCACCCCGCCACCAGTGGTGGTGGGGTGGTGGCGGGGCGATTCTGAGAATTACCCCATCTAACTCTATTTCCTCTTCATCAACTCCGGTGGTCCATCTAACTCTATTTCCTCTTCATCAGCTCCAGCGGCAAAATTTCTTCGAAGAACTCGTCAAAGATCACTGCTATAATTTCACCATCTTCATGACACCAAATTAAAGTATTTGGAGTAAAAGTGAAATTGCAAGTACGAAATTGCTATGGCATATTTGATCATAATAATGTACAGTATTGCTTCCATTTGAAGACCGACACTTATATTGTTGGCTTTATACAGAAGTTTGAGCTGATTTTAATTGTTCTCTGCTCTGTGAGATAGATTTTTCTCATTCCTACGTTTCTCTTCCTGTAAGAGCTCTCGGTCTTTTGTAATAACTTCGGACAGTTGTATGTGAAACTTCTTCCAGTACAACGTTCATTTTGGCTTTGGAGCCCACAATGGTCATATGCGCTTCAAACCAAATAACATATGGGAAGTTATAGATGCCATAGGCAATAGATTTTAAAATATGCTATACCTTTGGCATATTTGATAAGAACAACGCACACCATTGGTTCAATTTGAAGGCTGGCGCTTATATTTCTGGCTATATACAAAAGTTGAGTTGATTATAACATACCTTTTCATTGTTCTCTGCTGTGTGAAATATGTTCTCGTCATTATGTTACTAGTGCTGTAAGAGCTGGCAGTCATTATAATAACGTACAGTGAAACATAGTTTTATGGAAACTTCTTCCAGTGGGACCTTTTTTTTGGTCTGAGAGTCCAAAGTAATCATATGTGCTTTAAACTGTTATAACATCCATAACTACATTTGAGAAGTTTTTCCATGCTATATGCACACTATTTAAAAATAAACTCTACATTTGCCATATTCTATAAAAACATTTCACACTATTAGTTGAGTTTGAAGATTGACACTTATATTGCTTTTTATATTTAAAATTCATGTTCATTATTAGGATATCCTTTTCATTGTTCTCTGCTCTGTGAAAGATATTATTCGTGTTGATTATTAGGATAACCTTTTCACAGTTCTCTGCTTTGTGAAAGATATTCTTGTTACTATGTTTCTCGCGTCCCAAGAACTGGCAGTAATTATGATTTTACGTGAAACTTCTTCCATTGCCACATTATTTTGGTCTTTGGAGCCCAACAACTGTATGTATCGCAAATAATTTTAACATTGAACATATGTGAAGTTATTTCACACTAGACAACTCTGGTCAGTCAATGTCAGAATCTAAAATATGGTGTTTGGGGCCAAATTATTCTATATCAGTGAATGCTACACTTTACAAACTCATCAAAGATGATTTTGTTTTCCTAAACATTAATAAGATATTAGGTCATTATATAAGATATTAGGTCAGTGATCCACTTTTATGAGAGTCACGGCTAAATTAATGATACCAAAATTTTAATTCACTTTTATTCCTTGACGAGTTCTTTGGAGAAATTTTGGCCACTGGAGTTGATGAAGAGGAAATAGAGTTAGATGGGGAGATTCTCAGAATCGCCCTGCCGCCAACGGCCCACAAGCACTGGTGGCTGGGTGGTGGCGGAGCGATTCTGAGAATCGCCTCATCTAACTGTATTTCCTCTTCATCGACTCCGGCGGCCAAAATTTCTCCAAAGAACTCGTCAAAGATCACTGTGCAATGATTTGATTTTGACTTGGGGTTTAATTCTATTTTTACGTTTCACGCTATTTCTGTTTTTACAGTGTATGCTACTTCATGTACATAATATGGAGTTGGATTTTGATACATGCAATGGTGAGCAATACAACAAATTTGGTTGGTTTTTGGAAAATATACTAGTAACCTTTTTTTTTCATGCTTAAAAGTGGCGCAATGTCAATGTTATCCTCGTGGAAGAATTCCCAATTGTAATCTCAATTTCCTTATGTATCTTCTAAAGGTTGGAAATACAGTTGCAATATTTTTTTCATGTAGTTTATGAAAATTGGATAGAGGACGCAAAACATTTGGCCATCAAGTGAAATTATAGTAATGGATTTTGGAAGAAATTGATAAAAATCTTGCGCAATCTTTAAGGATTGGTAAGCTAAGGATTTCAAAATTTGCTTAAAATTTGCATATATATGGTGAAGATCTGATAAATTTTATATAAGATATCCTTAATATGAATTTTTTAGTTGCTACTTTCAAGTTTTTTTGATACTAGTTGACCGTCTCTATAAACTATAGATGTTATGCGATATCTTCCTAAAGTTGAATTATTCATTTCACATCTAGGTTTTAGTGAAAATTATTGGTAGTCTATCAAGTAAAGGCGCGAGTTAAATTCACTCTGGAATCTAAAATGGGCATTGTACAAAGGTCCTTTGTAGCTTATTTGGTTTCTTCAATAGTCCAACTCGCATGTGATTACATTGACTGCAACCATCTATTTGGTTTATTCAAGAGTTCAACTTGCATGTGATTACATTACCTTTAACGTCGATTTCTTCAATAGTCCAACGTGCATGTGATTACATTGACTACAACCCTATAGTTGAATTGGTTTATTCAAGAGTTCAACTTGCATGTGATTACATTACTTTTAACGTCATCCATTTTGTAGGAACAAGAGAAATACCTACTGTTCATACCAAAATTCACATTATAAAATGGGTTTTTTTTAAGGGACTTCTTATGATTATTAATATTGAAGTTCACTTTCCAAGGATCATGATAACTTTATTTGGGTCTATAAACGTATTGTTTAAAGACAAGGAATCCAATATAAGTTGTTTTTTAACTTTAAGGGAATATAAAATGTGAATGTGATTACATTGACTGCAACCCTCTATTTGAATTGGTTTATTCAAGAGTTCAACTTGCATGCAATTAAATTACCTTTAACGTCATCCATTTTGTAGAAACAAGAGAAATACCTAATGTTCATACCAAAATTCACATTATAAAATGGGTTTTCTTTAAGGGACTTCTTATGATTATTAATATTGAAGTTCACTTTCCAAGGATCGTGATAACTTAACTTGGGTCTATAAACATATTGTTTAAAGACAAGGAATCCAATATAAGTTGTTTTTGAACGTTAAGGGAATATAAAATGTGAATTTTTATTCAACTTCGCTTCATCACATGCCCCTTCAAGATCATGCATTTAGTAGAAGCAAGAAAAACTCCCTTTGTACTATTGTTGATCTTCACACCTTATAACATATTAAATAATTTTTATAAAAAAAAATGCATAATCACTTTTCATTTTGAAGGTGTTTTTGGCACAATTTTTGCACATAAAAATTTGGTGTTACTGACATTTTTTAAAAATGTTGAAAATTGACCCTAAAAAAAAAGGCGATCATTCCAGTATCAACACTTTTCATTTTCAAGGTGCTTTTTACACAATTTTTGCACAAAAATTTCATTTTCACTGCCATTTTTAAAACATGTTCAAAATTGACCCTAAAAAAAAACCATCGTTCCAGTATACACACTTTTCATTTTCAGCACTGTTTTTCATGTTTTTTTGGGGTGTTTTGGCTAGAGTTCCTGTTTTGAGTTTATAGTTCTCGTTTCAAAGTTTACATTGTTAACTTCTTAATCGAGGTATTCAAAGACTTCAAGTACATACCTCACGAAACTTTCAAAAAGCGTCACTTCGCCTCGTTGTAGCTAACTGAGGTATCAACCGCGAATTCAGTCACAAATCCTCTTATGATGTGATCGAGCCAATTATTAACAACACGTGTGATCTTATCCTTAGAGGCTTCCAGTCTTTGTACTAACTCTGGGATCCAGATAATAGGACCGCCAAGTTTCCACCTTCTTTAGCTATTTGCTAGCTTCACGATCTATTCGTATAGCTTAACCAGGAAGGAACATAAAAAGATCTCATGAATTTTTGTATACAGGTACCTATCCAACCACTGCTCCTTTCTTAGTCATGAATTTCTATTCTCTTGCATTGCAAATTCGTGGATTCTCCCGTCCAACAAATATTTGATCTCTTTCTTAGTAGGATTCCGGTGATACAACATCACACATCTCTTATGTAGATTCTGGTCCCGGAAATGAATCCATTTGTTGGCTGTGTCGGGCCTGACCTAGGTTCAACATTAGTTAGCCCAACAAATTCCTACACTAATGGCTCTTTTGGCATTAGGCCACAAAGCGGGGACTGAAGTCTCACCTAAAGTAGTATGGGGGGATGCTTGAACCAAGTTTTCACACCTTGAGATGGTGGTGATGTCGATTTATACCCTCTGGTCTTGATTTTGCATGGGTCATTAATTTTTAGGGTTCTGTTAGCCTAGCCCTTTATTCTAGCCTTCAGTACCTCAGCGGAGGAGTACGATCCATCTTCACGCATCCCTAACCTGTGGTCCAGGTACTCTTACACTGCTATGATAGCGTATTGTACAAGTTCCTAAGTTATCTTAAGTTTTTTACTTATCTTTCTAAACAATATTAGTTAGCACCACATAATTTGATATTCTTACTTGCCTTCATTTACCAAATATAATTGCATATATTCGTGCATTACATAAACATTGTAAATTAAACCCAAAACATAATATAACCAGATGCATAAACAGGAAATGAAGACACAAAATTTGTATAATACTTCTCTTATTGATATCTTCAGATGATTATAGACTCTATCTGCCCTGAGCAAACAGCTGCAGGGGTCCATGAACTTAGCTGTAGACTTCCACCCTAGGCCTCTACACACTCAGCTGTAGAGCCTCTACCTACGCTAACACCCAAAACTTAGACTTCTCTACCAAGACTCCAAGATTTCTCTTCCACTAAGAAATTCTTACTTATGACTACTTAGAGCTTACTTACTTAGCTCCTTTTATACAATCCCATGGTCTATGGACCATGGGTGGATATTTACAACCAACTTTACACTTTACAAAATAAGAGTGGACAACCCTTAATGACTCATGACACCTTCACGTTCCATGACAACACAATCTAGAGACTTTACAACTTTATTACAAAATTGACCCAAAACATGGGATTTTAGCCCCAAAAATATCCTTGGGGGTTGCCGTTTCCAATATCTACTGCAGGAAGCAATTTCAGACCTTGGAGATCTAAAATTATAGATATAAAGTAGATTCAATATCAATCTTCTACAAAGTGAAAAAATGGTGTGTATATTTTTTAAAATTTTGCATAAGTTTGGTTTGAAAAATTATTGAAGGAATTCAAAGGGCATAGTGAAGCATTATTATCATTAATTGGTGCCCCAAAGAAAGAAAATGGAAACACCCAGTAAGCAGCCTAAAATCTCTAGCATGACGCATGAAGAAGAGGAAGAAATGCAACATGATATATCAAAATTACGAGACCAAGTGCAACAAAATTCACTATCACAAAAAGTAACAAAAGTTAAGATGGATGGTTTTAAAAGAGATGTGGAAGATAATATGGATGTCTTAAATAAAGGTGTAGAATCTAAGATAAATGATGTCGACGCTAAGGTGAATGCTGTGGAAGCGAAGATGGATGGCGTGGAAGAAAAGATGGATAGTTTAAAGAAAGGCGTGGAAGCTGTTATCACTAAAAAAATTTCAATGGAAAGGGTAAGGTAAGAAAGATTTGATCTTGGTTATTCTCATGCTCCTTTCATGCATAAGAAGCACTTGGAAAACTCAGGGTTAGCATACATCAAAGTTCTTTGAAGTCTCAAGCGAGGCAAGTAAGGTAATCCTAAATTTTGATATGAATTACCTTTTTGAAGTTTTCCTTGTAAAATGGTGCCTCTGCATTCAATTTTGAATAGTTTCAAGGCATATGAGAAGGAAATTTCAAGATAAATAAGCTCAAGACAGTCAAATTTGGCATGTAAGTTGTGTTTTTAAAATTACACAGCAGTTTTGTAGCACGCTACGAAACTGCTGTAAGTGATGCCTAATGCACATCAGTTTTGTAGCATGCTACGAAACTTCTGTAAGTGATGCCTAATGCACAACAGTTTCATAGCGTGCTACGAAACTGCTATAGCTGCATATTGTGATTTGATGGACCATTTCTGTAAGACAAAGGGAAATATTCTTTGAGGAGGAGGGCCTGAAAGGGAGCATTCACGAAGTATAAGTGTCTAGCAAAGGCAAAACAAGGAAAGGAAATACTTTTATGAACTCCAAAGTTTTATGTTATGAAAAGAGCAGTCGACTTCCAAGGGGATTACCAAGCAGTTAAAAACTCATCCCTGAAAGGTGAAGGAGGTTTTCATTCCTAAGATTCTGAGGTACAAAAACCTCTTCCACTTTCTTCAAATCCATTATTATTTGAGAGAAATGAATGATCAAACGTGCGCTATGAAACTGTTGTAGGTGCAATTTTTCACAAGCATATTTTTACACTTGTTTTTCAAAGACTCATTTTGGGCGGTAGGAAAGATGTTTCAAAAAACCAAGAGAGATTTTTGTTTAGAATCGATTCTTTCACAAATCCTCCTTCAATTTTTCCAAATACCATTTTTATGAGAAGTTATGAGCTCTGTCCCAGGACCCATTTTTCAACCAGAACAGAGCAAGGGACAGTCTCCTAGTTTCTAGGAACAACAAAATGATGAGTCATCAAGGGCCAGTTGGAAGGTTATGAGCACCATCAAATTCGACTTCATGGAGTTTTAGGTGTCAAATAATGTTTTAAATGTTTAGATAAGGTTGTTGTAATCATAATAAGGAGTTACACTCCTAGTTGTATTAGGTCTCTAGGACTCCTAATTAGCTGTCCTTTGTATTAAATAGTTAGTTTTAAGTATCAATACGTGTCAAATTAGGAGGAATTCGAATTCCATCATGCTGGAGGAAGGAATCTACATGATCTCTATATATGGGAGAAGAACTAATGTACCAGGGTTGAAATTTCAAGAGAAAGAGTGCATATTATGTTATTGTAGAACATTGTATGTTTTATGTTAATGCAAAAGTTTGGCTTTACTACTCAGGATTCAGAGAGGGTTTTGTGTGTTTTATTTCCTCATGGATTTCTTCCTTTGCTCACTTGCAGTGGTATGAACACATGTTACTCAGAATTCATTGATAATTCGCTAACTTCCTTCATTTGTTCATAAACTGTGCTTCCTATATCATGTCTCTGTTTTGCTAGTAGATTAAAACTCTTTATGCCCTGACTTCCATGTAAGCTGATCTATTGTTGTACTAAAACATACTCTGACTCCATATCCCAATATATGCTTGTTGATTGGCATTTCAACCATTTATACATTTTCATTTGATTTCAATCCATAGAGTTAGCCATCTTATTCATTATCCAAATCTTTAATCTTGTGAGAGAGCCCTCTCAGGTTGGGGAGGCTAAGCTTCAACCAAAAGTTGGTTTGAAAGAGTTACAGAAGGTCTACCTGATCAGCAGCCTATCAGGGTCTGATTTTGTGATAACATTTTGGTGTGTCTGCCGGGAGTCTGAAGATTATTCATTCCTGAAAACAAGAGACTAAACATCTGAAGGTAGTAGGAGCTCAGACATCTTTTTGAGGCTACAAAAATACCTTGGCGACTCCACACATCGAATAATAAATTCGAAGGTGACTCCACTGCTAGAAGATCAGTAGCTTGATGAAGTTTCAAGATGAGTTCCACTGCAAGAATGAATGCCAGGTATGCTCCTATGAATCGGTCTCATATCCCTGGATTTCCAAATCCTATGCCAAAGGTTGATTGTGATGATCTTCCAATATTCAAAGATGAAAAGAAGGACAATGTTGCTCTTCATTTGGTTAGGTTCCATATGCATGTACGCAGTCTTAAGGTTCATTTCCCTGAAGATTGTCTAATGACGAAGTTTATGACCACTTTAGAAGGAAAAGCATGGTCTTGGTATAAAGGTTTGGAAAAACAGCAATTTCATTGCGTGCTACGAAACTACTGTGTAATTTCAAAAACATAGGTTACATGCCAAATTTGTCTATCTTGAGCTTCTTTATCTTGAAACGTCCTTCTCATATGCCTTGAAACTATTCAAAAAGGTAATTGTCATGCGGAAAGAGTCAATTTTGCGGACAAAATTGACCTCCCTAGAAGCTAAGGCTTTCTAGTGACAAACAAAACAATCAAGTACTATCTTTCCCTAAATATGCATTTAAAATAAAAGCAACCAGGTGTTTAAGGCTTACCTTTAGTCCAACGCTTGTTTGTTGTGGTCTAGCCTCTCTGATCCAGATGAGCTCCTTCTCCTTGAAGCCTGCATTCACTAACAAGAAAACGATTACATAGCACCTGAAGAACTCATATAATAAAACATATTCATAATAAATACCAAGGAGTTTATGAAACAAATTATATATAACAACTTGTTGAGAAAAATGAACTTAATTGTATTAATTGGAAACAAAAGAAACCATTACAACCAGTGCCTTGGTGTTGTGCAGTTCCCTCCCAGGGTCCAGTAAGAGTTCTCCTTTAATTTGATCAGCTCACCCACTTCCAAATGAAGCTAAGAAAGGATTGGAATCTCTCCTCTCAAGCTCTAAAAGGGAGTCCTAATTTCAGCAGCATCTACCCTTAGGAATGTTCAACTTTCAACCTCCCCTCCCTCTGGCCCAATGCCTGTATTTATAGTGCTTTGGAGGAAGTTAATCAGGTCCACCATCAATGGGATAAGCCACTTTTTCAATGGGATAGCTCCCCTCTTGATGGGATAAGTTCCTCTTTCATAGGGATGCATGAACAATCTGGAGGCGCTCAATACACGTCAAACCATCCTCTAGAATGCTCTAGAATTGACCACAAGTAAGTTTTTTGGAGTAAAACTTGCGCCTTTTGACCTTTACAGGAGTACGCACCCACCCCTTTATAGAAAGAGCGTACAAGTACGCAGGTATTATGAACAAGAGGTGCGTACACGCAGGTAAGGGTAAGAGAAACTGCATAACCAGAGTTAAATTGACTTTAAGGACTTTTCTCTCTTTCTTGGAGTTTGACATGAGAAGCAGAGGTATGAGACTTGCCAAGGAGGACAGTATGAATATTGACGGAGCCATACTGACTGCAAATAGTCATGGTGACAAATTTTAGTGTAACAGATTGCCCCCTAAAGTGCGAAGCCTGTAGTAGATTAGGGTTTCATATCATCTAGGAAGGGTGAAGTACTTTATCATTTCAAGGATTATCTTGTCGAGAGCCCAGTCGGAACTTGCAAATATTCAACACAAAATACATGTATGAGATCATATCATCGTTGAGGTAGGCATTCCCATACTCAGATCAAAAACTTTAACTAACAAACTAACTACTGCTCTGATACAAGAATGATTTCGCAGTACATCATAATCATAGACTCATGTAGACACAGTATGGACGCAACCATCTGTTGATAATTATTCTACTATATAATGAATACAAAACTCCTCGCAGCCTGGATGACGGAAACTAGATCTAGGGTCTTCATTTCTACTTCCCGAAATAGTACGATTCTATCCATGCGAATAAATGAGTTGATGTCGAACATGGTAGAAACCACTTGATTACCAGTCAATGATGTAAACTGTTAACAAGTGTGAGAGAGACCACCAGTGATGTCAATGGTTCTCAAAGTACCCAGTATAATCCATGAGATGTGAATGAATGTGTTGATGTCGAACATGTCACGGAATCCTTCGATCGAAAGTCAATGATGTAAACTGTCGTCAAAGGCGAGAAACCTGCCATTGATTCATGTAGACTTCAAGGTACTGACGATTTCTAGATCATCTTTCTAGATAATGTGCTGATGTCGATAGAAAGCGATCCGTCGTAGGCAAGCCCACAACACAAAATCATAGATCAAGTTGAAGAAATGTAGCTGTAAGGACTGACTCAGGGATGGTCAAGATGGATGACAGGTATTTTGCGGATGAATGTTTTATTTGCAGTGACCTCTTGAACACATAACGACACGAGAGATGGCTTGGTGACAACTGACCCAAAGTTGATACCCGGCTGAAGACTTTTAATGTGGTTTGATCAACTGTGAGGCAAAGGATTTCCCAACCCAGGTGAATGAAAAGTGGCGTGTTCAAGAGCGGTGATAAGGTTTCTTTGAGACAAAGGATAACAAATAGGCTCATTTTTCTCTCTTTTCCCCCACCATTTCTGGCAAGTACTTCTTTATTTTTTACAAGCTTGAGGAGGATAACATTTGCTTGATTATAAGTTCATCCTTCGGATGAGTCCAACTTAGTTTAGATTCGAACCCTAAGAAGGAGTGGTCCGTTCCTGTTTGTAATCGAACAGGTCCTTTACTGTGAAATTTTAACGAGTCCAGTATAGGAGAAACTCGGTGCTTTTCAATTTTAGAGAGTCTGAAAAACTTAAGAAGACTCCAGGGTTGACCTTTTTCGTAAGTTTGTGTCTCCCAAGCCCGAAAAAGTATAAAATAATACTTGAGAGAACCGCTTGATCTTTACGACCAAGGAGTACTTTCATGATTAGTGTCTTTGACCTGAAAAGTAAAAAGCGATCAAGGACACGTCGTTTTATTTCCAATATCGAATTTGAAACGACAAAAATCCGGCAATCTTTTCATGTTTTTACGGTCAGAAAAGGGCTATAAGAGGACCATCTTTTAATTCCATTTTAACGATTGTAAAAGAAACGCTCGGCAATCTTTTCATGTTTTAGGAGTCAGAAAAGGGCTTAAAGATGACTCTGATGTTTTTGTTTGTAAAAAATGACAATTTTCCCTGAAAATCCTTTATCCTGCACAAAAACCAACACATTACTCATACCTGTTGATGATAGATAAAAATACTTTGAAAAATACCTTTTCATGGTGAAAAATAAACAACTTTACCATTTATTTACCCAAAAAACCTATAAAAAGGGCTTTTACCAATTCATTTTTACCATTTTACTGTTGAGGAGAGAAAAAGGACTTTTGGTAAGAAACTTCCCGTGGACATTGTGGAGAATCCGACCGTCGAAACCGAACGCCATCTCTTTCAGGTATTCTAAAACATCCTCCTCTTCATTTTCATCTATTTGGAATTCGTTTTTAGGCCCTAGTTTCATTTTTTAGAGGCTTTGGGGTTTCAAGATCCGCCTTTCGGGGTACGCAGGTGCTCCACTGGTGACACGTGTACCCCGACATTTTCTCAGTTGGGAAAATGCCGGGCTTACGCACCTTGCCTTAAGGGAACCCGCGTACCCACGCTCTGTTCCTAAAGGCGGGGTGCGTACCCTGCAAAACGAATTTTCAAACCCCAATTTCTCCAAAATGGACCAAAAACTTTTGATTTTATGGAATCTAACAGATGTTTTTTGGTGTGTAGATTGCCCACCATGCTTGATTGGCGTGAGAGGGAGCACGAAGATGTTGATTTGGCCGCCCTTAATCATCAACCATCAGTTGATGCTTTGAAGGCATGCAGCCTTTATAAATACTGGGCCATACCTGACATGAGGGCCCAAGTGAGATTTCTAGAGTGGCTGGTAGAAAGGTGGAATGTTCAGGACCAATGTTTTTATATTGGAGGGCACCAGCTCGAGATAGAGCCCTCAGATATTTACTTTCTCACTGGTTTGCCCAAGAGAGGCGAACACTTGACTCTGTTCGGGACTAGGCCGGGTGGCCAGTCCATCGCTAGTCTCCGACTAGAGTGGTGTAACACTCAGAACCAGGAGAAGGGGATAGAGATCAAAAGTATATCCTGACCTGAACTTATGGTGATTTCCTTTACAGTTACCAGACTTTGCGGGGCTGCCGCTTTGCACATTGCCACTGGGTCCCAGATGCGGATGGCGATTGATTGCTATTGAGGAACCATTTTTAATTGGTGTGATGCTGTGTTGGCCAATGTAAAAGGCCAACTGACTTGAGCCAAAAATGGACAGCTAAAGACTTTTGGTTATGGGCCTTCAGTTGTCAGTTTTGGCTTAGAGAGGGTTCCGATGTTGATCCCATAGCAGCTCACTGTTGGTGTTGGGATTCCTCGAGAACCCAAATTGATGTGATGGGTTGCAGTTATGTCCCATCATCCTGATGAGGGAACGGAGGTTGTTCGATTTACTCCGGAGTACTTTCACTAGTTAGAGGACCAGGTATTTTCTATACAAGATTTTCCTTATGCCGGAGTTGATTTTCGTGGAGATCCGGACATGATTCTTCCACCAGGAGAACAATGGGATGACACAGGTAACTTCATTTTCCACAAGCTTTTTAACTATCTATTTTTTTATATATCGTTTCAAAACTGACAGTAACAATTTTCAAAATGTAGATGTAGGCCCACGTCGTCCAGCTAATCTCTGGCCTTTCGAGAGGAGACTACCAGTTGCAGCGGCACCGGCGCCACAGGACGAGGCCACAGAGACTTTAGCTGAGTTGGAACATGACCTAGAGCGTCTTACAGCAGACATACCAGAGACTACCATAGATGATATTCCTATCAGGCTTTAGTGCTTTGTAGTCGGGGTCCCAGGACCTTTTAGGAGGTTCTTGTGTAGGGTGGCTCGTGCAATGGTGTCATATTGAGATCATCACCAGTGATTGGATGGTCGTTTTTGTAGACACATGTGACATTTTGGTTTTTTGTACTTATCATTTTTGCCGATCATAAGGTGTTTTTCAACCTATGATCGAAGACGATGTATTTTTTGACACACTCCTATCTATATATATCATTATTACCGGCTTATTTTGTAAATCATGTTATGGAATGATTTTAAATTTACATGTATGTTTATTGCAAATGTCTATTCAACATTCGAGAAGCAATTGCATCTGCTAATGTATTTAAAGACCTTGGAATATGTTGATATTCAATGTAATCAAACTCACGTTCCAAGAGACGCACTCTCAAAAATAACCTTAATAACACTGGATTTCTAATGGCATACACTCTATTAAGCTGTAATACAACAAGTTCAGAATCTAACCTCACTATCAAACTCCGAATCCCAAATGAAATAGATTCAGACAATAACTCAATCACTGCACTATATTCTGCAATGTTGTTTGTTGTTTGACCGAGGCTCACCCCATGCATAGAAACTAACTCGTCAGAGGGCGAATAGATGACCCAAGCTACATAAGAGATATTCTGTGTACTACGACAAGCACCATCAGCGAAACCAATGTATGTTTGGAGAGGCATCGACATCTGCATCATCAAGAGTAAAACCAAGATAAGCCAGAATAACGACGAAAACACACTTTCTAGGCTAAGCACACTGTCTAAACTAACAAACACACCAGCTAGAAAGAAAAACCTAACCTAACTAAAATCTCCATACCCATCTTTTAAGCATCATACCTCTTTAGGTAAAGTCCATTTCTGGGTTTACCCAAAGAGTCCCCGTCAAAGTCTACTAGCTCATAGGCCCCTTTTGCTAGCTTTCGCTTGAAAATATAGGGCCCATCCCACATAGGAACGAATTTTCCAGCACCTAATTTATCATTAGCTTGATCATATAACAACACTAGGTCTCCTTCCGAAAATTTTCGAGGGGTCACATTTCGATCATACTGAGATTTCATCCGTTTTGCGTGAGTCTCGATTGCCAATGCAGCATCGCGTCGATTCTCATCTAATTGAGCTAAATATAATAAATGCTTCTCCTCTTCGGAAGTAGCTTGAAGTAACTCGATAGCCATTTGCAGTGACGGGATTTCACATTCAATGGGTAACACAACTTCCAAACCATAAACTAGTTGGAAAGGAGTGAACCCTGTTGATGTTTTCACTGAGGTTCGGTATGCCCAAAGTGCTGAAAATAACATGTTGTGCCAATTCGACCGATGAATACCAATGATTCGTCGGATCATGATAACTAAAACTTTGTTGATAGATTTAACTATACCATTCACTTGTGGATAATAAGGAGTTGAACTATCGTGACGCAAACCAAGATGGCCTGTAAGTTCTGTCATCATAACATTTCGAAAATGGCGCCCATGGTCAATGATTATCGCTTGTGGGACACCAAACCTAGCAGTTATGTGATTGAATACGAAAATTGCAGTTGTCTTGCCGTCTGCCTCGAATGTAGGCATCGCCTCGGCCCACTTAGTAAAATAATCAACTGCAAAGATGATATACGCATGCCCCCCGGCCGAGTGAGGGTTACATGTAATAAAATCGATACCCCATTTGGCAAAAGGACCAAAGACAATTATAGGGTGGAGAGGAGCAGGTGGAGCGCACATACTTCGATCAAACACTTGACAGTTGTGGCATTTTCGGACCGCAGTAATACAATCTTTAAACAAGGACGGCCAAAAGTAGCCAGCGCACAGTATCGTTTGGGCTGTGGCGTACCCAGACATATGACGGCCACACGCTCCAGAGTGATAGTCATTTAGAACCCTTTTAGCCTCTTTGTGAGTTAAATAACGTCGAAAAAAAGAGTCCGCCCCACGGCGATAAAGAGTATCTCCAATAATTTTGTATTGTTGGGACTGGAATCGAATCTTCCGACGTTCCGACCTTGAAGCTTCGGGCCAAAAGGATTGGGTCTGGAGATAGACGATGATATCCCCATACCACGGATCTAAAGTGCTGATTAGAAACATAGATTCATCCGCAATGGGCTCTTCTGCCACAGTTTCCGTGTCAGCACGCGGGAAGTCACACATTAACTCTGCAAAAACTAAAGATTTCTTAGACTTAGATTTCTCAAACTCCAAGTCAAACTCCTGCAGGATAACAATCAATTTGGAGTACTTGCCCCGTAGCAATTGTTTAGTCAAAATGTAAATCATAGGGTTGCAATCCGAAATGACTGTAGTTTTACGGAGTAAAATGTAGTGACGAAAATGTTGGACAGCTTGGACGGCTGCCAATGCCAACTTCTCTACAAGTGAGTATTTTAGCTCAGTGGGATTTAATGTCTTGCTAAGGTAATATATCACATGTTCCGTTCCGAATTCATCTTCCTGAACTAAGACCATTCCAATGGTGGAATGGGAGGCGGCGAGGTACAAAAAGTAATCTTGGTTGTAGTTGGGAGGATGCAACAACGGTGCGTGGGTCAACGCGTGTTTGAGTGCATCAAAAGATTTCTGAGCTATCTCATCCCAAGAGAATTGAGCGTTCTGTTTCAACAACTGGGTAAAACCCTTTGTAACCTCGGCATAGTTAGGAATGAATCGTCATAAAAAGTTTTCTTTCCCCTGCAAACTTTGGAGTTGGCGAAGACTCGAAGGAGGAGGCAATTTGATGATAGCTTCTACCTTCGAGGGATCGACACGAATGCCGGCTTTCGAAACTACAAATCCTAGCAATCATCCCACTTCTATACAGAAGACACATTTGTGTGGGTTCAACCGAATACGATAATGCCTACACCTCATGAAGATTGCTCGTAAATGGACAAGGTGATCAACTCGATGTAATGAATGAGCGAGCAAATCATCGAGATCCGATTGCATAATGTGTTTGATGTCATGAAACGCATAAGACATCGCCCTTTGAAAAGTTGCTCTGGCATTCTTAAGCCCAAAAGGTAATTTGCAGTAAGCAAATGTCCCCCATGGACAAATGAAAGCCATTTTTGGTTGATCGGCAGGTAGAATATTGATTTGATTGTAACCGGAAAAACCATCCATAAAGGAAAATATTTCACTGCCGGCACAATCATCAATGATTTGATCGATATAGGGCGTTGGGTAGTTGTCCTTTGGACAAGCTCGATTAATGTCCCTATAGTCGATGCATATTCTTATTGTTCCCTGTTTTTTGTTAACCGGAACAATATTCGATACCCAATCTGTTAATGGGATCGGATAAATGAAACCTGCTTTCAACAACTTTTCAACTTCTGCTTTAATTGCAGCAGCTTTTCGTGGGTGAATCTGACGCAAACGTTGCTGGATGGGTTTAGCATCCGGGTAAGTCTTGATCTCATGAACAACAATTGCGGGATCAATTCCTGGCATTTCCTCATAGGACCAGGCAAACACGTCGCGAAATTCTTGAAATAGGGCCTTGTATGTCTGAAGTTCGTCATCTGTACACGAGGCACCTATATGAATGTTTTCAACAATTCTGGGCTTAACTGAAATGTCAATGGGAAGAGTTCGAGAGATATTTCCCAAATTCAACTCTGAATCAGGATGTTTCATGGGATTCTGAGCCTCTTTGACATATTCAACTGTAAAAACTGATGAGAAATCATTTTCAAAACGATCAACCTCAGGTAAAAACGAAGATCTATGATGGAGATCGTCCCATGGTAAGTCATCTATACACAGGACTTCACGAAGTTGTTCGTCAGATGACACAACTTCGGGAAATGCTTTTAACTCCGAGGTTGATGTGAAAAGTGATTTCTCATGGACCACATTCACTTGGTCGATTTTGGTTGAACATGGGTCGGTAAAAGACTGCACAGCTTCATGGGCAATTTCATATGGACTCAACGGCATAGAATTACCAAAGGAGTCTATTTCAGATTCAGAAGGAACGATCCAAGGATCGTCGTAATAAATAGTATCTGACGTAATCATATGAATGGTTGCAAATGAAGATGATGCGTTGAGCGGAGGAAAAGGAAAAGTTCCCAGTAAACCGGCATCTTTAACTAATCCTACACCAACATCCTTATATGGGATAGTCGTTTTACCGACATGCTGGATACTCTCTGAAGAGGTTGGGTCGGATGAAAAGTAGGTCAGCTGGTCTATTGTTACGATCTTTCCATTATGTGGAAAATTTATTACTCGGAAGACTGATGAAACGACCGCTGTCATAGCGTAAGTCCAACTTCGACCCAAGAGAAGGTTGTAGTCTAGAGGGGCATCAACCACTTCCACATCTAGACTAACGGTTTTTCCTTCAACCCCTATAGGCAAATCCTATAAAATGCCAAAAGGACGGAACCCACGGCCATCAAAGGCCTTAAGAATTGTTGGGGATTGATTTAGTGAAGGAGAACCAAGCGATCTCCAACACTACATCGACATAATACACGTGGAAGCTCCCTCATCAATTACAGTCCGATGAATAGGCCTGTTTTTTACTATCACTGGGATTTGGAAAGCCATTTGATGAGGTAAACGTGGTGTACTATTTTCTAGATCAAAGATTATTAGGTTCGGGTCCTGAACATCAACAGCTCCTATAGCCGACAAAAGCAATTTGCGTTGTGCTGGGCATGATTGCAGCACTTCCAAAGCCGACATCATTGAGGGTGAAATAGCTAAGTCCTCAACAATGTTGTAATTCTGGGCCGCTCTCGCATGTGGATTGAAAGCAGACCTTCAAAGTACACCCTCGGCGGGCAGTTTGATTACTAAGTCTGGGTTAGGTTTCTCGATCTGTAGTGGATCGGAACTGGGAGCTGAGGTTGATGGATTAGAATGAGAAGATTCTGCTTCTTTCGATCCATCAACAGGACTTTTACTACCATAATCTTGTGATCGAGTCACAATCCTTACATGAGACATCATCAATATGGGTTCTTAAGTGGCACTCGAGGAAGAACCTATCTTTTTGCTATCTTTCGGAAATGGATCCTTCAAGACAACAGGAATTTGGGAACCCTTGATGATCTTCGCAACCTCTGCTCGATGAGGGCAGTCTCTTGTAAAGTGTTCTTCTTCACAAATAAGACATGGATAACGAGGCTTGCATTTTTCATCATTGGATTCCGCCTTTTTAGTTTTCTCCTTTGGAGTTTTATCTGCTTTATTCTTCTTCTTGCCTTTCTTCTTCCCACCAGATTTTGATTTAGCCGTAGATGACTCTACAGCATCAATGTGAGCGGAGAGTTCAGCGGAAGAATCTACCGTCGGGGAGTCTGGTAAGCTTATAATAGGAGAAGAATTCTTTGAGGATTTCTTCTTGCTTTCAGTATTCACTGTACCAATCATGCCATCAGCAGCATGATACCCTGAAGGAGCAGCAACGATTTGATTTGACTTTGGAAGATCTGGGATCTTTTCGTGTAACGTACCTGACTGAGTGTAAACTAAGTCAAGGTACTACACTTGAGCAATCACTTGCTCCTCAGTAACTACTCCGGCCTTAGCTACATCTTTAGTAATCTTCGGTAACAATGATTTAACAAACCATTCAGCGAAGATTTGGTCCGGGATAAAAACTTTCACTAACCGCCTTCGACGTCTCCATTCATGAATATGATCAGAAATATAAGTGGACGTCGATTGTTTTAATGAAGTTAGTAACTCCGTGCCATTATCATATCTAACCGGAAACTGAAAATGACTTAGGAACGAGGTAGCTAACTCGCTAAAATTATAAAAAGAGGTTCGTGGTAACTCAATGTACCACTTGGCCGCGAGACCAATGAGAGTGCACTGGAAAAGACGTAAGCGGATCGAATCATCCGAGATGGAATTTGAGGCACACTAGAGGTGGTAAGTCATCACATGATTCGACGGGTCCTCTCCAGACTTACCCTCGAACTTGGGAATGTCACTGGGCAACTTATTCAGCATTGGCGGCCAGAACGGAAGATAATTAATTGGATCGTTCGTTAGGCGCGACAAGTCTGGTAAATCCAAAGTTGCGATAAACAGTAGCTGCCGATTAGGATCCCTAAAACTCTGGGTCACTATACCAGCCCCAGGAGGAGGATATCGAGGATAACTAGGAATAGGAATTGCATTCGGATATTGTATCCTCCTGGAAAACCAGGATTAACCAGACCGTACTGGGGTTGTTGTGATTGTTGATAAGTGTACCTAGGATACGGTTGATACTGGTAAACTAGCTGTTGGACAACAGGACCGAATTGGTACTATCCCTGGTACGGTTGATAAGTGAATTGCGGTTGACTTGTGACAACCGTACTTAAACCAGGTTGTCCTACAAGCATCTGAACCGTAGTTTGAATCGTGGATCCAGACGATGGTAAAGATGTGAGAGGAGTAGTTACAGGGACAGTAGAAACCGGAGCTATCGTTACTCCAGAAGTAAGTGTGGTAGATGGAACAGATGTTGCGGTAGTTGCAGCAATCGTTTGAGATGGAGTACGAGGAGAAATAGGCCCAGACTGAGAAACTACCGAAGGTACAGAAGTTTGAATATTAGACTGGACCTAGGGTGAACCAGAAACTAAAGGTTGTCTAGTTTGAGATGACAACTGTACACTTGGCTGCAACACCTGTTGAACTTGTGATGGATCCCACACTATGTTTATTCCGGGGTATTGACCAATAACAGGTTGAGGATATTGAGATCCATAATCGGGTTGAGGGTAGGACTGATAATTGAAAGGCACATTTCCCATACCTTGAACATAAGATTGACCTTGGGCTGGTTGGAAACTTTGACTCGAGTATTAACCTTGGGGTAGGTACCCTTGAGGCATGTACTGATACTGGGGTTGACCTTGAGCTATAAATTGGTACTGGGGTTGACCTTGGGGTACATATTGAGTCTAGGGTTGACCTTAAGGAATGTAATGTACCGTAGGCACGTACTGTCCTTGAGGTTGCCCCCCAGATGCAAATTGTATACCTTGAGGTTGCCCCCCAGGCGTTAATTGAGGCTTCCCCACAGGCGGGAACTGGCCACCTTGAGGTTGAGAAACGGGAATAGAACCTGACATCATAAGAATGTCTTCTACACTCAATGGTTTTGCACCATTGCTTCCAGTGAACATCCTTTGTTCAATGGGTTGAGGAGATGCTCCCAAAAAAGTACCAGACAAAGACTGATATCCGGCAGGAACAGAAGGACCGCCGTACAAAAAAGATTTAGGCAATTGAGTAAACATGGACGACTGACCTGACATATTTACGGGAGCATAAATACCCCTAGGTGGATAAGAAACACGAGGTGGTGAAAAACTCGACACTGAGTTGTCCAAATAATTAGTTAAAGAAAGATACCAAGTAGTACTTCTAGGTGTACTGTAAAAAATGGATTCACGCTCCCTTAGATCGATAGTTGGTTGATTCTCAAGGATAGGGATGCTTATTTCCCCTTCAGGAGCAAGCTCTTTAATATATATCAAACCAGAAGGAAGATTTTCAGTGATGACTCTTTCTACCCTAGGTGAATTAGGAGCACTAGAAACTGGAGAGACTAACCCCGATGTTGGAGTAACAGGTTCAGATATCTCAGGTTCTTCGCCTATATCACTAGTAGATGAAAAACTACCAGCAAGCTCGGAAACCGAAACAGCGTCAGGATTATAACCTATTTCTAGACTTTGGTAATCAGGATGAACAACCAATGAAGACTCTCTTTCTTCAGGTGACCCTACTTTACTGCCACTAGGAGTTACAAGGACTTTCAAACCTTCATAATGGACCGGGACATCTTCAAGAGGTTGGCCCCGAAGTCTACGGGACTTCCTCAACAAATCAGCCACGGTTACAACCTCAGGAGACTGGCCCCGAAGTCTACGGGACTGTCTTGTTAATTCAGCCACAGCTAAAAACTTTTAACTACTTCACACGCAAACAAAGTAATATCTCAAAGCAAACCACCTAAAGTCTCTAAAGAACCAAACAAATTCGAATCACACGCCTAAAGAATCTAGGGCGTCCGACCAAACACAAACAGTAATCTTCCGGACCGAAAACACTAGTTGGTGATGAAATCCAACATCGCCGAATTCAATACAAAAGTGGCGGGTGGAACAGTTACCCCGGCAACCTGCTTAATGAATAGACTGGACCAAGTTCCTCCACTTAAACCGTCTCGAGTGAAGTGAACCCCCCAGAAAATCCAAGTGAGTCTAGCCGACGTCTGCTCCAGGTACAGTGGGATCTTCCCTCCACCGTCACCTTGGGTAGAATCCTAAAGATAATAGTCACTAAGGTTACCAATAGCAACAAATATACTTGGGGGAATAGTCTATGACCCGATAGCACGCAAGGGCAGAGTCACAAGCTCAATCCCCTTGCCGGCTCCTTGACAATAATCCAAGGTTTACCGACAAGTGACCCCAGGCTCCTCGACAATGGTTAATCCGAGGTTTACCATTTGTAGTATGTGTGTATCTGGTGTCGTTCCCAATGAAGGAGGATTGATTCCCTCACTGGTTCGGACACGGTCTCGTGCTTCTCCTTTAAGAGGAGCTTTCCCAGAGTACAAATGAAACAGTTGGATTTATCCTACCACAAGATAAGCTACTTATTTGGTTTTACTGTCTTGGAGAGTTAATTACTCTCCTACTTCAAGACACTAGCCTGATCTATATTGGTGTTTCAGAGCCCTAGTAAATAAAAATTTACTAAGTTGATTTTACTTTAAGCGTTAATTTTTATGGCTTTTCTTTAGGACAAAAGGTAGTGGAGATGAAACTGATGGTGTGTAGACTCAACTCAAATCCACTAAAAATATGCACCTAGGATGAAACAAAACAATCTTTCCTTTTTCAATGAATTCCCTAGCTAAGAGAGTTGGAGAATGCAAAATTTATAAAGACAACTTTCTTGGCAATGAAAATCAAAGAAACAATGTATTTATCTTTTCCAAAGCACACAACACATCACCACTAATTATTTCACAAAAACTTCCTTTCTCTTTTCAAAGACTTCAAACGCTACTAAAACAAACTTTCCTCAAAAGAGATTTTGTATTTTTTTTTAACAAAGCATGTAAAACTACTTAAAAACTCAATCTTAAGATCTATAACAATCAAATCAATCTAAAATCTATGAAAACAAAAACCAATTTTAAGATATATGCAAATCTAAGAGAAATTCACCTAAAAGCAAATCTAATGAGGTAAAAGCCTACAAAATATAATTCTAGGATGTTTTACTCAGTTACAACCCAACCAAGGACTAATTCATGCAGAATCATAAACTAGTCAAAAACAAAATGAAAAGTTTTTGTTCTTTTTCTTAAGAATGAAATTCACAGCTTAATCAACAAGCCTTCTCGAAATTCCACAAAGAGACAACACAATGGTAGGTTTCTCACAAAGGTGGATTTTACGAAAGGTCCGACTTCTAAGAAGATTGAAAAGACCAGGTAGATCCAAGGTTTTTACAACTTCCAAAACCAAAGTCACTACAAGACCAATGCAAAAATCAGACCTAGGGCTAGAATCTCTATGAACTTCACTAAAACCCTTGACGTTAATGAAACAAGCTTAGATGAAAACTTTTGATAGGTGAACAGTGGATCTAGGCAGCAAAAACAAGCTATAAACAAAATCTAATAGGAGAAAAAGGAAAAAATGGAATTTTTCTAAGCTTTTGACAGGGGTACGCTGGCACCCTGTTTGCACAGGTGCGGCCACGCTCTGTGTACACAGCAAAAGTGCGTACAGGTACGCACTATGCTTAACGCAGAGGGTGCGTACTACTCTCAAAATCAAGAAAAATAAAAACTAACTCAACCCTAAGCTATTCCACCCAAATTCACAATCAATCAGTCAAAAACTAGAAATAAATCAGATTTTCTCAAATCAAAGTATCAATCAAAGGAGAAGTCAATCAAATCCATGGATTCCCCAGCGGAGTCGCCATTTTGTCATGCGGAAAGAGTCAATTTTGCGGACAAAACCGACCTCCCTAGAAGCTAAGGCTTTCTAGTGACAAACAAAACAATCAAGCACTATCTTTCCCTAAATATGCATTTAAAATAAAAGCAACCAGGTGTTTAAGGCTTACCTTTAGTCCAACGCTTGTTTGTTGCAGTCTAGCCTCTCTGATCCAGATGAGATCCTTCTCCTTGAAGCCTGCATTCACTAACAAGCAAATGATTACATAGCACCTGAATAACTCATATAATAAAACATATTCATCATAAAGACCAAGGAGTTTATGAAACAAATTATATATAACAACTTGTTGAGAAAAATCAACTTAATTGTATTAATTGGAAACAAAAGAAACCATTACAACTAGTGCCTTGGTGTTGTGCAGGTCCCTCCCAGGGTCTAGCAAGAGTTCTCCTTTACTTTGATCAGCTCACCCACTTCCAAATGAAGCTAAGAAAGGATTGGAATCTCTCCTCTCAAGCTCTAAAAGGGAGTCCTAATTTCAGCAGCATCTACCCTTAGGAATATTCAGCTTTCAACCTCCCCTCCCTCTGGCCCAATGCTTGTATTTATAGTGCTTTGGAGGAAGTTAATCAGGTCCACCATCAATGGGATAAGCCCCTCTTTCAATGGGATAGCTCCCCTCTTGATGGGATAAGTTCCTCTTTCATAGGGATGCATGAACCATCTGGAGGCGCTCAATACACATCAAACCATCTTCTAGAATGCTCTAGAATTGACCACAAGTAAATTTTTTGGAGTAAAACTTGCACCTTTTGACCTTTACAGGAGTACGCACCCACCCCTTTATAGATAGAGCGTACAAGTACACAGGTATTATGAACAAGAGGTGCGTACACGCAGGTAAGGGTAAGAGAAACTGCGTAACTAGAGTTAAATTGACTTTAAGGACTTTTCTCTCTTTCTTGGAGTTTGACATGAGAAGCAGAGATATGAGACTTGCCAAGGAGGACAGTATGACTATTGACGGAGTCATACTGACTGAAAATAGTCATGGTGACAAATTTTAGTGTAACATTAATTCATATCAAAATTTAGGATTACCTTACTTTCCTTGCTTGAGCCTTTAAAGAACTTTGATGTATGTTGAGCATGAGTTTGCCAAGTGCTTCTTATGCATGAAAGGAGCATGAGAATAACCAAGACCAAATATTTCTTACCTTACCCTTTTCACTTGAATTTGTTTTAGTGATAACAGAAGCTACGATGGAAGATTTGAAGACAAATTTGAAGTTTCTACAAGAAATGCTTACTAATGTCGAAAGGGTAGTAAAGGAAACTCATGATGAGAAAAAAATAAATGTTAAACATGATTTCATAGAGTCTAACATTTGATTGAAGACCCACCATGTTCCAAAGATTGATATGAGGAAGTTTGATGGCAAAGATTCTGTAACATGGATACTACAGATAATATTTTGATCTCCATAATGTGAAAAACACACAAAAGGTATGCATTGCAACTTTATATTTGGAACCAAATCAGTTTGTATGGTATCGATGGATTTTCTCTCGTAATCAAATTATCACTTTGGAAATTTTTACGAATGCAATGATAGCACATTATGAGGATACAAAAATCAACACCTTTTTTAGCCAATTGATAAATGTCAAACAATAGGGTTCAATGATGGAGCACATTGATGACTTCCAAAAATTGAATATAAGGGTAAAATATATTCCAGAGGAGCATAGGATTGATGTGTTCATAGGGACTTTAAAGGATAACATCCAACATGAGGTTCGCCTTTGGGAACTTGATTCATTTTAGAAGGCATTCAAGTTGGCAAGAAAAATGGAAAGCAAAATTATGGCAACACGGAAGCCTATCACTCACAATTATAAATATGGAAGTGTTGTTGCCCCTAGCCTTCCATAACCTACAAGGTTGACACCACAAAAATTGTAAGAAAAAAGAGAAAAAGGCCTTTGTTGTAGTTGTGATAGAAAATTCACTAAAGGTCATAAGTGTGCAAAGAACAAATTATTTTACATAGATTGTTAAGAGGAGGAAGAAAAGGAACAAGAAATGCCAAAATAATAGGATATACACCAGAAGAAAACCCTAGAGAAAGAATAAATGAATCCGACCATGTCTTGTAATGCATTGGCTGGAATTAGCACTCCTCAAACCATCAAGATATAATGGCATATCAAGAAGACAAAGGTAATAGTGTTGATTCATTCGGGAAGTACCCATAATTTTATTTATTGTAAGATAGCCAAGGCATTGAACTGCTTCCTATATCCAGCACCAGAGTGTCAAGTGATGGTTGCAAGTGGAGGAACCATAAATTTCTCTAGAAAGTGCCATAATATCAAGCTATCCATGGGAGAATATGTATTGAATAGCCCAATTCTTTCCATTCCAATGGGTGGTGTTGATGTTGTACTAGGAATCCAATGGTTAGAATCCTTGGGTATAATAGCTTTTAATTTTCAAGAACGTTTCATGAAATTTTGTTCAAAAGGAAAGGAAGTTGAATGAAGGGGTATTGCAAGGAAATCGGGAAAGATAATCAGCTCTAATGGAATGAAAATGCTTCTAAAGAAATAACAATGAGGCATAATTACACAATTATGTTCACTAGAAGTTCCCACATTGAAATCATCTATTTTCTAGATCTCCAAAAAGTCTTGGACAATCATTCCAAGGTATTTGAGACTCCCAAAGGCCTCCCACCTATTCGTGATCATGATTATGCTACTCATTTGATTCCAGGAAGTGTTCCTCCAAAAATCAGGCCTTATAGATATCCCAATGCCCAAAAGAGTGAAATTGAATGTATGGTTGCAGAAATGTTAGAGGCTAGTATAACTCAACCTAGTCAAATTTCTTTCTCTGCTCCAATAGTATTTGTCCACAAGAAGGATGGATCATGGCACATGTGTCTATATTATAGGGAGATCAAAAAGCTCACCACTAAACATAAATTTCCCATTCCTTTCATTAATGAATTATTGGGTGAATTGAATGGATCAATTTACTTCACGAAGTTGGATCTTCATTCAGGATATCATCAAATCATATTGAATGTTAGAAAAATATTATATATGACAGAGAAATGCAAGACATATAATATGCGGAAAAACACAAACACATAAAACCAGAGAGACACAAATATGTGTGGTTCACCCAGTTTGGGCTATGTCCACCTCGAACAACCAATTCTTCCTTTATATTATCCAACAAAATGAAGACACAAAACCTACAGCAGATCCACTGTAATATCCTCCGTTTTCTCTCACAGTCTCACCTCTCTATTTCTCGCTCGGAGAATACACATCTATTACCCCACATGGAGGGGTGTACAAACTTCCTGGGTAAACATCTGGCTGAAACAAAGACCGCTAAATAATCATGCTTCACACCCATTATTGAAGACTTAAGAAATTATTAAAACAACATTTAGAACTCATGAGGGTCATTATGATATTTTGGTCATGCCTTTTTGCCTTACCAACACACCTTCTACATTTGAATGTTTGATGAATTCCATTTTCAAACCCTTCCATAGAATTTTTTTTTTTATTATTTTTTCATGATATACTAATCTACGTCAAGTCTTGGAAGGAGCATGTTCAACATGTTGAGAGGGTGCTCAAACTATTGGAGGAGAAACAATTATATTCAAAAAGCTCCAAATGTTTCTTTGAAGTACAAGAGGTGGAATATTTGGGTCATATTGTATCTCACGAAGGTGTTCAGGTAGACAATAGCAAAATTAAAACCATTAAGGAATGGAAAATCCCCACATCCATAAAGCGTCTATGAGGATTTATCGGGTTGATAGGGTATTATCACAAGTTTGTTAAGAATTATGGGAGAATAGAAACACCTTTAACACCATTATTGAAGATAGATACATTTTCATGGACTCCAGAAGCAACAAAGGCCTTTGAACATCTTAAGGAGGTATTGTGCCAAGCACTAGTCTTAGCTATACGAACTTCACAAAAACCTTTATTGTGGAATGTGATGCCTCATGGAATGGAATTGGTGTTGTTTAATGCAAGAAGAAAGACCCATTGCTTTCGAATTTCGTCCAACCAAACAAAAGTATTTACACAAAGCTATTTATGAGAAGGAAATGTTGGCAATACTACATGCACTTAAGAAATGGTGGCCCTACCTAATGGGAAGACACTTCAAGGTAAAAATAGATCATGATAGTCTTAAATACTTTTTAGAACAAATATTATCATCAGAAGAGCAGCAAAAATGGGTCACAAAGACGTTGGGTTATGAATTTGAAATCATCTACAGAAAACGGAAGAAAAATGTTGTGGCAGATGCACTCTCAAGAAAGGATGAGGATGTGGAATAATTTCTTTGCACCATTTCTATTATCCAACCAGATTGGATAAGTGAAGAAAGGGATGAATGGAAGAATGATGAATAAGTGTGGGCACTCATTCAAAAGTTACTACAATGTCCCAATACATCTAATACATTTAGCTGGAAAAATGATTCGTTATGGTACAAAGATCGGTTACACATATGTAATAATTCCCAACTCATACAAAATATTCTTAGGAAATTGCACACCTCTCCCTTAGGATGGCACTCGGGATTTCTAAAACCTTACCACAGGGTTAAGAAGGAATTTTTTTGGGATGACCTTAAATAAGGTATTCAAAATATTTATGCAGAATGTTTGGTTTTCCAACAAAATAAAGTTGAAAAAATTAAGACCCCAGGTTTATTACAACCTTTATCCATTCTAAGCCAACGTCGGGAGTAGGTTTCAATAGATTTTATCATAGGTTTACCCAAGTCCTAAGGAAAGAGTTTTATCATGGTGGTATTTGAAGGACTTATCAAGTTTGTGCATTATCTCATCCATTTAAATCAAGTATATTTTCTACTGCATTTATGGAAACAATTTGAAAGCTACATGGAAACCCAAATATTATTGTAAGCGATAGAGATCCCATTTTCACTGGAAATTTTTGGACAAAATTATTTTCTTGTCTTGGTACTCAGTTAGCTCATACCTCATATTATCATCCTCAATCTGATGGGAAAACTAAGATAGTAAACAAATAATTGGAAGGATATCTTAGTTTCTTGTATCTGATAAACATACACAATGGGTCAAATGGTTGCTTCTGGTGGAATGTTGGTATAACACTTCCTTCCATATTGCAACAAAAATGACCCCATTTATGGAACTTTATGGATATAATACACCATCAATCACATCATATTTAAGATAAAATTCCAAGGTTCAAGCTGTGGAAGATCACATCGAGCATCAATTGTAGGTTTTAACCCCGTATAGAAATTACCTACATACAAATTTTAAAACACAAAAAATAAACAATGTGAGAGTATAACACATAAAACACATATACACAAAGATTTTCCCTTGGATCCCAAAACTGGGACTACCAGCTTGATTTTTCATTATTTTCCTTTCAATGTTACAATACATATTTATACATGCCGAAGCATCCAATACCATGGACCGAAAACCATTGTGTCCAATACCATGGACCGAAAACCATTGTGTCCAATACCATGGACCGAAAACAAAAAACATGTGCGAAAATCATGCGAAAACCATAGGTGTGTCCACCAAACCTAACATAGGTTCCAAAACCAAAATTTTCCGAGGCACTGTCGTGGACCCCATAAAGTGGGGTTATGGGTATGCCTCAAACCCCATGTGACGCCCCCTCTAACCCCCCAATTAACTACGTGGGCTAGTCATGGAAAGAATATAACACAACCCAACATCAACAATAGGTTCTACAACTCTTAAATGATAACCTCACTTTGGCACAGAATATAATGTAACAGCAAGCATATCAACATTACAACAAAAGAAGTTTTGATGTAGGTGATTGGGTATTCCTATGGCTACGACCATATAAACAAATGTCCATCAAGAAAGATAAGAAGGATAATAAATTATCACCAAAGTATTATGGTATGTACAAGGTGTTACAAAATATAGGTACTACGGCATACAAATTGGAGCTTCCTGCAACTTCCCGAGTGCACCTAGTTTTCCATGTTTCATGCTTAAAGAACGTTATAGGTGACAAGATCCTAGTTCAAACAATATTTCCAAAACTTTATGAGGAAGGAAAAATCATATCCGAACTTGCAATAGTCACAAAAACAAGAACTCGACAGCTACGAAATCGATCAATTTCAAAGTATCTCATTAAGTGGAAGAAATTACTTGTTGAAGATTCCAGAAGGGAGGATGAAAATTTTATACAGAAGCATCCAAAACTACTCAAGAATTGAGGACAACACTTTTTTGAAGGAGAGGGGCATGTTAGGTCCCTATAATACTAGTGATTACGCCATTACTATTGTCATTGTAGTCCTTATTGTTATTTTTGTTCCCCTATTGTCCCCATATTGTTATTATTGTGCCCCATAGAAGTCCACCATTGTTATTTGTGCCCTTATATTATTATTGTTATGTCGTCTTTGGTCATATTTTGACACCTTAGACTCCTATATATAGAAAGGAGGTCCTGTCATTTGCATCATCCAAGAATTTCTCATTTGTGTAATGTAAAGGAGGTTGCCCCCTCAAAGAGGCTGAATTCTAAGGTGTTGATCTTTATTTTATATCATTTTGTGAGTTGGTTCATAAAAAAGTACCTCTGCTATCCAAAGAAACATTTTTGTGTATGATTGGATGATCCCTAGTTTTTAGCTCCCCTACTAGCTATGAAATTAGTTTTGCATCCTAAATTGTCTTTTGAAATATACGAGAGGGTATTCTTTAATTCTTGACTTTGATTGTATGTTGAATATAAGGGAATGTCGCTACTTAAATTTGTGTACTGATATGAAGGGAATTATAATTCCATTCATTTGTCCACATATATAATACACCAATAATTTTCCATAGAAAAATGATTTATATTTATTATTAGTCTTTTGACCTTTCTACATGTAATATTTAGTGGTTGTTAGATTTTTATTACCTACCTTACACATCTTGGAAATAATATGAGTTGCACTAGAAAACACTAAACTTTACAAAAGGTGAAATGACTAGAAAATTGCACATAATAAATGCTAAGTTTTCACTATCACAATTATGAACCAGATAGATTTATATAACATTAAAATTATAGTATGGAGTTTCATTATATATGGGTATACTTATTTAATCTATTTAATTTCCAAAAGATGGGAATATTAGACATCTCTATAATCATTGAATGCACTTCCAACACACAATCATCCATCCATTTGGTGCTTCTAAGGTAAGGAATCTTAATAGTGTTGTCCCTAAGTCAATTCAGAAATATGCCCCTCCTAATGCTTCTAAAGGAAACTTATAAACAAATGAGGGGGAGTGTGTTGTCAAATTAAGTAGCTCTGTTATGGATATTCTTGGATTGTTGGCTCATCATTGTATGAATTCCAGGTAGGAACCATTTTTCCATACATTAATCTTTGTTGACGAGATCATAGCTTGATATGCAGCAATCAACTATGTTGACGAAAAAAATAGAAGTAAGTTGCGATAAGGATAGAAATGGAAAGCTTGCATGAGGAATTTGAGTGGGATAGGTACCTATGCTCATGTATTTTTCTCTGGTTTTCTTCTTATTTCAAATAAGAGCTCATACAATCAATATAGGTGTCAACCCCTTTAGAGAAATTTAAAACATGTAGAGATTTTTTTACGGAGGATATTT
This sequence comes from Pinus tabuliformis, assembly GCA_031772625.1. Classification (NCBI taxonomy): domain Eukaryota; kingdom Viridiplantae; phylum Streptophyta; class Pinopsida; order Pinales; family Pinaceae; genus Pinus; species Pinus tabuliformis. Next base: position 533,673,098 of record CM062811.1, on the reverse strand, counting down.
TGAGACTATTAAAAGAAGTATATAATTTATGCATTGGGGATTATTTCGTTATCCCAAAGTGGGTATAGACATTCTTGACTCAAGTTTCTTTATTTATCCTAAAATATGGATCACCTGCTGAATCTGGATGAGGATTTTGTGTTTATGAATGAGGAGCTTGGGAAAGGGTCACCATACATTTGGTTTCACTTCATTGGAAAGCCTAGTCACCATTCTTTTAGTTTCATCGGCAAGCCCAACCATGATTGTTGTCTAATTTTTAACAAGATGAAACCAATGCATAGACCAAACCACTGAGGCATTTATTGTGTTTTTCTAAATTATAAATGAAAGTAGGGGGTTGAAAGGCTAGAATCTACTTTGAGATGGCTAAACACCCTATTTTATAGGTGTCGAATGAACTTGAAAGAAAGATATGCAAGCCACGAGGAAGAGAATATGGAGTAACTTTAACAAAGAGAATGACAACAAAGAGAATTGAAGACACAGGGAAGAAGACAAAGTTGGTGTGGACATGTTCGGTCCCTATAATACTAGTGATTACCCCATTACTATTGTAGTTATACCCCTTATTTATATTGTTGTACCCCTATTACCCACATATTGTTATTTCTGTGCCCCATAGAATCCCTCTATTATTATTTTTGTGGCTTTATATTATTATTGTTAGGTCGGCTGGATTATATTGTGACTCCTTAGACTCCTATATATAGAAAGGAGGTTTTGTCATTTGTATCATCGAAGAATTGTTCATTTATGTAATGTAAAGGAGGTTGCCCCCTCGAAGAGGCTGAATTCTAAGGCGTTGATCTTCTTTTCTATCTTTTCTTGAGCTGGTTTCATAACATTTGGTATCAGAGCTTTGGATTCTAGGGTTTCGCTGCTCCAAACAGGTCATCGTGGCATTTTCGCTATAACTTTTTTTCTGTGATGTTTCAGAAGTCACAAAAAAAACCCATTTGAGAAGAAATCGCGCTGAACCTTGGGTCCGAATTTCAGAGTTTTTCGCGTGATATTTTCGGAGATATGATCTGAGGAAGTTGGTCTTTTTGCAGACTCCTGAATTACATTCAAAACAGGTGACCTGGGGAAAATCGTCATAACTTTCTTTCTGAGCATCGGATTGAAATTTCGTAAGAAGGTACAGAAAGAGGACGGACTTTAGTTTTCTTTTATATATTTTTTAGAGTTAAAGGTTGAAACAAGGATACGTGGCACGTCGTACAAGTTCGCTCTACTGAACTAGTCTATAATCAAGTCACTGTGGGAGATTTCGCATAACTCTTCCTTGGAGAATCCAATTTGGGTCAGACTTGTGGCATTGGAAAGAGGACATAGAGGGCTACTAAAGGTCACAAATTCAGAACTAGATGATCAGAAAGTACAGAGATACATCAGAGGCAATATCGAGCTCCTACAAAGTGAAAAAAGGTGTGTAGATTTTCTTTAATTTTTGCTAAGCTTGGTTTGAAAATTTATTTTGAAGGAATTCAAAGGGCATAGTAGAGAATTATTATCGGTAACTGATGCCCCGAGGAAAGAAAATGCAAACACCTAGTAAGGAACCTGAAAGCTCTAGCATGACTCATGAAGAAGAGGAAGAAATGCTACATGATATATCAAAATTACAAGAACAAGTGCAACAAATGTCACTTGCACAAAAAGCAACAGAATCTAAAATGGATGGTTTAAGGAAAGATGTAGAAGCTAAGATGGATGGTTTAAAGAAAGGTGTAGAAGCTAAGATGGATGGCATGGAAGCTAAGGTGAATGGCATGGACACTAAAATTGATGGCATGGATGATAAGATGGATAAGTTGCTACAAGAAATGGTCACTAAGGGTGAAAGAGTACTAAAGGAAACTCATGATGAGAACAAAAGAAATGTTAATCATGATTCCATAGACTCTAATGTTGGATCGAAGACTCACCATGTTCCAAAAATCGATATGAGGAAGTTTGATGGCAAGGATCCCGCCACATGGATATTACAGATGGAGCAATTCTTCGATCTCAATAATGTGCAAAACACACAAAAGGTACGTATGGCAACTTTATATTTGGAACCAAATCAGTTTGTATGGTATCAATGGCTTTGTTCTCGTAAACAATTTATCACTTGGGCAATTTTTACGGAAGAATTGATAGCACATTATGAGGATACAAAAAGCAACACTTTTTTTAGCCAATTGATAAGTCTCAAACAAAAGGGTTCAATAATGGAGCACATTGAGGAGTTCCAAAAATTGAACATAAGGGTAAAAGATATTCCAGAGGAGCATAGGATTGATGTGTTCATAGGGTCTTTAAAGGATAATATCCAACATGATGTTGCCTTTGGGAACCTGATTCATTAGAGAAGGCATTCAGGTTAGCAAGAAAAATGGAAAGCAAAATTATGGCAACTAGGAAGCATACCATTCACAACTATAAAGACGGAAGTGTTGTTGCCCATAGTCTTCCACAACCTACAAGGTTGACACCACAACAATTGGAAGAAAAAAGAGCAAAAGGGCTTTGTTACAATTGTGATAGCAAATACACAAAAGGTCATAAGTGTGCTGAGAAGAAATTATTCTACATAGATTGTGAAGAGGAAGAAGAAAAGGAGCAAGAAAGGTCAAAAGAAGAGGATATATTCCAGGAACAAAGCCTAGATGAAGAACAAATAAATCCGACCATATCTTGTAATGCATTGGCGGGAATTACCACTCCTCAAACCATCAAGATAGAAGGACAAATCAAGAAGAAAAAGGTAATAGTGTTGATTGATTCAGGAAGCACCCACAATTTTATTCATTGTAGGGTAGCAAAAGAATTGAATTGCTTCCTATATCCAGCACCAGAGTGTCAAGTGATGATTGCAAATGGAGGAACAATAAATTGTTCTGGAAAGTGCCATAATATCAAGCTATCCATGGGAGAATATGTATTGACTAGCCCAATGCTTTCCATTCCAATGGGAGGTGCTGATGTTGTACTAGGAGTCCAATGGCTACAATCCTTGGGTACAATAGCTTTTAATTTTCAAGAACTTTTCATGAAATTTTCTGTGGAAGGAAAGGAAGTTGAATTAAGGGGTATTGCAGGGAAACCAGGAAAGATAATCAGCTCTAATGGCATGACAAAGCTTCTAAAAAAGGAGCAAAGAGGTGTAATTGCACAATTATGTTCGCTAGATGTTTCCACATTGGAATCATCTATTTCTCCAGATCTCCAAAAAGTCCTGGACAATCATTCCAAGGTATTTGAGACTCCCAAAGGTCTCCCACCTATGCGTGATCATGATCATGCTATTCATCTGATTCCAGGAAGTGTTCCTCCAAACATCAGGCCGTACAGATATCCCTATGTCCAAAAAAGTGAAATTGAACGTATGGTTGCAGAAATGCTAGAGGCTGGTATAATTCAACCGAGTCAAAGTTCTTTCTCAGCTCCAGTAGTATTGGTGCACAAGAAGGATGGATCATGGCGCATGTGTCCAGATTATAGGGAGCTCAACAAGCTCACTATTAAAGATAAGTTCCCCATTCCTGTCATTGATGAATTACTGGATGAATTGCATGGATCAATTTACTTCACCAAGTTGGATCTTCGTTCGGGATATCATCAAATCAGAATGAAGATTGAAGACATTCCGAAAACGGCATTTAGAACTCATGAGGGTCATTATGAATTTTTGGTCATGCCTTTTGGCCTTACCAATGCACCTTCAACATTTCAAGGTTTGATGAATTCAATTTTCAAACCATTCCTTAGAAAATTTGTGTTAGTATTTTTTGATGATATACTAATCTACAGCAAGTCTTGGAAGGATCATGTTGAACATGTTGACAAGGTGCTACAACTATTGGAGGAGAAACAATTATATGCAAAAAGATCCAAATGTTTCTTTGGAGTCCAGGAGGTGGAATATTTGGGTCATATTGTATCTCATGAAGGAGTTAAGGTAGACCCTAGCAAAATTAAAGCCATTAAGGAATGGAAAATCCCCACATCCATAAAGCATCTGCGAGGATTTCTTGGGTTGACAGGGTATTATCGCAAGTTTGTTAAGAATTATGGGAGAATAGCAGCACCTCTAACAACATTATTGAAGAAAGATTCATTTTCATGGACTCTGGAAGCAACAAAGGCCTTTAAACATCTTAAAGAGGCAATGTGCCAAGCACCGGTCTTAGCTACACCGGACTTCACAAAAACCTTTATTGTGGAATGTGATGCTTCAGGAAATGGAATTGGTGCTGTTCTAATGCAAGATGAAAGACCCATTGCTTTTGAAAGTCGTCCAATCAAGGGAAAGTTTTTAAGCAAAGCTATTTATGAGAAGGAAATGTTGGCAATACTCCATGCACTTAAGAAATGGCGACCCTACCTAATGGGAAGACACTTCAAGGTAAAAACGGATCATGATAGCCTTAAATACTTTTTAGAACAAAGATTATCCTCTGAAGAGCAACAAAAGTGGGTCACAAAGATGTTGGGTTATGACTTTGAAATCATCTACAAAAAAGGGAAGCAAAATGTGGTGGCAGATGCACTCTCAAGAAAGGATGAGGATGTGGAAGCATTGTTGTGTGCCATTTCTATTATCCAACCAGATTGGATAAACGAAGCAAAGGAGGAATGGAAGAATGACGAAGAAGTGTGGGCACTTATTCGAAAGCTACAACAAGATTCCAGTACTTCTGATACATTTAGCTGGAAAAATGATTCGTTATGGTACAAAGATCGCTTATACCTCTGTAAGAATTCCCAGCTAAAACAAAAGATTCTTATGGAATTGCACACTTCTCCTTAGGAGGGCACTCAGGATTTTTAAAAACTTACCACAGGGTTAAGAAGGAATTTTTTTGGGATGGCCTTAAATCAGATATTCAAAAGTTTGTGGCGGAATGTTTGGTTTGCCAACAAAATAAAGTTGAAACAATTAAGACACCGGGTCTATTACAACCTTTATCCATTCCAAGCCAACGTTGGGAGGAGGTTTCAATGGATTTTATCACAGGTTTACCCAAGTCTGAGGGAAAGAGTGTCATCATGGTGGTAGTTGACAGACTTACCAAGTATGCACACTTTTGTGCATTATCACATCCATTTAAAGCCAGTACAGTTTCTACTGCATTTATGGAAACAGTTCAAAAGCTACATGGAAACCCAAAGATTATTGTAAGTGACAGAGATCCCATTTTCACTGGAAATTTTTGGACAGAATTATTTTCTTGTCTTGGTACTCAGTTAGCTCATAGCTCATCTTATCATCCTCAATCTGATGGGCAAACTGAGATAGTAAACAAATGTTTGGAAGGATATCTTCGTTGCTTTGTATCTGATAAACAGACACAATGGGTCAAATGGTTGCCTCTGGCTGAATGGTGGTATAACACTTCCTTCCATACAGCAACAAAAATGACCCCATTTATGGCACTTTATGGGTACCAACCACCATCAATCACATCATATTTAAGAGAAAATTCTAAGGTTCAGCAGTGGAACATCACATCGAACATCAACAACAAGTCCTCCAACTCTTAAAGGATAACCTCGTGTTGGCACAAAATAGAATGAAACAACAGGCAGATCAACATCGCAGTGAAAGAAGTTTTGATGTAGGTGATTGGGTATTCCTACGGCTACAACTATATAAGCAAATGTCCCTAAAGCAAGCTAAGAAGGATAATAAATTATCACCAAAGTATTATGGTCCGTACAAGGTGTTGGAAAAGATTGGTACTATGGCATACAAATTGGAGCTTCCTGCAGCTTCTCGATTGCACCCAGTTTTCCATGTTTCATGTTTAAAGAAGGTTATAGGCGACAAGCTCCCAGTTCAAACAATATTGCCAGAACTTGACGAGGAAGGAAAAATTATATTGGAACCGGAAGCAGTCACAGAAACAAGAACTCGGCAGCTACGAAATCGATCAATTTCAGAGTATCTTATCAAGTGGAAGAACTTATCCGCTGAAGATTCCACATGGGAGGATGAGAATTTTATGCAGAAGTATCCAGAACTGCTCAAGCGTTGAGGACAACACTTTTTTGAAGGAGAGGGGCATGTTGGGTCCCTATAATACTAGTGATTACCCCATTACTATTGTAGTTATACCCCTTATTTATATTGTTGTGCCCCTATTACCCACATATTGTTATTTCTGTGCCCCATAGAATCCATCTATTATTATTTTTGTGGCTTTATATTGTTATTGTTAGGTCGGCTGGATTATATTGTGACTCCTTAGACTCCTATATATAGAAAGGAGGTTTTGTCATTTGTATCATCGAAGAATTGTTCATTTATGTAATGTAAAGGAGGTTGCCCCCTCGAAGAGGCTGAATTCTAAGGCATTGATCTTCCTTTTCTATCTTCTCTTGAGCTGGTTTCATAACAGGACAAGTGTTTAGAGGATGGGTCGATGGAATAGCGATATTTTCCATATGTACCAATTTTAGCATTATACAAAATCTATTTTTAACTATTAGAAATTCAAATTATTCTTCATTTAATGATAAATTTTTAATTATCTTTAACTTAATCATAAATTCAAGTCTTTAAAATTTTTCCAATGATCTATATATATCATTAAATTGAACTAAAAAACACTTAAAGTCTTGAAAATAAATTTCTACTTCTCATTAGCTTATAAGATTTAACTAAAAATTGTAGTTGTTTATCCCTCTTAAAGATGTAAATGGAATTCAGATTCCCCTAGGAGACTCGAACAAACTTGAATAAGCATCCACCTCGAAGACTCAAAATTCACTAACTCGGATTTCCTCGAAGAAGAATTTATGAATGAATAATGGAGGAATATAATACATTTGGTATGTTCAAAGTTAATGAATCATCCATGTTGAAAGACACAAGTCTTTAAAACTTTTCCAATGATCTATATATATCATTAAATTAAACTAAAAAAAACTTAAAGTCTTTAGAAAAGACATTTCTACTTCTGATTAGCTTAGAAGATTTAACTAAAAATTGTAGTTGTTTCTCCCTCTTAAATATGTAAATGGAATTTAGATTCCGCTATAAGACTCGAAAAAAGTTGAAGAAGCATCTACCTCGTAGACTCAAAATTCAATAACTTGGATTTCCTCAAATAAGCATTTATGAATGAAGAATGGAGGAATAAAATGCATTTGGTATGTTCAAATTTAATGAATCATCCATGTTGAAAGACATTCAGTTTTTTTTAGAGTTTATTAATGGGTCCTCTGTGTTGAATTCACAACAGTAAGAAGAATTGCATTTCAACCCCTCAAACATAGGGGTCTTGTGTTTGGTCTTCAATCACTAGATTCATTTTATTATTCCTCAATTGCAATGATTGCATGTTGGAAATGGTCCACACAGAGTCATCCATTAATCATGGCGACAATTTTACTGTGGGAGTTCCTTATTATTATATATAGAGTGACCTCTTTCCTACATTTTCCATCGCTTATCCCCATCACTTGCAATTGAGTCCATTTTCTTGTGTTTCAAGGTCAATTCTTGTGCATGTGAAGTCCATATTCACTCCAAAACTTAAACAATTCGACGTTATTATAAATAGATTAGTCAAAGAAACCATATTCAAATTTCAGTCCAATACATACAATTATATGAACCACAATGTTTTTTGGTGAATAGTAGACCAACCTTTTTTGTGAAAACTCTATCAACGTAATAAATCACAGTTCACAAGTAAAATTACCTACAAGGTAACCTACATAGCTAATTTACATTTCAATCAATGATTGCATGTTCCTTGGAAATAATAACTTATTAGGGGAACTTCCTTCCAAAAAGAGTGCATCGCTTTCATACATGTAAAAATTTTATCACATATAGACCCTACAAAACAAGAAAATACATATACATATGTTTGTTTATTCACTTATTTCTTACAATCAATGGAAAAACGTGATTTCCTATCCACATAGATATGCATAGTGCAAACTATATTTCATATGGATGCATATGCATTTTAGATGATTTTTCCATAGTGTACAACTTAATTAATGTGTATTAGGAAGATTGCTCTAAGTACATGTCTAATGTATGTGTTCGTGTTCAATCATATTTATAATAGGTTTTGTATTGTAGCTCACTCCATTAATTATTCATATTAGAGAGCAACAATTATAAAAGTCATATTCATTAATAAAAAAACCCAGATAAAACCATATAATATTTTGCGCATATCACATTTTAGCCTTCCATTGCTGCTAACCACTGGAAAATATTTATAGAATCAAATATGTACTAATTCTTCGACCTATTGGCAGGGACTATCTTCTTTGTAGCTTCCCTTGTTAATAAACACATATCAATCTCTAACTTACACTATCTCTTATGAAACTTTATGACATTTACCAACATAAAAAATAGCCACTTGAATACCAATTGAACATAATTGAAATATCTAATTCCAATAACATTTATAAAAGTAGAAAATATCTACTTGAAAATATCAATTATTTTCCATTTCCTTTGATCTCTTGAATCCAAGATTAATCATTTTATCATAAAATATCTAGTTACATATCAATAAACCATAAATGGAATATTATCCATTTCCCTTGCTCCCTTGAATTCTAGGCTAATCATTTGATCATAAAACTATTTAAAAATCAATTTGTATGACATGTATACTATATAATGAGATTTAGACTTGAATGAAAAAATCAACTTGCATATAATGGTTCAATATGAATCCTTGTATTTTGTTTCTCTAAATGACAATTTCAATCCACAAGAAAGTATTATTTTTACATTGTATGTATATATACATTTTACTATACAAATAATGATTTGATATTTTTGTTTGTACTTAGGTATTTTTTTTTTAAAAAAATATTATAACTTTGAAAAATATGATATATATACTTTGTAATCATATTCCTGGGAATTCATGTTGGTAGTGGTTAAAAGATGACATTTCAAATGTTAAATTCTATTGATTTTCGAGTTATTGGATTTGGAAGATGTTTATGATCAATCATACTTGAATGTTATCATTAATTCCTATATGTATAAACAACTCCTCCTGAGCTTTATTTCTTTCCAAAGAAGATTCATTGATTTGATAAGGTGGGACCCTTTCAGAACCATGCGCCTTTGGAACCATACGAACTTTTAACCCTTCAAACTTAAATTGCTCCACATTCCTTGGGGAGTTTGACTAAGTTTCATATGCCATTGGAATGGTTTTCAAGAGGACTATCCATCCAAGTAATTCTAATGTTGTTTTAAAACTCCACCCTGAAGTTGACATCAATGAAAATGACTTCCAACCTGCTCAACTATATCCTACATTGGTCCCACAATTGCAGCGAAGCATGGAAAACATCTCCTAACAAAATTCTATTTCTCCGATAAGGATAACATTTATTTGTTATTGTAAGGTAGATATATTTGTAAAATATATTTAATTATGTTTGGATCAATTATTATCCCAGATTTTGATGCTACAAATCCTAAATTTTTTCCTTATGTTACAACAAAAATGGTCTTCTTAGGATTTAAGGATATGCCAAATTTTTGGCATCTGTAAATTTTTTTCCTTAAGTGTTCAACATTATCCTCTATCATTTTTTAGTATATTGTAATATAATCCATATATACAACTATAAACTATTTATCATACCTTCAATAACAATATACATCTCTCTTTTAAAAGTAGCCCCTACATTTATTTAACCTAAAGGGGTCTTTTGATAGGAAAATATTCCACATTATGTTCTGAATGTAATTTTAATCTAATCTGTGTGTGAAACTAGAACCTGATTATAGTTAGAGAAGCCATCTGAAAGAGAAAACATTTCTGAACAGACAACAAGATGTAATATTTGTTCTATATATGGGAGAAAGTATTTATGATTTTCAGAGGCTTTGTTTAGATTTCAGAAATCTATAACAATTCTATTATTTTTAGTTTTCTCTGTAACTAGAGCTATGTTTGATAACCACTATGAATGTATGCCTTGAAAAATAATCCTAGATTTTAACAGGTTATTTAATTCTTCTTTTATTTGAATTTCAAGCTTTGGATGTATTTTTGTCAAATTTTGTTGGGCAACTTTTACATATTCTCTTATTAGAATAACACGTTGAATTATTTATGGATCATAAACTTTTAAATCATCATAGGTCTAAGCGCAAATCTCCTTGTATTCTTTGAAATCTTTAACAAAAATTCAACATTAAGAGGAAGTACAATTGAATCCTAAAATGATATTTTGGGAATAAGTTCCTAGATTAATTACCTCATATGGCATAGATAAATTTTTGGTTTAATAATTTGTGCTTCCTTTGAAAGTTTACTCAAATTCAAAGAGATTATCTATATGAACTACTAACCTTAGTATAGCAATTTTTGGTTTGGTTTCATGGTATAGATAATTTTGGTCTGTTTGTAAATTGTGTTGATTTTCATCAATTATTGAGCCTTTAAAAGTGTATTCAAAGTTAAAAAAAAAAAAAAAAAAAAACTAGTCATCATCATAAAAAAACTCTCTTGTTTGATATTTTTTCTCGGACAAATGGCATAAAAGGTATCTCTATGGAAAATATATCCTGAGAGAAAATTTCTATTCCTAGCCTTAATACTAAATTTATCAGTAAATCAACATCTATGTTCTATGATCGAGGAATGGAGTTTAATTAAAAACTATAAAAGTTTTGAATTAAATTCCACACATATTTTTGTTAATATTTTTATTGATTTTAAATAAAATTAATGTGATACCCTTGGTGAAAATTATTTTTCATACTTTTATTATTTTATATTTCTTGTAGACACTGAAGTGGAAATTGAATTATGTAAATAAATTTTACATCAATATATAAGTGTTTATTTTTTCTTAGAAATGATATGGGAAATAGAACGTGAGTCTTGTGGATTTCCTTATAGTCCAAGAATTTTTAAGTGGTTAATTCCAAACGGACCTTTCCAAATTATCCCAAAATTGTCGGGTGAAATATTGCCACAAGCGAAAAAACAAAATTGGAGAGAAAGTTTATGTTACGTGGAAAGATAATCTCAATTGGAGATAAATGCCAAGTTGGGTACAAATATAAAGTTAAGAAAAATGAGAGAGAAATGCATGCCTATGAAGGAAAAAGAATATATTTTTGGTATATTTAAAAAAACAAAATCCTAGGAAAAAGGTAGGCAAACCTTAAGAGAAGGGCGCTATTAAAAATCTGCTAGGAAGAAAATAAAAAATACCATTGAGTAGAAACAATTCAGAATTTTTTGGTGGTCAAGAAACAAAGAGGGAAGCAAGGAGCCTATGCTTGGGGGTTTTTGCAAGCCATGTGGCTCATTGGTTGGGAGGAAAGTGCCATTTACCCTAGTATTTCCATAGGGATGTTCTTTGGTCATATAAGTATGTGAATGTGTTTATGAAGAGTAGTTTCCTCTCTAAGTTAATAGAGAATCATCTTATTTGTAGAAAACGATTGTCTATATATATATATATATATATATATATATATATATATGAATGTATGTATGTATGTATGTATGTATGTATATGTATATATACACACACATACTTACATACATATATATATATAGATATATGTATACATATACATATACGTATACGTATACGTATACGTATACATATACATATACATATACATATACATATACATATACATATACATATACATATACATATATATATATAAAACCATGAACTTGTTAAATTAGAGAAATTTTAGGGTGATAATTGTCAATATTGTGAAAAGAAAAAGAGACAATTAGTTGTGATGAATGTTTGGGCATATATATTTATTTAATATGTATCCATTAGTAATGTATGAAGTATGGAATACATATACTATTGGTTGAAATCCATTTGTCTGTGCATTATGGTTATACATTGGGGATTTATAGGGAGAAGTAATAAATGCCACTTAAGTATGAATTGCATGAGACAAGAAATTGGGTTGGAAAGCATGGAAAAGAAATATCTCTATTTATATTAATCAATGAGTTTGTTTACTATTGAAGAAATACATTCAGTTGAGGTTATAATAATTATTGCTATGAGGATATTATTCACAACTCTGTGGAGTGTAAGTTTTATATTAGACTTAAACTAATGTGCTAATAGTGAATTCGTCATAGTTTTCAGGATCACTGAAAAAGTTATGTATGGAAATCATATAGGGTACTCTATTAAATGCTACGGAATCTAATTTAAGAAGAACGTAGACCTAATTGGTTAACAATATATTGAAATCATGTAGCATTTGTGTGGAAACTAATAGAGAGAATACTATGAGTGTTAGATATAAGGTTTGTATGTATGTATGTATATATATATATATATATATATATATATATATATATCTATATTCCAATTCATAGCTACATGTGCTAACCTAATGAAGTAAAACACCTGATATGAAATGTTGTAGACACGTATAAAAGAAAGGGAGGTTAGGGTATCATGCCATGTAAGTATAATGAGAATATAAATTGTTCTGTCTTGGCCAAGATTGGAATACTAGTTAATAAATATTAGAAGGGGGTAAATTTATTGGTCTCAAATTAGGATGATGGAACCAACGAACTATAGATTTCACATCATATATACAATAAATATAACAAAACTCAAGTCAATAGATAAATTTGTGAACAAAAGAGAAAAAAATGTTTGGGAAGTTGATTCCTAGATAGAGAGAATTATTTCTAACATTAATAATAATTCATAAGTAAAAGAATACCACATAGTGGAATAACAAGATACTCATGAAAGTTATACACAATTATAAATCCCTCAAGGATATGTACAATGGTAAATTAACCAATCTATTATTATAAGAACAACATGTCTCTGATAGGTGAACTAAGTCCCTTTAACACTAGTATATATACAATTTAAAGAGAAAACACATTCAATGACATGCACACAAGCCAGAGTTATGTCTATATATAAACAAAATATAGTAGTTCAAGAAACAAGAGACATATCATTTATATAAAAAAGAAACTATGTCCAAAAGATAAATGTTACATATGAAGGTTACATGGCAAGGATTGAGAAACACAGTTAAGTCAAATACATATTGTCTGGTAAAGAACCTGAACTTAGCATGCACTCTAGTTGTAATTCCAATTGTAATAAATTTCCTATGAGGTTACACCAAATGCCAACAAAACAAGAAATACCATAAGCCATACTGAGCCACAATTTGGCAAGAGAATAACATATTATAAAAAGGGATGGCTCTCATACTAGTACAAAAATACCATGCAAAGGGTAAAAGAGGGTTTATTTTGCTAAAACAACTTGGATTTTTTTCTTGAATTTGAGGTTGTAGGGTAAGACTTTGTTGAACATACCTATCACATCCCCAAGAGGGAAGATTAGGACAAAACAATTCTGATAAAAATTAGAAGGAAGAATAGAAAACCAAATCAAGTAAGGAGAGAAGTTTCCACCTACACTATTCCTACATAGAAGGGAAGTGACACTGGTAAACCTGGAATATATAATCCCATAGCTAAAATCCCTCCTAATTACAATTAGAATGAAGCTAGAACAATATATGCATATACTTGAGATCCCAGGGTACATAGTGAGGAATCTTGCCATATTGACAAGGGAAAGCCTAACATGGCCTCCATAGGATGTAGAGAGAAAGTCTCTCATACTTAATTGAACACAAGAAAATAAATGAAAGAAGAGAAGTCAAATACTAGGATTTGTAAATCTCGATCGAAACAAGGTGCCATAAAATATATGGGTGAATGAGCTTATTTTATCTGTTGATTATGCAGAAGGAGGCTTAGTCTCCTTAACTGAGAGGAATGAGGATGAAATATATTGATTTCCCACCCCCAAAACACAAAGGGTGCACTAGTAATGGCTCAAAATAAAAATAAAAATTCCATGGAAAGGACTTCAACACAAAATTAAACCCATTAGATCTTGGAAACGAATTATGTAAACAACAATATAAAATACAAAAAGAAAATGAAAAACACCCTTGAAATTAGAACATACTAGTTGCTCGTTCACAAAACCACTTTTAACTCTTAGAGACAATAGAGAAAAATGATGAGGGTCGCAACATTCCCATCCATTTCAAGCGTATAAGAAAAATCAAAGTGAGATATAGAGACCCCATATAGCAGATAAGACTTACGACCAGAGAAAAATAAAAATAGAAATGTGCATGAGCCAAGAATAGGTCTCTCTTCCAGAAAGAAACCCTAAATATTGTACATTGTTGTTTCATTTAGAGTTGTCTAAATTGTCCATGATCGTTCTACCCAAAACACTATGTGGAAGCCATCTACTACCATTTATTTGGACTAATGTTACAAGTCCATGTACCATAAATAGAAAAAACAATTCAATTAATTGCCTAGGATTCACGGTTAACCCATAATATGCCTAATTTATGAGGGTAGTGCATTATAATTCCCTACAATTTTATACCAAAGACATTGTTATAAGATTGTTTAATTTTCTACGTTCAAGGATGTGAAGTGAAATAACATGTTATAATCTAGTGCGAATGATGATAATATTATAGACCAATGATGTTAATATTATGGAAAAAGCCAAGGTTCACCTTGAACCGAACCTGAATAGGCCAAGGTATACATGGTACTAGTGCTAGCAGTTTAGTAGTTGTATGTAGAATATTTAAATGGTCAACCCATGGGAATAAAGTAATTTAAAAAAAAAACTTCGGTTATATATATATATATATATATATATATATATATATATATATATATATATATATATATATATATATATATAGATGTATATAATGATGTTGCAGGAACACTATTACAATTACTCTGTAAATATGTGAAATATACCATGGAAACTACAAGCATATCCATAGAAAATTGATGGTTCCAAATCCTAGGAGGTGAGTGACCAAGAAAATATATGATTTTAATCACTTAGTAAGCTAGTCTTAAGGGTAAATCTTCTGATGTAATAAAAATATCATCGTAATGTTATGCGTTACTAATCACGTGTACTTTCCTAGAAGTGGAAATTAACAATGAAGAATTTACTTTCTGATCTGTAAGTAGATGTACATTACATGTGGTATCAAACTTGTAGGTTCAAAATTGATGCATATGGACCAACCCACAGCTGAAAATTTAATAAAATTTTTGTTTGTGTTACAAAAAACTAAGAAGAAAAAAGACAACAACGGTAGAAGTATTTGCTATACCTCTTGGTGAAGGAGAGAAAATATTGATGCATTTAGGAGGTGAAGTTCACCTCCTATAACATAATTGTTAGAAATGGTAATGGACCTAAAACTAGAACTCACTACTATCAGGGAAAACAATTAGAATTTTCTAAAAGAAAGTTCTCAAGAAGAGAGGCTCATTAAGAATTTAACTAAAAAATAAAATAAAATATCTCTAGAATCAAAGGTAGAGGAGGACATAGAGGAGTCATTGGAGGAAAGAAATGTAGACATATGTGATGAGAATGAGGGTAATAGAGTTGAGGGTGAGGAGGAATCAAATAAAACACTCCCAAATACACTTAATAAAAAGTTAAAATTCCTTGCCTCTAAAAATTCTTGGAAAAATCATCAAACCAGAAATTTTTAGAAAAATAATTAACAAAATCCTACCTAATCTCATAAAGTGTCTAAAAAAATGTACTTAAACAATAGAGGAAAAAATAGAAAGAGTGTTATACTATGAGTAATCAATATGATTTATTAAATGGATTAAGTTGGTGAAAATACTAATTGATTGTTACTGGTATACCCCTACTATAGGAATAGGTATGTTCGGTAGTTAGGAGTGCAAGGATTTTTATCATAGATCTACTAAGTAGTAATGCATGCTATAACTAAGTGAACCCTAGTTTGTGAATGCCTTCCTATTGAAAGGACAAAGAAGATAAAATGTTATGGATTCTAGAATAACACTACATAAATATATAGACAAGTCAGATGAAAATTGTATAGCTACATATCTTACTTTATTAAAAAGTCAGTGACAATAGATAAATATGTTCAGACATAATTTGGAATGATTGGATATGAAATTACTCCGAAAGAGTATGAAATTTCATATATGTTGGTTATCAATAAGTATTGTAGGATATAATATATGTCGATGGAGTGGTTGATGATGTGTTTGATGTGTTGTTAGTCTATAAGGAAAACTATTATACGATTAATATTGTAAGATTTTTTTTATCTTACACAAAAATATTTCTAGTGCATAACCTGCAATATTGGTATGTATATTTGTCTTATATTAGACATAAACGAAATTTTGTCTAAGAGGAAAGTATGGAAAACATAAGAGGCTAATCCTGGTATTAAAATTTGGGATACCCAATTGTGATGCTAAATACTCTTAGAGAGAAATTTTTGGGTATAGGTAGTATCTGACTACCTCTTCACAAAAATCATATTTAAAAAGGGCTCTCAGGTGTTGGGTTTTGACTAAGAGGTTTAGAAAGAAGAAAGAACTAGGGAGATAGAAAGGTAATGAAAATTTTTACTGTCAAATAGAAAGTTACATATTTGGCCAATTGAAAAGTAAATTTGTATGTTCATGATTAAGGAACAATAAGAAGTAAGCCAGAAAGGGACATAACTTAGAAAAATGTTAAGAAGCCCAGAGAGTTTCTAAGATTAAACATAGATAACATAGTAGTTAAAAAAATTAAGTGCAAGATGTTGGAGAAAAACTATGGAATTAGCACGATTATAGGATTACATGCTTGTAAACTCAAAAGTTTTGTTAAAAGAATTAACATATCATATATGATAATAATGTGTGGAAGCATTTTCTATAAATTATTTGGTAGGGGGTTAATATTTGAATCAAAGGAAAATGGAATATTTACACAGAACAAAGTGTATACAAGACACCGTAAGGCTTGTAAATACCTACAAAAAAGGTTTTGAGAAGAGGGGTTAAGAACTTAGTAACATATAAAATAAAATATAGCATCATGTCCTCAAAAATAATCTTCTTGAGCATCAAGTATATATAACATTTTCATCAAGGAAAACAAGTACTAACATCATAACTCAAGTGTGAGTATGCTAAGTGTTGTAACATATGGAGGTAAATAAATCACCATGGATGTCATGAGTACGCCTTGTGTTCATGACTGATAAGACCTATGAAAAAATTCAGCAAGATTCTTACCTAGAAAACTGGTTTATATTTCTGCAAATTCTAAGATAAATCTTTTGTGACTTCCTTGATTAA
The DNA here is from genome assembly GCA_031772625.1 of Pinus tabuliformis. NCBI lineage: Eukaryota > Viridiplantae > Streptophyta > Pinopsida > Pinales > Pinaceae > Pinus > Pinus tabuliformis. The sequence goes on along the minus strand of CM062811.1, from coordinate 533,655,867 downwards.
GGAAATTTACAAATTGATTCCATGGTAATTTAAAATTTTCAGTTCATATACCTGAATAACTTACAAATTTTGGCATAGACTATCGCAGTGAGTGTTTCAAGAAAAATAAAACATGAGAAAATAGGGAATTTTGTAATACAAAAGAATTATCAAATTAAAATTATTCTTCAAAACTCCTAAAGTGTTTGTAAGCTGGGATAGAATTGTTAATTTTCGATAACAATTGTATGTTCTATGCTTAAGAAAATTTACTTCAATGTTCCTTTAGTAGCCCAATGAAAAATTCCAATTATATCTAATAGCAATCACATTAACTTATAAACATTGACATCAAATATAGATACAACATAAAATAATATGCATGAGACAAGCCAAGACAAGACAACAAAAGATGTGGCACATTCCAGAGAAAAACACCAATGTGGGAAAACCCTTTGATCAAATATTCTTATTATTCTTAAATAGTTCAGCAAAGAGAGAGTACAAATGTAAGCCCAAAACAAATCTGCTAAATTAGAAATCAAATCAGTAGTTAAATCAGCCCTAACAAGAAAGTCAATGGTTGTCAAAACTACCCCAAAACATGCTCCAAACAATAGTCTAATTCGGCCTTCCAAGAGAGTCAAAGTCAACTCAAAATATTTGGTCAAACCCAATCAAAGGAGAGAGAATGTATGTTTTAATTTTCTACAGTCAAACCTGAAGTCAACACTCATCAAACACTTCCAAATATCTCGATTTTTGTGCCAAAGAATGTGGCCTAGAAAACTTAGAAATCTGCCCCAAAATTAGAAGTCATCCCAATTCAAATACCCCACTGTTAATGTTGGTCAATGCCCTAAATTTAGTGGTATGTTCTACCTAGAAATGTGACCTCCTACTACATGTGTGAAGTACAAAGAAGAGTTTCCCAGCCACATGTGCGAAGAGGAGAGAGAGAAGCCTCCAATGATATTTGAACCAATCAAGAGAAAGTAGAAGATATGATGAGATGATGATTTCCAAATGAGGAAAAAAGTTCTCTTATTTATAGACAATGTTGAGGGTGAAGCGACACATCTATTAGGCTTCATGAGCCTACATTTTACTGGAGCCAAACTTGAAAATTTGTCCATAGAATAAATAAATTCATAATTCTATTTCTTCTTATCAAAATGAGATTATCTTTATCTCAAAAACTGTACCTCTCTGAAAGAGGAATATAATGCAATATTCATCTCCATAATATGAGTTGTCCTAAGGTAGAATTTGGCCCTATTTTCCAATTTTAATATTCCCTCCCAACTAGGGAGAATTCCGCCTTCCAATCCATCATCATGCCAAACTCGCATGCTATGTTGTCCTGTCATCATTGCTCTGCTCTGTTGAACCATGAAGAGATAATGAAGAATAAGTGATTGAGAGCGTATAATACCATTATCCACTAAATAAAGACAGTCCTTGATCCCACATCAAGTTGTTGAAGACCATGCATCGTAGTCATATGGAGTACGATAGTACATGATGCGTCAATCAGTAGTGCTATGGTCCCTAACTACCCTTTCCCAACTCATTGGCTAGATGAGAGGTACTTGCCATGAGTCCCAAACTCCATGGGTAGGATGTGTGTTGGGGCATCAGGAGGAGAAGGGGAACCACTCATCCTCATCATATGCCATAAGAGAAGGTGAACCACTCATCCTATGCATATGTCAATTTTATGGGAAGGACTCACCCTACATGCATGTGTCCGGGTAGGGGAAGGTGAACCACTTACACTACACACATGTCAACCTTAATGGGGTATCATAGAGGAAGGTGAACTACTCACCCTGTGTTGGCTATGTGGGTCCTAAGCTAGGTTCAGTAGTGAGTTTAGCCAAGAAAATCCTAGTACTACTAGCCCTTTCGGCAATAATCCGTGGAGTGTGGACTGAGGTCTCACCTGAAGTAGTATGGGAGGGTGCTGGAACCAGGTTTCCACACCCTAGGGATGTCTTGATCAAGGTTCTGGAGGTTCGTGATCCTAATCTGTGGGTTGTGCTGCTCTGCGCAACTTTCTATTCTTCGCAACCTATGTGCACCTTTGAGAATACAATATTATTCCGATCTGATGCTTACTATGTTATTATATTAGTTCTTAACTTAGTCTGTGCTGCCCCAATATTCTTATTACTTATTCAACTTTCAAATAAGCACACGTACTCGAAAATAATATAAGTGCATAAAGATAACCAGAACATAGAAATACAGATCTACAAATAGAAACACAATATTCTGAATCAATATTATCTTTATTAATACTCAAGTTCAATTACAGACCCGACTCTGCCCTGCGCACTCAGCTGTAGGGGTCTGTGCACTCAGCTGCGGACTCTCCTAGGCCTCTGCGCACTTAGCTGTAGAGCCTCTACCTACCACTATGACCCAATACACTTCAGATCCACTTCTATCTTCTAACCATGCCATCGCATCTATCTATTCTTTCAAAAAACTCCCAAAAAATTGTCTTTACACTTAGAGCCTCACTCTATTTATACAATCCCATGATTCATGGACCATGGGTAGGCTGACACACTTTACATTAAGTTACATCATTTTAGGGCGGACAACCCCGGTCTCTCATGCTCTGCACCCTCATTTTGAGGGTCTTTACATTACATTTACCAAAACTCAGGCTTTAAGCCCCACAAACATGCTATGACTCATCTTGAGTCACTACTGGTGTGGCGATCTTTTCACGAATCCCCTCCAGTTCTGTCTGTGCTGCATGAAGGTCCACAATGCACTATTCTACTGTCTACTGGATCTGCTCTACTCTTTTTTCTGAATGCTCGCTTTCAGGGGAAAATACCTATCTTAAAGCATGCATCACCTTCATTTGTGCGAGCTTTCATTCGATATCGGTAGTGTTGTGGAAAGCCTCATCAGTCCAAGGTTGGATGCATTATTTAAGTACTACCTCCTTCTATCACGTAACATCCACCTATTCCTTCAATGCCTTCGCTTGTTGTAGCTTCGCCAGCCGCTAGGTCAGGACAACCATCTGTGTTGTTCCGCGCACACTATCATACTGTACTTGAATCTCTCGTGCCTCTGTTTCCAAGAGTTGTATGGTGGGGTCCTCCTGTAAGGAAGTGAGGACCGTAAAGGGTTCTTCCAACATACCCGTACAAGTTTGCACTGCCTGTCCTATTTCCTCTATCCCTTTTTGGATAGCATCCGTGCACTATTCTCAAACTTCCAAAGGCATGGACTATTGTAACTTTAATCGATGTTCAACAATCTGCAGGTTGAGGTCCAGTTGGATCCTCGTAGCTTTCTCCTTTGCCTCGTGGAATCCACTCACCTATTTGTGGATCTGCATTCTAATTGGTAGGTCTGTCACAATTTCCAGCTCTGGGGTGCGACGACATGCTTCCTCTACGACCTACTCCAGCTGCTAGTTCTATGCCACTGCTTCATCATGTTGTAGGCTAAGTTGCTCGATGTTGATTCATTGTTCACTTAGCATTTGTACTGCACGTCCTTCCCTAATACAGAAATCTATTGCCGCTCTGTCCTGCAGCTGGTATACAATATCCCACAAAAGGGCATCCAAGTTTAGGCTGAGTCCCTTGATCCATCCTACCACGGATCTATCCTCCATGCTATCCATTTTCAATGCTCCTTCTGGCAGCGCGACGGTGTTAGCCATTTTGGCCCACAATAGCTACTCTGTTTCTGATGTTCCCGCACACCGTAGGTGACTACCATTCCTTCTTGTGGGGGATGCACTTAAAGTCCCTGGAGTTGTGCCTTGAGGGCCCCCAACACATTTTGTTTCTCTGTCATTGCTTCATGGAGTGCTTCCCTAGTGACCCCGCAAACTGTGTCACTGATGTCATATAGATCACCCTCTGTTAGTGTAATAGGCTCCCCATCTAGTTTGGATGCCTTTGTCTTCTTCCGTGGCCCTGTTTGTTTTGTACCATGTGGCCATTTCAGTTGTGTTGATGTCATGCTCGAGGTCCGTGCCTTCTAGTGTGTCATCTGTCCCTTGTCTTGCAGTCAGATCTTGGCCTCTACCCTCCTATGTGATGGTAGCCCTAGTTGTCAGTGTTATTGTTGCATTGTCCACAGCCTGGGTCTACTATGTGGTGGCCTTCTCTGCCTTGCAGGAAGCCCTTACCTCCTTAGCGAACTGCTCGTTCCGCTTCTATTGTGCCAGCAGCTTGGTGGCATCCTTCTATCTTTGAATCATCATCTCATCATGCGTTGTTAGATCAAGGGCAGGCCACTCAGGTGGCCATGAATCGAGCACCGCAAAAACGGTGTCATCAATCACGATGAAGGGGAGTTTGGTCCATTTCTGCTCCAGATCCTTATGTACCTTGATATACATATTGTGCATATCTGTCTTAAAGTCTGCAAAACTCCACAAACTGTCATATACTGTGGGGAATAGGCACAACCGTTTTTTGATCCACATTCGTACACTCACCTCCATGAGTATTCAGAAGATATTCATATCACAGATCCACGTGGTGTCCCTTGTTTCCCATAGTGACACGTATTTCACTGCCTCTGGTAAGTCTTGATTAAGAGGAGGAAGCTGACTATCCTCCGGCAATTCCCTGTGACCAACGAAATGGAAAAGGGCAACCACGCGTAGTGGAAGGTCTTACTTGCTCATGGGCCTCCTTGTAGTTCATCAAGAACTCCTCACAGAGGAACTGCGCCCAGATGAACTATGTCCCATCGATGCATTGCTTAGTCAGTGCGATGATTGTTGCTAGTACCTCATTGCCACAAAATTTTCTCATCACCTTTCCTGCCAACAGTTGGGTGGCTACGCGCACCACTTTGTCTTGAATGCTAATAATGACATAGCCCCTCTACTTCTTCTCGAACTTGTATTTCTTATTCATGGCCTCTATGAGTGCGAAGTCTCTTCTTTGTCTAGATATTTCAACGAGGTCCTTTCCCATACAGGGAAGCTGAGAAATCCTATGAATAAGCTCTGCTGTGATGGGAATCGGCTCCTCCAACCACAAGTACCCGTCATGCACTCGGCAAGGTAGTTGCTTGATGATGAATATTGTGATTGGTGCCCGGTGAAAGTGTGGAATCCATAGTAGGTGGAGTAGCCTGGCCTCCTCCACCCCGCGTAGCCATTTTTGTAGCTGTAATGCTTTAATGGACCCTTCCTTGCTTTGTTTCATAAGTTGGCTAGTCTCCAAATGTGGGAAATTTTCACTATTTGTGAGGTCCCAATCCTCAAATTTCATCGTGGGCACGTGGCCCAGGATTGAACCCTCAAATAGAATTCCACCTATGAGGAGTGGGGTTTCAAGCGTGCTCTTAACAACATCCACATCCTTAGATACTTTTTCCTTCCATATCCGTGGGGGGACATATTTGGGCAGTTTTGCTGTAGCGCACACTGACTGAATGTCTTCCGCCATTTCTTCATTTGGTTCAATCTCTTCTACAAATGCCTGGAGATCCTCCTCCTCATCATCTGTCTCAAGATTAACCGTCTTGGCATGGCCTTCCATATACAATTTACCAAACCTTGGATTTCATGGGGACATGCAAACTGGTCTCGCTACCTGTGGATCTGTCTTGGGCCTTGGCATCTAGGGTGATTTTGGAATTTCTGGTCGCATCTACAGTGAAGAGCTCTAGGTGGCTTCTTTGGTGGTACTTTCGACATAGCCCACACCTCTCCTGGTAGTCTTCATCTTGTTTGAGTTTGAGCCCATATTTTGTCCTATCATTCTTAGTTTATTGACATGGCATGCTCACGCAGATCTCGTTTCCAGTTCTTTGATTTCTACATTCATTAACATGTTTTTCTTCCTTAGTCATACCTGATCTTTGAGTTCGTGAAACTTAAGGTTCCCCCAGCGAATGGCTTCCTGATCCTTCATATGTTCAACCTCGCATGGCTGCATAATTCCTTTGTCCTGGTTTCCACGTATTGTTCCAACTATGTGAGGATACCTTCCTCCCAAAACTATGGCCTCGTCTCTGCCTATCCTCTTTAGGGTCGTCCCCATGCTTAGATCCTTATACATGGCCCTAGAGGCCCATCGAACAACTAGTATGTGTAGGTCCCAATCAGTTCATTTGGCCTAGTGAACCTTGTTCAGGATCCCGCATACCTTCTTGAATGCTTCTATGTGGAACATTTGTGGTGCACGTTGATTTTCCTACTGTTGCGTCTGATTCTAATTTTCGATTCTTAGTCTGGGGTGTGCACACATCTGCATCCATCGAGCTAGGTGGGCGTTCAAGCTACTTCATCCTGGCTGCCCGATTTTCGTTCGACACTAGGGGCTTCCAAACCATAAGTGCATCTGCCTTCTACTTTCACGCTAGTTTATAATGGTCTCCTGATGTGTACTCCACCATCATGCTAGTGTTGCACGTAGTGCCCATTCCAGTGCACCGTACCGCTGCTATTCTGGTACTGCGCTTTCAAATTTTTCCAGGAATTCATCCACCATTATCGCTCCATCATATGTTGGAAGTTCCTTGGCCTTTGTCGTCATGCAACAGAATGATCTAATCATCATGTTGCAAGTTAGTATTGTCACTTCGTGCAACCGTTTCTGCCAACACTCTACTTCTTCGCCTGAATCCAAAGTACAAGAGCTATCACGCTGCCACGAGATTCTCCCATCTATAGTCAGGTTCACTTGATCCCGGTCTCACACCATTATTTGGTAAATACAATCCATCTCATTGTCTCTTTTGTTGTTTTTCACTGGTTCAGTGTAGCGCTCTCCTTCAGCTTGGTTTAGTGGGACTACTATGCGTAGGCACTTTTTCTTGAATATCATCTTCCGCTTCTTCAGGTTGATGACTCCATTCATATAAGTGGCCCAGTCTATTCCTAGCAACATGGGGTAGGTATTTTTTTCACCGACAATCTCTATTACTTCAAGGTCTATCTGTGTGATCGCGCCTTCAATATCAACTATTTTTCCCTTGCAACCTCCCCATGGGAAAAATATTTTGTTGGTTCACCATTCATAATTGAATAGGGGACCATTGTAACATGGGCTTGCCCATACGTTCCCATGTTTTCTTCGGTAATAAATTCGCATCTGAACCCAGGTCTAGGATCACCTAATCGATTTCATACTCACCAAACTGCACTGTCAATTTCATTTCCCTCCTAGTGCGCAATGTGTGCTACCCCAATTTCCAAACTACGCGCAGTTCTCCTGACCCCGTGCACCTAGTGATAAGCTCTTGTAGTCCCTTAATTGCCTTGTTGTGATGCAGCAGTTTCATGTATGTCTCCAGAAAGGTAGTAAGCATAGAAGGATCCATCCCTAGCTTTGGTTGATCCTTACTACCTGAAGTAGAGGCCTTCGCGAAGCTCTTCTTAGCTTCCATGAATGTCTCCTTTGTGTGTTCGAAATCAAACTCAGGTTCCTTTGTAGGAGCCTTGTGAACCCATGCATCTTCCTAGGGTTGCTTCCCCTTATCATCCCCTATAGTCACACTGCTTCTGAGCAGCATGTTCACATTTGGGTCTTCTTTGCGTAGTTCAGACCTCATCATTTGGATATTTTGAGTCGAAGGAGGTTGGAGTACCCCTCTCTTGTGCATCTGTGCAATCAACGTATGACAATCTATCATTTCATGATTAAACAAAGCACAGTATGAATAGGATGTTCTTGTCAGGTTGGTACAATCATGAGTGGAGTGCCTTGGTCCTCTGCAATTGTAGCAAATTAACAGGCTTTAGCCCCTTCCTGGTCCCATTCCTCCTCATCCTCGAACTTGCCCCTGAAATCCAGCGCGTGCCATCCCCGCAGCTGGGTCGAGGCCTCGCATTTCTGTCTACATTCTATAAGCTGGGGTTTGATCCATCATTAACTTATAGCTGTGACAAGTATGCTCATTGTGGCCTACCGACCTGCAGGAATTACAAAACAACTGTTGGGGAGTTTTTTTACACTTCTACAAAAAATGACAATTATCCATCATGTGTTTTCCTCCTATCTGACAGATCGTGCACCATAACGTGGGTGTCACACTTGGCCTTGCCTGTGCCTCTGGTCTCAATGGAATTGACCCCCTTCCTACCAAGTAGTTCGTGAATAATTGACAGTGGTTGTTGTCATCACCTTCGCACTTGCATTTTATGCACCATACTTCCTCGCGTGCCTCTGGCCGCAGTGCCCTATCCTGGTTCAAGCTCTGCATTTCTAGGCAGAGATTTTGTAGTTGTACATGGATTTCTTGAACCCCCAACCCAGGATCTTTTATCGGGGTCTCATGCAACCTCATCGCCATTTCTAATGCTTCAGCCTAGGTGGAAATTTTTTATTGTGACAGTGTCATCCTCAGGTGTGGTATCAAATACGCCACAAACCGTGTGCAGTGTTGTGCATCTGTTAGCATCATATTAGCCTCTCAGATCATACTCTTCAGACACTAATGTAGATCCCAAGGGGTCTCACCTAGGAGCATTGTGATATCTTTAAAGCTGATGATTGACTATTTCTCTAATTTTGGCTGGCTAAATTATTTGTTCAGTGCATGTTGGATCTTTGCTATCCCTGTGGTTGGGTGGTCATTACAGTGCTTGACATACCATGTCAACACACAATCTTGCAGTGCACTCACCAATGTACCCTTCTTAATGTTGTCATTCATGACCCCTTACGCTTCCCACGCTGTTGTTACCATGAACCAGAACTAGTCTAGATCCTCTTTCCCTACTCCTCCGAATACGGGTAGCTTGATCACACTCGCCATGCTGAACTACGGGGTTGGTGGAGGTGGAGTGGGTGGAGATGGAGGTGAGGGAGGTGAAGTGGGTGGTGGCATGGGTGGAGGTGGTAATTGCAGAATGCATTACCATATCAAACTGATGCACTTCTCAGAGAGACACGAGCGAGCTCTTCCTCTCTCTCTCACGAAGGTGAAATTAAGGGACTGTTTCCTAATTCCCTGCTACCTTTGTAGATATTTCTGCTCCGTGTTGTCCCAAACATTAATGTAGTCGTATAACCCGTTTTTCACATAACAACATCTTAATCCAGGCATTCAAAGATTTAATGTACTAACCTCGTGGTCCCTTGAGAAAATGTCATTTTGCTTCGCTGTAGCTTATGGTCACATCTATCACAAACACAGTGATAAATCCCCCTATTATCTGGTCGATCCAATGGTCCACAGCTAATGCAATCTTGTCTTTTGATGCCCCTAGTTTGCAGACTAATTCTGGTGTCCACACTATAGGTTGGTCGAGCTTACACCTTCCCTAGTTGTTAGCTAATCTTGCGATCCACTCATATAGTTCAGAGGGAAAGGATGAAAATAAAATCTCATGGGTTTCCATATACACGTACCGATACAGCCACCTTTTCTTAAATACCTGCGGAGTTCTATTTTCCTGTGTCGTAAACTTGTGAATCTTCTTGTCCAACCACTCCTCAATTTCCTTCTTTGTTTGGTTACAGTGGCATGACATCAGAAATCTCTTAGGCAGATCCCAATCCCGGTAATGGAACCATTTTTTGGCTACGTGGGGCCCGACCCAACTTCAACAATGAGTTTGGCCAAGCAAATCCTTGTATGACTGGCCCTTTCGGCAACAGTCTGTGAAGTGCAGACTATGGTCTCACCCAAAGTAGTATGGGTGGGTGTTGGAACCATTTTTCCATACCCCAGGGATGTCTTGATAAAGGTTATGGAGGTTCGCGATCCTAATCTATGGGTTGCACTTCTCCGTGCAGCTTTCTATTCTTCGCAACCCATGCGCACCTTTGAGAATACAGTATTATTGCGATCTTATCCTTTCTATGTTATTTTATTAGTTCTTAACTTACTGTATGCGGCCCCAATATTCTTATTACTTATTCAACTTTCAGATAAGCACGCGTAATCAAAAATAATATAAGTGCATAAAGATAACCAAAACATAGAAATAGAGATCTACAAACAGACACACAATATTATGAATCAATCTTATCTTTATTAATACTCAAGTTCAGTTACAGACCTGACTCCACCCTATGCACTCAGCTGCAGGGGTCCGTGCACTCAGCTGTAGACTCTCCTAGGCCTCTGCACACTCAACTGTAGAGCCTCTACCTACCACTATAACCCAATACACTTCAGACCAAATTCTATCTTCTAACCATGCCTTCGCATCTATCTATTCTTTCTCAAAACTCCCAAAAAACTATCTTTACACTTAGAGCCTCATACTATTTATATAATCCCATGGTCCGCGGACCATGGGTATGCTGACACACTTTACATTAAATTACATTATTTTAGGTCAGGCAACCCTAAACTCTCGCCCTCTGCACGCGCATTTTGTTGGTCTTTACATTACATTGACCAAAACTTGGGCTTTAAGCCCAACAAACATGCTATGGGGGAATATGCTGCCCAACACCCTGTATCCAACACAACTCTAGGGTAAGGTGAACTACTCACCGTATGGCCACTCATAGCTAGCTCCAAGAAGTACCCCATGCCTCTAGGAGCTCCGAGAGCTTTGTGTTCAACTCATAGGGAATGCTCATAAGAGGTTCATTCCATAACTCCAAGTCTCTCTCAGAAGAATATGAATTTGACCTTCTTGAGAGGCTTCATGAGAATGTCAACAGCCTGCTCATCCATCCTGATGTGTTAGAGCCTAACTTCTCCCCATTATACCATATCCCAGATAAAGTGGTACCTGATATCAATGTTCTTGGAGTGGTCATGGAACATGGGATTCTATGATAAACGAATCCCACTCTGGTTGTCACAGAAGATCAATGTCATATCTAGCACATTCTCAAATAGCTCACTGAAGAGCTTCCTCAATCAAATTGCTTCACAATAGGCCATATTCGCTACAGTGTATTTAGCCTTGGCAGTGCTTAGTGCAACTGATTTCTTCTTCTTGCTCATCCAAGATATAGAAGTACACTCAAAAGATAAGAAGCACCCATACATTCTATACACTCCCAGCGCAGTCAACATCTGAATATCCATGTAGCCTCAAATTCCTCGTAGTGTATTTTAGACCATAGTGGATAGTTCCCCCGAGATATTTCAAGAGATTCTTGGCAGCAATCTAATGAATGTGATTAGTCTAGATCATATATTGACTCAACGTGTTCACATCTAAGCATATCTTAGGATGGGAGTTGACCAAGAACATCAGTTCCCCCACAAGTTGACGATACTCGATATGGTTCACCAATTTGGGCCCAACAATACTTTCACATAGCTTCTTAAAGTTGAGTTCCATTAGAGTTGTCACAGACTTACAATCCACCATCCCACATGTCTCAGGTAGCTTCATAATATATTTTCCTTGAGAAAGGAAAATCTCACCTGGATTTTGTCATACCTCCAACCCTAGGAAATAATGCATCTGTCCTAGGTCCTTCATCTCAAACTTGGAAAAAGCTCCCTCTTACATTGATGAATGAGAGGGTCATCACTTGTCAAAAGAGATCATCCACATAAAGGACTAGAAAGAGAGGTTTGTCCTTTTCAACCTTCAAGTATAGGTTCAAGTCAACATCGCTTATTATAAATCCCAGATTCATAAGATATATATTGATCCTCTCATATCAATCCTTAGGTGCTTGCCTCAATCCATAGAGGGATTTATTCAACCTGCATACATGTGTCTCTCGATCTTGAAACTTGAACCCCTTGATTTTTTCCATGTATACTTCCTCCTCAAGCAAACCATGCAAGAAGGTAGTTTTGACATCCATCTGATAAAGGTTTGATCCTTGTGAGGTAGCAAGGGCTATGATTGAACAGATGGTGGTATATCGAGAAACGAGAGAAAATATCTCATCATAGTCTACTCCTTCCTTTTGAGAGAAGCCTTGAGATACAAATCTAGCCTTGAATTTCTTAGCATTGCCATTAGCTCTGTGTTTCATCCTGTAGAGCCATTTCGAAGTGACCACAAACTTATCCTTAGTTCTAGGAACACCGTCACAGACATCATTATTCTTGATAAATTCATATTCTTAGTTCATCACATCCTTCCAAACCTATTTATTTATGACTTTTTTGAATGTACAAGGCTTATATTGTACAATACTACTCATGATAGCTAAGTACCCTTGGTACCTATTCAACTTCTTGCTTTCACAAAATGTCCCTCTTGGTGCAATGTGTTTCTCGTCATCTTAAAGGGTATCTTTAAGACATAAAGTCCTCTTTCGTGTACTAGAGGGTTCACAAGGAGGTGGATCAATGGGATCCATTGGTCCTTCTACATTAGCCATCTGTACATCAGATGGAGATTCATCCTACTTTTCTACATCTATATCATCATTGGCCTTCCTAGTAATAGGAAGATCTTGAATCTTTCTAAATGTGGAATCTTCATCGAAAGTGAAATCACGACTTAATTCCACTTCCCTTTGACTAGTCACATATATTTTATATTCTTTCGATGTTTCACTGTAGCCCATAAATCTTCCTTCCTTCCTAGATGCATCTAGTTTGTTTCTTCTCTCTTTTGGCACATGCAAGTATATGAGACATCCAAAAATTCTAAAATGATAAACATCAGGATTCTTATCGGTGAATACTTCTTGGGGTGTCTTGAGGTCTAAATATTGATGTGGGCAATGGTTTTGGACATATAGAGTGGTGTTGGCAGGTTCTCCCCATAAGAATTTTGGAATACCTTGATCATGAAGCATATCTCGGGTAGCTTCAATGGTGGTATGATTCTTCCTTTCAACAACACCATTTTTTCTAGGAGTATAAGTGGTTGTAGTCTCCCTATTAATGATAGCTTCTCTACAATAGTATTTGAATTAATTAGACTCATATTCGCACCTCATAACTTTTATCTTCTTCCCTATTTGATTCTCAACTAAGGCTTTCAAGGAGAGGAACAATTTAAATGCTTCATTCTTCTTCTTTAAGAAATAGATCCATGTATTGCGAGAGAATCCATCCACAAAAATAACATAATACAAATAACCATCCAAAGATGTAACGGGGATCATACCTGATAGATCATAATGGACCATTTCAAGAATATCAGTGGTTTGAGTCTCACTTCAGGGGAATGATCCCCTTGTGTGTTTTCCAGCTTCACATCCCTGATAAACACCCTCATGATTGAAGATGAATTCGGTCATCCCTGTGACCATATTCATTACATTTGGTAAGGCTTTAAAATGAAGGTGAGAAAATCTTTTGTTCCATAATTCATATTGAAGCGAGGTGTCACAAATCATAGCTCCCAATAGACTTCCTCTAACCTGGTAGAGACCTTCAACCCTGAATCCTAAAGTGGAAGTATATCCTGGATTCATTTGCCAAAGACGAACCTTCCCATCAACTAATTACATCTTAAAACCTTTATATTCCATCACAAAAATATATACAAAGTTCTTTTTCAAGTCAGGTATATATAGCACTTCTTGTAGGTCAAGCGTTTGACCTTTATTTAAGTGAAGAGTAATGGTTCCAATTCATTTCATGGGATAGGTGGCATTATCCCCAAGCATCATCTCCATATTTGTTTTCTTCTCAATCAAGTTTTAGAGAGCTTCTTCATATGTACTGAGGTTCCTTGAGTCACCACTATCAATCATCCAATGGTCCAATGTATCTAGAGGAGAGGCAGTGGAGAGCGCAAAAATAAGATAATATTCATTTTTCTTTGCAACAATAACTTCATCATATCTATAGTTTCTCAACTTATTTGGAGGACGAACACCTCCATTTCGAACATCAAGCAAATTCCTCTTCCCTTTGTTATTTCACTTGTTGTTCCTTTGATTTACATTTCCCTTGAATTTGTTGTTGTTATTGTTGTCATCGTCTTGTGGAGTATCCTTCTTGTGAGAACACTCTCTAGCGAAGTGGTCATACCTGTTACAATTGAAGAACCTTCATTTTCTTCCTTCTTTGAATCCCTACTTGAATAATTATCCTTGATTCCTTCGACCAACATTGTTCCTTCTTCTAGAATGAGTGGAGAAGGAAGTATGATTGTTTCCATTTGAGGGCTTGTCTTGTTCCATTGTCCTTATTTTTTCTTGACTGCATCTGCCCAATAGTTCCTCATATCTCTGAATCCTATCATTGTTAAGAATGATAGTGTTGAACATATCCCAATATATTTTAATGCCCCCAAGTGCAATAGGAGAGAGTTCCCTGTCACCAATGACTTCTCCAATAGAGAAGAGATCATGCTTGATGTCGGTGATCATCATGTAGTAGGATTGGATGGATTCCCCTCTATCCATCATGATGTATTTCATCTTGTTATTTAGAAAGAATTTGATTTTCATTGTTCACTTTGAACATCCCAACCAGCCTTTCTGACATCTCCTTATATGTTTCCAGATCAGAAATATATGCAACCAAAATCTTATGAATAGAATCAACAATAATGTTTTTAGCTTTTGTTTCACCTTTCTTCTACTCTTTTTGAACAATAGTGGATTCACTTGAAGGAGGCTTGGTTATTCTTCCCTTGACATAGTCCATGGCATCATTCTCTTCCAAATTCAAATCCAAAATCATCTTCCACACATGATAGTAGGATTTTTCCTTGAGCTTGTCCTTCGACTTGAAGAAATATGTAGTCATCATTGGAACTAGTTTCAAGTCCTTGTCCAAAAACTTCCTTTAGTGATTACTTTGCTTCACTCTTGCCTGGGCTTTGTCTTCACCTTAGCTGTAATCCCATATTAACTTTAGATAACAGTGGTATGTTCTACGCTTAAGACAAATTACTTCAATGTTCCTTTAGCATCCCAAAGACAAATTCCAATTATATTGAGTACAAATCACATTAAATTTTAAACATTGACATTAAATGTAGATAGAGCATAAAATAATATGTCTAAGACAAGCTAAGACAAGAGGCCACAAGATGTGGTGCATGTTAGGGAAAAACCCCAATGTGGGAAAACCCTTTGGTCAAATCTTCTTATTACTATTCAATAGTTTAGCAAAGAGAGAGAGAGAGTACAAATATAATCCCAAAACAAATATGCTAAATCAGTAGTCAAATCAGCCCTAACCAGAAATTCAATGGTGGTCAAAGTTTCCCCTACACATCCTCCAAAAGATAATTAAATTTGACCTTCCAAGAGAGTCAAAATCAGCTCAAAATATTCAGTCAAACTCAGTGAAAGCAGAGAGAAATTTTGCTATAAATTTCTGCAATTAAACCTGAAGTCAATGCTGATCAAACACCTCAAAATGTCTTGATTTTTTTGCCAAATAATACAGCCTAGAAAAATCAGAAATCTGGCCTAAAAAAAAAATTCAACACAAGTCAAATACCCCACGGTTAACATTGGTGAATTCCCTGAAGTCAGTGGTTCATTCCACCGAGAAACTTGGCTCCCTGCCACACGTGCAAAATAGAAAGAAGATTTGTCTAACCACACATGTGGAGAAGAGAGAGAGAAGCCTCCAATGATGTTTGAACCAATCAAGAAAAGAGAATATGTGATGAGATGATGATGTCGAAATGAGGAAAATGTCTTTCTTATTTATACACAATGTTGATGGTGAAGGGGCACATTTTTTGGGCTTAATGAGCTTACATTTGACTAGAGTCGACCTTGACAATTTGCCCATAGAAGGAATAAATTCATAATTCCATTTCTACTTGTTAGAATGAGATTATCTTTATATCAAAATTGTACCTCTCCAAAAGAGGAATCCAATGAAATAATAATATCCATCATATGAGCTGCCCTAAGGTTGAATTTGGCCCTAGTTTCCAATTTTAACAAGAATACCACAGTATTTCATGATTGAGAGAAAAAAAGTCTTAAAAATAACAAAGTGAGGTAGTTTGAGACTTTCAAACTAAAGTTATAGTGATGATGGCATCATGGTTACTCCAAGACACTAGAAAAGAAGAAAAAAACTTAGGAATGGTACCGAATATACTTGGAGAATGTTAGTTTGAAGCCAAAATTAACATGCGGAACATATAATTCCAAAAGAAGAAATTTTTAAGGAACCTGAAAAGGTCAAATCAATATTGGATCAGAATATATCTTAAATATGTAATGGACATCAGATATGTATTGGATTACCAACAAGTATTATTGATTTATTGGAAATCTCGCTAACTAGTTTATTTTATTACATTTTCAACAAATAAAAAAGTTTAATTTTATATATAATTAGAAATGACCAAAACTTTTGATTGATTAAAATGGTTTTTAATTATAATATTGATTTGAGATTATGTTATAGGATAAACAAGAATAATGCTAATTAGATTTCACAGAGCAAGCTAGTAAAATTACAAAAAGTTTATGCCTAAATGGTGTAGCCATAACCATGAAGGGTTATATATTAACCTAGTTCTTTCTCATTTTATATATTTTTTTCAAAGTTTTAAAATATGACATATGTTGATGATGATAGCATAGGCATGAAAATAAAACACAAATTATAGAATAATGCATAGATCCATGTTCACTAAATAGATGCCAATTGATGAGATGTTAGGTGAATACAATAGTGGATCTCCATGCATAAGATTTTGAGGAGTCTGTTGTCCTAACATTATTTTGATGACTAATAATGGGTAGAGGTAAACCTATAACCAAGATCAGGCTAACAACTATTGTGAAGACTGAGGGAATTTTTTCATATATTCTTGAGGATTCAAGGCTATTGGAAAACAAGGTTCCAATGAGAAAATGGCACCAATGACACCTATACCTATTGATAGGCATGTTGTGATTGCATTAGTAAGGCAATGATACCAGATAGTGGTATTCTCCAGATAAGTGTTCTAAAAATTTATTGATGATGAATTTTAACTATAATAACATTAAAAATATTGTTTATTGTTTAATACTTGATTAAGTGCAGATATGAGTATATTCTTATGAGATTACATAAATGGATGATCATGGAAAATATAATTGTACTAACATAATGTGTGTTGATACAATTGATACACACAGGAGTGTAAGGGGAAAAGACCTCATGGATATTACACGAAGGAGAAATGCATGTAACCTTCATCAACAACCTGAAATGCATGAAGAAATGAAAACTCAAGGGAGTGAATTATGGGAAAATAGTGGATGAGTTGTAGGGAGAATGTTTGTATGGTAGTATTGTTAGAATTTTTGTTTGGAACCATTATTCTTTAGCATGGTCATGATGATATTTGATTTTCCTATGTTGATATTGTTGGTTCTTTAATTTTATGGTTTCCTCTTACCTTTTTTGATTTTGTCTTGGTTGTTGTTGGGAATATGGAAGGAAAATGAAAATGAGATTTGGAAGGAGAGGTAAATAATAAAACAACTAAAAATGCAAGAGCCTAGTTAGACCCTATGCTTAAGATAAATGGGATACATGTAAAGTGGAAGAAGAGATCAATGGGACATAGTTAAGTTTAGTTAGATAGAATAAGAAGTAGTATAAAAGCCATGAAAATGGAAGAGAGAGGAAGTTGTTCTAAACATTAATCATACATGCCTGATGCATATTTGATATTGTGAAATCAATATAAAAGAATAATGATTATATCTGGTGTGGCTGGTCATTAGTGGAGATCCGTCATAAGTGGAAATGTAAGGAATTAGTTCTAAAAAATATCTTGATTATTGTGTGAATGGTATAAAAATGGAATTAGTATTTCCATCCTTTGAATTATGTAGTTAGGTCATTTAATGAGTTCCATACGACTTGGGAATATTCAATGGGTAAGTGTACCTAAAGACCTATCTCTTTTAAATTTCACTATTGTTTTCCTTACTATAATGCTTTTGACCCTTGTTGGGTGCATGTTGTTAACCCTTATTCGGTGTAGGAATGAAAATTGGCACAGTCTATTTAGCATGGATAAGAACATGATGGAATTAAATGTGAATTGTAGACAACAATGAATTTTACCTTGGAATTGAGTAATATCTCAAAGTAAAGTTAAATTGAAGCACTTGAACCCTAAGGAAGCCATCTTGGGGATGCAAGCTAAAATGAAAGATGCATTTTTTCACTTTTTACATTTCTTGTAAATACTTAAAAGAAAATGTTGAATGTGAGGCCATGACAGTCGAATTGACTCACATAAATCAATTTTGCATTAATATATAAATGTTTCATTTTCCTTGGAAATGATATGGGAAATAGCACATGAGTATTGTGGGTTTCCTTGCATTCCCAGAATTGTTAAGTGGTTAAGTCCAAATGGACCTTCCCAAATTTACCGAAAATGCTTGGGAGAAAGATTGCCATAAGGGATAAAACATAATCGCATGCAAATATTGTGTTTTGAGGAAAGATAAGCTTAGCTGCAGAGAAATGGTTGGGTAAAGATGAAAACATAAGCATAGCGGGAAAGAAAGGCATGCTTAAAAGAAAGAGATTTTTTTGTATATTTAAAAAACAAATCTTAGGAAAAAGATGGGAAAACCTTAAACGTAGGATGCTATTGAAATTCCATTGGGAACAAAAGAATAAATTCCACTGAGTAGAAATAGTTTGAACAATTTTGTTTGTGCACAAACCAAGAGGGAAGCAAGGAGTCTATGCTTGGGGAAGTTACATGGCATGCAACTCGTTATTTGGGAGGAATGTGTCATTTCCCATTGTATTTCCAAAGGAATATTCTCTAGTCAAATAAATCTATGAATGCACTTATGAACAGTACTTGCCTCTCTTAATTAACAGATAATCGTCTTGTTTTCAAAAAATGATTGTTTGTATATATATATATATATATATATATATATATATATATATATTAATATATGAAACAATGCACTAGTTAAATTAGAGAATTTCTTTCATTATGATTGTCAATATTGCCAATATAAAAAGAGAGAGTAAGTTATGATGATTGGATAAACATGCAGATTTTTTGAAGAAGTAGCCCTTAATAGTGTATGATGTATTGCATACACACATTATTGGTATGGTCTCCATTCGAGTGTGTACAACATGGTATAGATTGTTGATTTGTAGGTAGAAGTAATGAATGTCACCTAAGTAAGACTTGCATGAGACAACAAATTTGATAGGACAGAATGGAAAAGAAATACCTTTATTTATATCAATCAATGAGTTTATTTTACTATTGAAGAACGACAACCAGTTGAGGTTATAATAATTATTTTTATGAGGATATTATTCACAAATTTGTATAATGAAAGCTTTATATCAGAATTAAAGTAATGTGTTGACTAGTGAAGTTTTTATAATTTTCTGGATGATATAAAATGTTACGTATGATAATCATATTTGGGACTATATTAGATGCTATGACATGAAAGTTAAGAAGTAGGTAGACCATTGATGAGGCTCACCATTAGGTAAAATATACGGACCTTAATACACCTCAAAGCTTACTAAAATCATCTCTTCTCATAATCATTTAAACGATTTAATTATATTTTTCTTAATGAGATGAATAAAAGTAATATGTTATGTCTAGTGGTCTAATGTGCATTGATTGCAGGTTTTGGGAGAAATTTATGGCTAATTAAGATGCGAGAACTCGAATGAGACACGAAGGAGAGATTATAGGAGATGGATCTCCCGCATTAAATCCTCAATAATTTGAAGATCCATTAATCAAATAACACCAACTCGGAGTTGCAGGTAGCCGAGTCATGAGGATCGTTGGCAACCAAGCCAGTGATAGTTAACAACCAGTTAATCTTAAGATTGGAAGCCAAGCCTCCCTACATTTAAGGAATTTGTTGGAAACTTTAGTTGTATAAATAAGGAGACCGAGAGCCTCATTAGGATTCATATTTTTTTATGAAAAATAGCTAATCACTTTCGAGTTGAAGGATTGTGACAAAAACATTGTTAGGTATTTTTTCATATGTTAATGAAAATGAGCATTCCCTTGATCTAGCACTGAGTTGACTCAAAGGGCTGAAGCTCTTAGGTTAGGGCCCAAACCTAGCAGTAGATTTTCCTCTTACTATACTTGTATGTTTAGGTTACTTCATAGATTACACGTTCAATTGATTTTGGCATTGTTACATTGCAAGTATTGTTGAATTTGATTAGTTTGCCTCCATTTGTGCATAGCTTTAACAATAGCATTAGAGAGATAAGGAAATATCAAAAACAGGCTAATAACAAGTGGATCTTACCTCCTTCCTCCCTTCAGGGACCATGGTTTGAGGAAAAACTCCCATTAATCCCAAAAAGACAGAATTCTAGTTTCTTATGAAACTTAGGGTTTTTATGCTAATTAGGTCAGCATATTTTAGTTTTAGAAGATAGGTTGCAGTTTTCATTTTTGATATCTTAAGTTTTATATTAGATTCCATGTGCTTTAATCATAGATTTCATGAGCTTTGCAAATAAATGATGCAAATTATGTTTTCCTTATATTGTTGTCAACCCTTCTTGTTTTGAAATGATTTATGGATAAATTCCAACAACAATGTGTATGTTTCAGGAATTTCAATATTGTAGGAAGACCTCATATCATCAGCCTCAGCCAACCCATACCCACCCATGATCTTCAAAGGTTGCTAAGTTCACAATCTGAGTCATCATTTCACAAGGACAACTTGCCATGCTTTTTGAGCAAATCCAACCATCATAGAACTTCAGTTTGAGTTCTGAGTGAGTTCCAGCAACTTCCTTGCCTCATTTCTCCCATCAATCACCTTCCCTAAGCTCCATATCACTGCCAAATCACTCCTTATGCTTTCATCCTATTCCTGTAGGAAAACAGGGCATCCTAGAGGTGAATTAGGACATCTTTTACGTAGACATATAGTGGCCTATTTTGAGCCCAATTTGTGAAAAATGCATTAGGAAATCTAGGAGAAGACCCTTGCTTGCCTCCCAAGACATTTGACCCATCACACCCATCTCTATCCACACCTATCCCACCTTCCATGCAATCAAGAACGAATAGCATTCATGTTTTTATAAAAAGACAAAAATAAAAATGTTGTTATGCTTATTCATGTCCACAACAGTTAAGTGTTTGATTAAATAATATTTCATGCTTAGGTTAGTTAGGATTTCATAGGTGGTAAATTATAATTCTTCTGAAGTAAGGTATATTAAAAAATAGTTAGATGAGTTGTTTGTTTTAGGCATCTATTTCATTATTTCGTTACTACAGTAGGTCGCATTTCAATCCTCTCAGTTATGGTAAACTTCCCTTTCTCAATTAGTAATCAAACTTCTTCTAAATCAATAGAAGGCTAGTTTAAGAAACACTAGTGGTTTATCACCTAGATTAGCAGTGACAAAGAGTGGACCCATTATATCTACTTATGTATACAGCGGTATCACCTCCAAGTTTGTATGAACCCCGGGTTGATGAAGCAAAGTTGGTAGCCCGATGAGTTGCAGCATTCTTGCTACAATACTGGTGCTCATCACTTTTTGGCGTCATTGTTGGGGAGGTTTCTAAGTAGATGCAATTTTTTCTTTCTTACTTCCATTTCTTATCTATTTCATTCTCCTATTAGTTTCATTTTTGGAAGATAGTTTTAAGTTGGTTTTCTTTTCTTTCCATTCTGCAAGTGATTTCATTCAGCAGTTAGTTTCAATTCAATTTGTCTCTTCCAATATGTAATTAGTCTTAAAGCTTTAAAAACAAAATAGAACACTTCTTACATGCCTCGTCGGAATAGGGATAAATTAGGAAAATTTCTACCTAATACCCCCACCACTTCAAACACCAACCTTCCCTCTTCTTCAGTGGCTGTGAATTAGAGGACCCCTTAGGCAAACAACCAAAGATTTTTGAAGAGCCTATAGGGGAAGTAGAAGAACCCATTCCAACTGACATAATGGATGAAAATAAAAATGAAAGGGGATATAGAGAAAGAATTAAGGGTACTTTTCCTGTCATAAAAATCAATGGGGATGCCAAGATGAAAAAAAAAAAGCCCCTTTGCTCTTCCTCACTTCCATGGCCTGACCTCAGAAGATCCAGATACTTTCTTGTTTGAATTTGATGTCATATCTAAAACTTATGACTACACCACTGATGATCAGAAGTTGAAATTATTCCCATCCACTCTCAGGGATGCAGTTGTGTGATGGTTCATGGTTTACCTGGTGATAGTATCACCACCTGGGCTCAAATGCATGATGAGTCCTTAGAGGATTATGAGGAAATATTCCAGCTCAACTATAAAGGGTCAGGTGCACACTTGATCCTGAGTCACTTATGCTAGTCCTAGTTAGGGGGATCAGGGAAGATATCTTAGATACCCTAAAACTACTATCATGAGGGGACTTCTACCAACTACCCTATGCAGATGTCAACGCAATTTTTAAGAACCATTCTATGATAGCTAGAGAAAAGGGTAGGGTTAGTCAAACAGTGGCCAACTCATCCTCTTTCAACAAATCCATAAAAAGTGAAATTGGAAACATGTTGGAAGATTTTAAGAGTGAGATGTTGCAAACCCTTTCCCTACAAATTGACACTATGAAAATCAAGAGGAATCGGGACAAAGCAGAGAGAGAAATAGCGATCTTCTGCCCTAAATGCACAAGGAGGCACCCTAGGAATGAATGTCCATTAAACCTTATAGAAATTTGCTTGATCTGTGAATAAAATCACTCCATAGACAAGTGCCCTTCTCTACCTAGACTAAAAGTTGTATATAAGGGAACTCAAGGGTAACTGGATAGCTCTGTAACATAAATCAAAGGAGCCCTCATGGGCTCAACCATACCAGTAGGGCTTGAAATGGTCATCCTATGCATATTACAACCATAACCAAAACACATCCATTCCCTCTTGGCCCCCCCTGCTCATCCCTCCTGGTCTACACCTTCTCCCTGCTCTTTTCCACCTCAGTACCATTCCCAACCGACCAACCAGCCATTTCAGCCATATACTCCTCCACAACCTTAGTGGAATGCACCACCCCAAGGGTGGAGGCCCCCATACAATAATTCTTAGTTTTATTGCCTTAACCTCCTACTCAACAAAAAATTTTACACCCTACTCCACCTAAATAACCTCAGATGCCTACCGAACCAAACCTGAACTTCAACAATAGACAGACACAATACATATACAATGGATAGACATCCTACCCTGTTTATGTTGTGGAAATTCAAGAAATAAACCGTATGTCTAGGAGAGTTCTCTTGGATAACCAACCTCCATCTCCACTTAGGGAGAGTCAGGAGGAAAGAGAGGAAAGTATGACTAGAGTTAAGCAACCACCATTCCCTGAAATATTAACTCATCTAGTCCAGCATACACTAGAAGAGAATGAACTTCTGGTTCAATTGAAAAATCTATGTGTCAAAATCCCACTTCTCCAAGCTATTAAGGATGTACCTATTTACAAAAAACTGATTAAAGAGAAGTGTTTCAAGCATCCAGGGAGGTGAAAAAGAGACACCCCTACCATTAATGTCATTGGATAGTTGTCTGACTTAATTTTGGGGTAGGTAATTTTCCCAAAGAATTTAGACCCTGGAAGCCCTTTAGTATATGTACACATCAATGGAATCATTGTCCCACATACCTTGAGTGATCTTGGGGCTTCCATTAATGTAATGACTAAGGATACCATGCTCAAGCTGAATCTCTAGGGTTCATTAAGAAATACCACGATAGTCTTGCAGCTTGCAGGTGATTGTTGAGCATGTGATGGTCTCCATTAACTCCTGGGAGTACCCTGTAGAATTCTTAGTTCTCCAGCCTAAGACAAAATTTAATGGTTATTCTCTCATACTTGGGAGTCATTGGTTAACCGTTATCGATGCCTACATTAGCTCTAGGGTTAGAAACATGAATATAAAAAATGGGCATCTATCCAAGTAGTTTATCGGGTACCCTTCTACTTAGCCATATTTAGAACATGACTTACCTTTATGGCTAGAAGAGGAGCAAGAAGATGAAGTCTACTCCACCTAACTCTGTACCCTAGAAACTACCATGGGAGGAGGACAACCTGATGAAGATGATTTGATTGAAAACATCCTCCAAAACCCAACTCCCAACACCATGTCTCATGACGAAGTAGTGAACGAAGTCGAGAACAAACCATCGGATTGATCTATGCTTAACTGACTCAAACCCTACTCATGTCAAGACAATAGAATTCAACCTTGAAGGAACATTGAAAATCAACCCCTTTCTCTGTACACCAAGAGAAGAGTTATGTAATATGATAAGAGAGAATTTGATTTCCTTTGCTTGGAATTACAATGAAATGAAGGGAGTGAAACCCTCGGTGTGTATTCACCACATTTAGATCAAAGAAGGTTGCAAACTAGTTCGAAAACCCCAAAGGAGAAGGAATCCAGCTCTCAAGGATATACTCAAAGAAGAGTTGCAAAAGCTATTGGATGCATGATTCATTTACCCTATCTCGGACAGTGAGTGGGTGCCTCCTTTGGTGTTGGTTCCAAAGAAAAATGAAAAGTGGAGGATTTGTGTTAACTACAAAGAGTTAAGCAAAGAAACAAAGAAGGACCATTTCCATCTACCTTTCATTGACTAAGTGTTAGATGGCCTGGTAGGGAAAATGTTTTTCTCTTTCTTAGATGGATTCAGCGGGTACAATCAAATCCAAATGAGCTTAGAGGACCATGATAAAACCACCTTAACTTGTCCTTAGGGTAATTTAGCTTATAGGATCCTTCATTTTGGTATATTCTATGCCCCTGCCACTTTCCAAACGGTAGTCCCGAGTATCATTGCAAGGCTAGTCCATGATGCAGTAGAAATTTATATGGATGACTTTACACCCTATGGGTGTTATTTCTAGGAGGCTCTTTCTAACCTGGGTAAGGTGTTGAATAAATGCATTGAAATGAACTTATCCCTTAGTCTCGAAAAATGTGAGTTCTTGATGACTACAAGGATTGTTCTAGGTCACTCAATATCCTAGGATGGCAACACAACTAGATCTGGATATCACCAAGGCACAACAAGAAATATTTATCTAGTTGAATGGGTTAGATGAATTTAGGATGTAGGCCCTCCGGCACACAGAGGTGACTCAAGTTCAAAGGAAAATTTGTCATGAAAAGAATATCAAAGACAAATAGTTTCAAGAAGGTGATTGGACCTTGTTGTATGATTCCTGGTACAAGGATTTTAAATTCAATTTAAGAACTAGATTGTCACAGCCTTACATAATGGAGAAGTGTCATGATAATGGTGTTGTGCAGATAAGAACCATTGATGTAGAGGCTATCCCTTTACTTGTCAATGGGTATAGATTAAATATCTAAAAGGATACCTTGTCAAGTAAATAATTCATCAATAGAATCAGCAATAAAGTATGGTGGTAGATAAAGTCTCATCTTCTACCCCACCAAGTCCCTGAAAGAAAAAAAAAGGCACTTGAGCCCCACAATTGAGTTCAAAACCTCTTGAGGCGGCCGAAGGGTGTTTAAAAAAGGGAGAGAAAAATAAAAACATCTCTGGGTGAAAAGCTCTTTTGAGGCACCCAAGGCAGGAAACTAGGATGAAAACCTCCTTGGAGGTAGACTAGTTGTTTTACAAGAAAATATATAAAAGAAAATGAAATAAAAAAAAAAAAAGAGAAAAAAAGGAGAAAAGATACAAAAGATTGTAATTCTATTTTTTAGGTTTGCCAGAGGAGGATAAGCACAACATGAGAAGGACAACAGGACCTACAAGAGCCATGTTTTAATCTGCCCATCTCATATTCTCATTATTCACCTAGTCTTCCATTTATAAACCCCTCTAGCTCATTTCACACAAACTCTTTGTTTTCTTTAGTATTCCCTGTAATCCTACAAGAGTTTCCTGTAGGAATTAAAATTTACCTTGAAAACCACAAGATGGCTAGTCCAAGAGAAAAGTGATAACACAAGCCACTGTCTAGATGAAAAACCATTTACCTCACCACACCTTAGCCGACTATAAGACAAAAGGTCATTGCTGAGGGTCATGCCTGTGACGAACCTTTAAGGTCTATCACCAATGTCACATATGGTGACAGTCTTTACAAAAGTGTTGTTGTAAATGTATATAGTGATGGTCCTTTAAAGTTTGTCATCAAAGCCATTTTCAATGACACTTTTGGTAAGGGTCCTTAAAGGCCCAACACGAATTCTATCTTTCGTGACATTTTTGGTGAGGGTCGTTAAAGGCCCATCACTAATTCTCTCTTTGGTGACACTTCTAGTGGCGATCTTTTATTAACCATCACCAATGATCATTTTGGTTACTTTTGGTGCGGGTCAATAAATTTCCATCATCATTGATCATTCCAATGAGTTTTTGATGATGCTTCAGTCCTGTGACGGACCTTTAAGGTCCGTCACCAGTGTCACATATGGTGACAGTCTTTAAAAAATCATTGTAAGTGTATATAGTGATGGTCCTTTAAGGTTTTTCACCAAATCCATTTTCAATGACACTTTTGGTGAGGGTCGTTAAAGTTCTGTCACTAATTCTCTCTTTGGTGACACTTTTGGTCACGGTCATTAAAGGCCCATCACTAATTCTATCTTTGGTGACACTTCTAGTGACGATCTTTTATTGAACCTCACCAATGCTCTTTTTTATTAGTTTTGGTGACGGTCAAAATTTTTTTGTCATAATTGATCATTCCAATGAGTTTTTGATGATGCTATGTACCTGTTACTATATCTTTTGTCAAAAGATAAATATTTAAGACCATTGTTGTGGTGTCTTCTTCATTATTTGTCCAAGGTCATAGTGGTTATAATAGTCAGTCAATTTTTTAAGAAGTAATTATTGTGTATCATTTCCATCAAGTCATAAGAATATAGTTTTCTTATGAGTCAACACATGATTCATCTCTATTAGGTTTATTATCTAGCAAATTTCCTCTAAATAAAGTTCCACTAGTGTGTGTAGGAACTATATTATTTAATACATAATCAAGCTATGTCAATTCTATTAATGAGAAAGACCTATAACTCCTCAACACTCATGGCACATCTTAACATGATTTAGAATAGTACACTAACATTCCTTGGCACCTCGCATGTCTTGTAACATCTTTGTACTTGGAACATATTTGTCCCTAGAACATCTTTCCATGAGTAGGATGCCCAAACACATGTTGGCATGCCCTAGCATAACATATCACTCCCCTATCATGTGTTGGCATGCTCTGCAGTTCTTGGGATGCCCTGGAACACCTTGGCATAATATTGCATTGACAAGCATTAGCACTTGGCACACATTGGAACTTGGGATGTATTAAAACATATTATTAGTGTGCCTAACATGCCCCTTTTGAAAAATATAAAGTCTCGATTTATTAAACCTCTTATGTGTTGATTTCCTTGCAATTTAGCTTGGTTATTCCTTTTGTTGACTTGAAGCTCCTTGACGCATATTGTCATACTTTGGCACCCTGCACATCCTAGCATTTCTTAGCACCTGGCATGCCTTAGCATTATTTGGCACATGTTAGCACACCTCAGAACTACCTAGAACACTCTAGCACCTCTTGACATTCCCTGATATTTGTTGTAATGCCTTACCCATGCTTAGCATACCTTTTCACTCCCTCCTTGGCATGACATCTAGCACTCATTGACACTCCCTGACACACCCTCATATTCATTCACTTCCATGCATCACGTTCCCTGACGCACATTGGCACTTGGCACACATTGGCACTTGGCAAGTCTTATCATGTTTTTCATGCATTGAGATGACTTGGTATAATTTTTCATGGTTTAATATTAAATTTATTTGAGATCAATCATTGGAAACTAGATGAGAAGAAAGAAACGAAGATTTGGCACTTAGAATACATTGACACTTGGCACTTGGCACCTAGTGTCGGTGTGCCTTGCATGCCACTCATGGAAAAGGTAAATTGACGACTTATTAACCCTATTATGTGCTCATTTCCTTGTAGTTTAATTTTTTCCTCCCTTTTGTTGCCTGGACAGATGCTAGCAAGCATTTTCACGCCCTTGTACATCTTGGGATGCCTTAGCACTTGGCACATCTTAGCTTGTTTGACATGTCTTCATACTATCTGGTACATGTTAGAATGCCCTAACATTCCTTAGCATATCTTGATAATCATGACCTCACAATTAGCATTACATTTT
Source organism: Pinus tabuliformis (assembly GCA_031772625.1). Lineage (NCBI taxonomy): Eukaryota > Viridiplantae > Streptophyta > Pinopsida > Pinales > Pinaceae > Pinus > Pinus tabuliformis. The sequence goes on along the minus strand of CM062811.1, from coordinate 533,627,859 downwards.
TCCATGACTTGGGAACCTTACATTCACTAGAACACCTTAGCACTCCCTAGTTGTCATGCCCTCTATTATTCTCACAATGTCCTAGGCTGATGAGGAGATCGATGGAGGTAACCAAAGACCAAGATTTTAGTTTGGTACTTATCCCTACCAAACCAGAGAGGGCTCTCTCTATGAAATCACAACCAAGAGATGACTGGAATGTAAAGGATTTTAGGCTAGATAGTTAGGCTTGGGTGGGTTTTGGAAAATTTATGGTTTTGTTGCTGGATAAGCGAGACAAACCAGGTAGCTAAGTCAAAGGATCAAAGGGTTACAATAGAAAATATATAAAGGATCAAAGTATCATTACTTTCGTGATGGATCTTAAGTTTTGTCGGTGTAGTGTAGTGTTTAGAAGAAGCAAAAGGTCTTAATGAGCATGAAACATGAATTCATTAAGCAAGAAAAAAGGTAACACATAATGATTTTTCCATCAAAACGAAGCTTTATGAAAAGCATTTCATTTCTAAACTATAAGGTAAACCATTTAAGAATTTATGAATTGAAAGATAATATGAATATATTTCATATAAAGCTATAGCAAAGAAAAAAACCATCACAAACTTAATGCACATGAATTCATAGATAATAGTTGCAAACTGTGTCCTTTGATTTCTAGAAAATGTCCAAGTACAAGCTACAATAGTTCTCTCCTCTGAAATCCAACCCATTCTATCACTGAGAAACTGATACATAAATACCAAAAAAAAATCTCCCCACTCTTAGGGGTTGAACCCATGACTCTAGGAACTATTCCATGAGGTGTTCTAACCAAACCCTAAAGTCTAGGGAGGTTAAAAACAACTTCTACAATTAACTTTGACTCCAATCTCTCTGATAAATGAGGTCAAATTTACATAAAAATACTTACCACACATTATTTACATTTACTTTTACCCCTCACATTCATATACTTCACCCTTTTGACTTTTACAAAAGTCAAACTAAGAATTATAAAAAATGACAGAGTGAAAATTTTAGAAAAATCTTAGAAATTTCTAGGTGTGAAGCGAGCTGTTGGAGGCCATTTCCGAGTGACCTTCTAAAGTACAAATCTAGATCTGAAGCCTTTTCTGGAAATTTGGGAGAGCTTATATGTCTTTAGATTATTTTCAATGAAAATGACCCATATTTGGCTGAGATATGGTCATTCTCCCAAGGTGTCTCCAGGTGCACAGCGAAATGGAAAAAGAGGTGCAGAAAGGTGATTTTTGGCCTCTTTTTTGCAAATTTATAAAAAAATGAGCCCCATACTAGGAAAGTGGAATTTTTTTTTATAGGGGTTCATCACATTTCCAAAAATTCTATGTTTGAGGAAGAAGTGCAGCGTGAGCTCGCTGCGCTCCTAGACATAAAATTGCCAAAATATTGCAAGTCTACAACAAAACACAAAATTTTCTCCAAATCCTCCCAAATTTTTTGTAGATATGCCTAATGAGGTATCTTATGCAATCATGGATGCATTATCAAGCAAACCTAAATTACCCTTCTCCTATTGGCTGATTAGGGTTTCCTTGAGTTTTTCCTTCAACTGCTTGATTTTGACCTTGGCAACATGATTCCTTGTGTAATAATGGATGGCCATTTTCTCTTGCAACTTTTTATCCTTGTTGGCCTTGTCAAGGAGCTTCCCAAGGTGGAAATTGACTTTGTCAAGCCAAAACGCCCTATCCTAATTTATTTCTATGGCAATCCTCTCTTCAAAGGTCAATTCTTCCATTGGTGGCTTTTGCACTCTTTCCCTCTAAAGTGCCTTCCTAAGACCAATTCTACTCCTTGGTCTCTTACTTGCCACATGTCCTTCATGCTTCTTAGTTTCCTTATGGTCCACTGCTGCCTTGCCTTTCATCTCTTGTTTCCTGGCTTTGAATTTATCTTTCTCCATGACTATTTGTTTTTCCTTAAGTTGATTGGTTTTTTGCTCAAGAAATGAAATGATGAATTTTTCCCTTTCCAAATTGTCCTTGAGCTCCATGATCTAATAATCCTTCTATTTGATGACTTGTTGTATGGTTTTATGTTCATCATGTGCCTCCAAGTCAAGTAGGTCAAAGTCATGCTCAATGGGCTCCTCATCATGCAAAGAAGCCTCATGATGTGATGGTGGTCCCTGTTCTACTAATGTAGTAGGCTTGGACCCTTCTTTAATTTGAGGAGAAAACACAAGGATTCTACCTCTCTGATATGTCTTGGTCACCTCAAGCCTAGGTTCCCTGGAAACATCATCATGTTTTCTTGATGACCCCACCTCCATGGGTTGTACTAACATGGTTTGGTGCTAGCTTGGTGAAGTGGTTATATGCGTTTTCAAGGCTACCTCAATGAAGGTGTCCCATGGCATGATATTCTCTTTCAACTGATGGAGTACTATAACCTTTATCAGGTTATATTGAAAGAAGCTAGGAAAATGCACTATTCCTTTCAATTTCACCCTTTCAGACATTTTGGTTAGGCTCCTATACAAGTAGCTGGACAAATTTAAAGACTTGGCAGTTGTAAAGTGCATGAGCAATCTTATGTGGTATTGATATAGCCTAGAAAATTTGCTCTCAAGTGTGAAGAACTTCATGAAAACCTTCATCAATGTTGCATATCTCTCCAACAAGTATCTAAATGGGAAAACATGTGAGTGAGCTCCTTTGTACTATAATTTCAGGTATGGTTTGTACTCTTCTAGGTCTAGGTTCATGCCTTTGAACCAGTTTTCACCATGGTTTGGTATGCCTGTAGCTTGAGAGATGGCATCCACTGAAAACATGAAATCATTCCCTACAATGGTGATATTTTCTTCGTTCAAGTTGAGGGGAAAAATACATGTGAGATGCTCATGGTAATATACTTCCCACAATCTTTGAAAAAACCCTAAATGATTGACATCTTCAAAGCATTTGATGACAAATGGGGAGGAGGTGATTTCATTGCAATTAGAGGGTTGAAAACTTAGCATATTTCCCCCCTTGTTGTACTTCCTCTTCTCTGATTGCAATGAGTTAGGCTCCATACTTCAAACCCTAGGTGGAAGGCAAGAAAAAACAATGACTACAACTACAACAACTTAACCAAGTTATAGTTACTACAACTAGACTATGCCTTGTTCACCTAAGAACTACCTATAACACATCTTAGGCTACTCATGTCCAATATCAACTCATCTCACTTAACAAGTTACCAACTCAAAGCTCGCATCTGACCATGGGCGTAAAACAACTAAGAAACACAATTTACATCTTGACATGTCATAGCACATGGCATGTCTAACAATCCCTTAGCCATATGTGGCGTGTGTTAGCATCCCGTACATTTATTGGGATGCTTTGCACTCCCTAGAACAACCTAACACTCTTTGACATGCCCTGGAACTCTAGCATGCCTTGACACTACCTAGCATACAACCTTGTCACTCCCTCCTTAAAACACTTGCAACTCATTGACACTCCCTATCACACACTCTTATCTCTTCATTTCCTTTCATTTTGAACTATTTCTCCCTTATGTTTTTGTGGCACTCCCTAACATTCACTAGCACACATTGACACACCTTGTACATGGCACATATTGGTATGTTTCCTTGGCACTCTAGCATTCCCTGAAACTACCTAACATATCTTTTCGCTCCCTCCTTACCACACCTAAAACTCACTAACACTCCCTGTCACACACTCTTATTCATTCATTTCCATGTATTTGAAACTAGTGATCCCTTTTGTTTCCTTGGCACTCCATAACACTCCCTGGCATGCATTGGAACGCCTTAGCACCTAGCACATCTTCGAATGTTTCCTTGGCCTCTAGCATGCCTTAGCACTGCCTACCATACCTTGTCAATCCCTCAGCACACCTGTATCTCACTGACACTTCTTGTCACAAACTATTATTTTTTCATTTGCATGCACTAATTTTACCTAGTGCTCCCTTGTGTTTCCTTCACACTCCCTAACACATCCTAGCACATGTTAACACACCCTAGCACCTAGCACATCTTAGTTGCATGCCACCCTACCAATCTAGCATGACTTAGTGCAACCTAGCATACCATGTCACTCTCTCCTTAGCACACTTGGAACTCGGTGACACTCCCTGTTACCCACTCTTATTCATTCATTTCCATGCATTTTGACCTAGTGATACCTTATGTTTCGCTCGCACTCCCTAACACTCCTTAGCACACATTGGCACACCTTGGCACTTGGCACATCTTGGTATGCTTCCCTAACACTCTAGAATTCCTTGGAAACAATGCATAGCATACCTTGTCACTCCCTCCTTAGCACACCTAGAACTTGTGAGTTGTAATGTTCCAAACTAGGAAAAATAGTTCTATGAAAATCTGATAATAAAAATAACACCTTAAAATTAAATCAAATCATCAGACCAAAAAACCGTCTGGCATGTGTTAGCATGCCTTTTCATTCCAAACCCTTAGCTATCATACCCTCACAACTACCCTTACATTTTTTGCAACATGGGAACCCAACAAATTCCTTCCTCAACTATAACAACAACTTAACTATAACAAAAGCTTCACCAAGTTATAATTACTACAACTAGACTATGCCTTGTTCACCTAAGGACTTGCTATAACTCATCTTAGGCTACTCATGTATAATTTCAACTTATCCAACTTAACAAGTTACGAAGACAAGGCTCACATCCAAGGCAACATAATTTACATCTTTATTTTGGCATTCTTATTTTGTAAATGTGACCCTTGACTATGCCATAAAACCCTCCAAAACATTCTTAAACAATGGGAACTCCTCTTCACATGTGAAGCTCGTGAAATGTGACAAGTCATCCAAGATACCTCCAAATATTTAATTTGTGTCTTAGGGAATGTGAAAGATACCCTTAATAGAAAACATGCATAAACATTTGTAGGAAAGCTCCCCAAATGTGAGATGTTTCCACTTGTGCAATTGTGCTTCCAAATATGTGAACTCAACAACAAAAAACACCTTAAAATACATGAATGTGTCTCAAGATGTGAAAGAAAAAGTAAGCCTTACCATAGTCTTCCTCCGTTGGCAATTTGGGCCTTTTTTCACAAGGTATCTTCTCTTCTTTGGAAAGAGGACATAAACAAGCTTTTAGATGTTTCTAAATGGAGTACTCTTCACCTATGTCCTTCCCCTTCATGCCATGTGATAAAAATGCCAATTTTCATATTCTTGACTATGGCGTTCTTCTTTTATACATGTGACCCTTGACTATGCCATGAAATTCTCCAAAATCTTCTTAAAGGATGGGAGTACCTCTTCATGCATGAAGCTAGTTGAATGTGACAAGTTATCAAAAATTCCTCCAAATATGTGATTTGTTCCTTGGAAAATGTTAAAGGTACCCTCAATGGAAAAACGAATAAAGATTTTTGGCCAAGTGCCCTAAATTGAGATGTTGCCACTTATGCAATTGTGCCTCCTTTGGATACTCAAACTGGAACCCTAGTTCTGCAAGGCTCACAAGGTGTCACTTTGGGTCAACTCAAGGTTGTTGGAACTATCACCTTATCAACGAATCCTCTCACATTGGATTACTTATTGAATCTTGTGGGTATCCCAAAGCACAAATTTACGAGGTCTTTTATGTGACTAGATCACTAGCACTAAAAACCATCTTTACATTGGATAGTTGAACATCTTGATGATCCCTATCCTATTGACCACAAATTTTGCATTCACTATTTCTTTAATTGCCACATCTGTAATAGATATTGATGGTGTTCATGAGCCTATTTTTGGTTCTCTTTTTTATGGAAACAATATTATCTCCAATACCATTATTTAATGAATGACTTCACAACAAGGACCCTATGAGCCAGTCGTCCATGTTGTCGATGTAGTGCCCACATGACACAAGCATTCGATGGTTTATCATAGCCAAAAACTATATGATGGATTTCATAGATACCCAACCTATGACAACGAGCTTCATTCTATTGTCAAAAGCTATAAGCAGTGGAAGAATTATATTCTACCAAAGGAAATGGCCATCCACATAAATTGTAGGCCTTTTCCTACTCTAGATAATCCTTGGGAGTTAGTGCCCCTAGATTTTATGTCATGTTTTCCCTCAACCAAGCATGGTAACATATGTGTTTTTGTTGTTTTTGATTTCTTCCTTAGGATGGGAATTTTGGCACCTTGTAAGAAGATTGTTGCATCAAAATCCACTCATAAGTTCTTTTTCAAGCATATTTTGGTTAATTTTGGGTTTCCAAAGAGCATATTTCTTGATAGGGATAGTAGCTTCCTTGGTATTTTTTGGTTTAAACTTTGGTCCATGATGGATATCAAGCTTGACCAAATCCACTACCTTCAATCCCTATATTGATAAATACGAAGTAGTAGTCATTATATTTATTGTAGATGTCTTTAGAGTATACAATTGCGAGCATCCACATACATGTGTTGAAAGCCTTCCATATTTTCAACATAAATTAGACATAGCTCTTTATATTTGTATTGGCCACAATCCTTTTCAGATGTGCTTGGGTCCCAACAATTGACAAAAATTTATGTAGCTATATTCATGGTATAACACATGAAGATACCTCCTATAGTTGGAATGAGGTAAGTAAAGTAACCAATTTTGAGGAACTTATCTGAAAAATTCAACAATGAGTTCATGATATTTTGTAGAAAGTTGCCAACTCCGAGTACATGTAAATACACAATCCATTGCATTCCACATAACTCCAAGTACAAGTAGATATACAATCCATTGGGTTCCGCAGAAGTTTCAGGTTGGTTACGACGTATGGTTCGACTTGAATAAAGGGAAATTGAAAAACCCATATAAGAAGCTCATACCACTTTGACACGAGCCTTACGCCATCACTAAGGCTACGAGTGATAATTATTTTTAAATAGCTATAGGATGATTTATATTAATTCAAAGGTATATGTTAAGATGTTTTATGCCTGATGAGGTACATGTCTAGAAAGAATTCCTTTAAGAAAATAAAAAAGATTATCACACCATCACTAACCTAAATTATTGTGATATTCTACTTCAATGACATTAGATAACTACACCAGATATTTTAAAAATTGCAATTTTTAACTTTATTATATTAAAATATATCATTGTGACTAAATTTTTTATATAATACACTGCTCTAATATTATTTCTCTTATTACTAAATTTTTTAAATATTATCATTCTAATATTATTTTTCTTACATGCCCTAGGTTCGAGAGCTTGTGTGTATGATAATACCATTACAGGATGACCATATCTCTGCCTTTCTTGTTTTACAGTCCTTGCTACCTCGTATTTCCATAACCCAAAACGTCTTTATGTCCATTTGCAGGATGAAATTGCCTCTGCCAAAGCATGGGGAGCTGGAGGGGGACAAGGTGGGCAGGGGGAGGGATGGGGTGGGTAGGGGGAGGGATGAGGTGGGTAGGGAGAGGGGGGCGCAGGTTGAACCCATGACTCTTGCAATCGATCTCAGGTCATACCCATATGCAAGCATGAAAGAATAGAAAGATACCCACGTTGACAGAAGTGTGGGATCTAATTCAAACATTCTTTTGGATGTATTGACTATTGTTGCTAAGAATAAATTTTGGGTTGATTTTACTCTTTAGGAAAAGTGTATTATTCAAGTTTTATAGGGTGAATCTCTATGTGTTATTTACTAAGTGTTAACAAGGTTTATACCTTCTAAATGGGTTGAGTTGTTATGGGATGAGGGTGAACTTATAGGCTACACGTGTCCCTGATTAATAATAGCAAGTTAGAGGAGTTTTCTTAGCATAAAAAAGCTAACACTTTGAAGAAGATATATTGTTGCACCAACTGTTGTGGGGAAAAGTATCCGACTCGGATGACCCTATCCCTACTCTAAAGGTGACAGTCTTTAGCAACAACTGAAAGTAAAGCTTTGATATTTTCCTTTATGAAAGTACAGAGAGAAGGAAGAAAAGATTAACCAACCTGGTGTCTTTCGCTTAGTCGATCCTTATCCTCTCTCTTTGTCTCTTGTTCCCAGCTCCTTGCTCTCTTTGCCGGTCCAGTTACACACAGATCCTGCACAAAACAAGAGAGGAAACTACAAGATACATGTACTCATAACTGATGCATGGATTAGAGTGAATCAAATATACAAGTAAATACAATACATCAAGGCAATACAAGTATATAGGAGAACATGCAAAACTTTATTGATAGAAGTAACAGGGTTCTGAGAAGGTTACAACCATTGATGGCTCCAATCCAGCAGCACCTCCCCAGCAGCAAGAACTCTCCTCTTCACCTCTAGTAAAACAATCACCCAATAGCTCTAACTGTAAACCAACAGCACCTCCTTGCTTTACACAAAATTCCAGCCTCCTTAGACCTCATAGAAGAGCTCTATATATAGGAGAGAAGAAGAGAGGATGAGTCAGCTTGAGGCTGGCATAGAGCTGACTAGTGTCCTCTCCCTCTTCAGTTAATCTTCAGTTCTTGAGTCCACTTGGAGATCCTTGCTTACACATGGTGATCAAGTACCTCTTACTCATCACAGGGTGAATCTCATGAACCAAGTGTCAGTTTGGAATCTTCCTGGGCAGTTGACACCTTGCAGAATGACTGTGCCACTTGGCCAATCTCGCCCAGCGCAGGTAGCCTTCATTAGATTTGACTTCCAGCGCAGGTACAAGGAGGAGCAGTTGCATTCCAGCGCAGATGCTCAGTGGAGCAGCTGGCATGATCCAAAATTAGCCTGTTTTGAAGTGTTTTCAGGTGGAGAACTGATTGGAAGTGCTGTTGTCTGATGACCTTGTTATTTTAGGGGTAAGAACAACATGTTTAGGGACTGAGGATCCCTGTAATTATTGACATTTCATGCTCCATGTCGCGAGGCACAAAAATGTCTATAACAGTTGCCCCCTAAAGTATGAGGTCGTTTATCGGGTGAGATGCTTTATCTAGAGGGTCCGAAGTTCATTCCAGTGCTGAGGAGGCGCCCTGTAATACAATACAATACAATACATTATTTTTCATTCTGTTTTCATGATCTAGCTGAGGCGGGCATTCCCATGCTCAGCTTTTATAAATACATTTTGGTACATATGACAGACGATCGTCTGAAGGTAAACTGATAATTTTCTGCTGAAATTATCATCCTTTGAATAGGATGATCATCTGCTGTAATGATGTACATGACAAATGCTTTTATATTTCCTGAATATGTATCGCAGCCCGGATGGATGAAACTAGATCCGGGGTCTTCAAACTCGTTCGATCTTCACTCTAAGTACAAGTCGATCCATGTGAGAATTTCGTTGAAGTCGAACATGGAAAGACATCGCTTGATTACCGGTCAATGGTGAAAACCGTTAACAAGCGCGAGAGGAATCACCGATAATGATAATGACCCTCAAGGTACTGCAGTACAATTCACGTGGCGTGAATAAAGGACTTGGCGTCGAACGCCACGCAAAATCTTCTGGTCAAAGGTCATTGATGTATACCTGTCGCCGGAAGTGAGAAACTTGCCATTGAGGCATGCAAGCTTCAAAGTACTGATGGGGGTGTTCCTAGATCAACTTCTTGGATAATGAGCTGAAGTCGACAAGAAGCGATCCGTCAAAGGAGGGCCTTAATGAATCCCACATCAATGACACGGAACGGAGCTAATGATTTTAGTGGAGGTGAAAACAAACTGTGACATATGATTCAGGGTGGCGATCATGAATGGATGAAGGATAATGTATGGCAGTGGATGGGACACGGTTGACACTTTCAGAATGACCCCTCTTGAACATATAACGACACTGATGTGATGGATCGGTAGCATTACCCCAAATGTGGATGGTTTGGTCAGGACCATGGCGATGAGACCGGTGAATGAAACAACCCAACCCAATGTGGTACGGAGGAAAAGTGTCATGTTCAAGAGTGACTTGCTACCATTAAACTTTGATGTTCTCCCAATTTTTCCCCAGTCATTTCTGACCAGTACCTCTTTATTTTTGTCAAGCTTGAGGAGGATAACATATGCTTGTTCTATAAGCTGCCCTTTGGGCAAGCCCATCGCTATGATTTAACGAGCCTAGCGATAGGGAAACTCGTTCTCGTCTAAAGACAATTTTTTCGCTATTTAATCATTTTAACGAGTCTAACGACAAGGAAAACTCGGTCCTTTTTTTTTAGAGAGTCTGAAAAGGTACAGAAAGTTAACTCCATAATTCCTTTTTCGTCATCTAATCCCTTAAGTCCGAAAAAGTATAAAACAATACAGAAGGGATGAGTGTTCGGTACTTTTAATGAGCCGAACAAGACAAGCGCTCGATCTTTTTGTGTAATAATCCCTCAGGTCCAAAAAGATTAAAGTCTAAATGAGGGATAGCGTTCCGGTCGTTTAACGAGCTGGAAGGCCAAAACTCGGCAAACTTTTCATATTTTACGAGTCTGAAAAGAGCTCAAAGAGGACTCGTCTTTTGAGGAACGAGTGATAAATAGGGATAGCAACTGATTCCAGGTACAAGTTGGAATTTTCCAATCACGGCAGTGTCACAAGGATGGCTAGGTGAAATCACTCTTCGCAGCTGTTCCTCAAAATGGGTAAACACACAAATGGAAGTGGATGATCGGCCAAATGACGGTGGAGGTGACGGTGCACAAACACGACCAAGGCTTTTATGGCTGATGAATTTATGATCTCAAAAGGGTATTTACCGGTTCATTTTTTCTGAATGAGCTTGAACTCTAAAGGAAAGCCTGCTCATAAACTTATGTTTATTTTTTAACGAGCATGAACTATGCGCTAAAACTGCTCGGATCTTGCGTTTATTTTTTAACGAGCATGAACTATGTGCTAAAACTGCTCGATGATAAGTTTGCATGCCCCCAGCATAATAATGAAAATCGAGGTGCATGCCCTCCAAGCTTCATTGCATTCAACTTTGTTGATTGGAATGAAGGTTTACCATTGAGATCTGGAAAGGGGATTGTTTCATTTTTTAATGAGGTTGACATAGTAAAAGAACTATCCTCATGGTTTTTCATTTTTTAACGAGGTTGACCTGAGATAGGAACTATCCTCGAAGCCGACAAAATATCTAGGAATCTTCCGAATCCAACCAGAAGATTGGATTAGATTTCATTTTGTAGGTTTCCACTGTGGCCACTCCCGCCAGATTACTTGGAGGCGGTAGGGCGAAAGTACCCATTAAGGCAGGGTCTTTTAGGAGACCTACTCCGATATTTTGGAGCAAATGATTCCTTCCATGGATCATTGGAATGCTCTTTGTAACTTGTGAACTGTCGTGGAGAAAAGTTTGTTGGTCAACGATTGTAATTCCCCCTTGGAAGGGGAATGCAATCTTCCTGAAGTAGGTTGACACAACTGCGGCCATGGCATAGATCCATGGTCTTCCAAGTAGGATGTTGTAATCGAGGTTTCCATCAATTACTTCAACATCAATTCCTACTGTTTTGCCCCCCAGTTCAACTTGCAAGTTACTTAAAATCCCGTATGGAGTGTATGATCGTCCATCAAATGCTTTTAACGTCGTTGACGATTTCAACAAGGGTGGTGAGCCTAAATCTTCCCAGCAACTCATCGACATAAGACATGTAGATGCCCCCTCATCAATAATTGTTCGATGAACAGTTTTGTTGAGGGCTTTCACTTGAATAAGGAAAGCTAGTTGAGCTGGTAACTGAGGGTCATATCCTTTATGATCAAAGGCCACAAGATTGGAATCCATTGGGCCAATCCCACCTATTGCTGATAATAAAGCTTGCTCTTGGGAGGGGCAATTTTGTTGTACTTCAAGTGTCGACATAGTGGACGGCGATTGGGCCAGGTCCTTTACTATATTATAATTCTGTGCTCCTTTGGCACGAGGATTAAATGTCGATTTGTGTACTACTCCCTTTGGCGACTTTATCATCGGCTCAGGAACGATGGGTGGCACAACTTCGGTCAAAGTTGTTGTTGAACTACTAGGTCCTTCATTAACCTTTTTGTTCGACAACTTTGGATTCCCGTAATCTTTATTCCTTGTCAAAGCATTATTCTGTTGCTTTGAGGTAGACAACATAAGCACTTGGGATCCGGAAACATTTTGATTAGCAACCATATTTTGACCTGGATTAGGAAACGGATCAGTCAATACTGCTGGGGTTTTTGAACTCTTGAAGAGTTTCTTAACTTCAGCTATATGTGGACAATATTTCGTCCAATGATCCTCATCGCATATATGACACCCTGCCGGGGGTTTCCTTTTTCTTCCTGTCTTTTTCTTCTTGTCCCCTGGTTGCTTCAGTTGTTTGCCCTTGTCGGTCGACATGGCATTTACTTCTGAGGCAAGAAGTTTTTCATTTGCATTTTGACTGTAAATTTTGTGCTTGCCAATCACGTCATCGCTGGCGTGAGAGTCATTGTTTGATTTAGGAGGAGGAGGAATTGAGAATTCCGGTCTAGGGGCGTCAGGTATTTTGTCGTAGAGCGTGCCAGACTGAGTATAAACCAAGTCTAGATATTGCGCACGAGCTATAACTTGCTCTTCTGTTACGACTCCCCCCTTGGCCACATCTTCCGTTATGGCCGGAAGTAATGACTTTATAAACCATTCAGCTAATAGCTGATCGGGAACATATGTTTTTACCATCCTACGACGACGTCGCCATTCATGTATATGATCAGATATATGAGTGGTCGTTGTCTGTTTGAAGTTGGTAAGGAGCTCTGTTCCCGTCTCATACCTTATTGGTAATTGAAAATGGGTTAAAAAGGTAGTAGCTAAGGCACTGAAGTTGTCGAACGAAGCTCTAGGCAATTCAATATACCATTTTGCCGCTGGACCCGTTAATGTCCTTTGAAAAAGGCGAAGTCTTATCGAATCATCATTCAGGGTGTTTGATGAACACCATAGATGGAATGTCATCACGTGATTCGACGGGTCTTCACCTGGATTTCCATTAAATTTAGGAATGTCTGATGGAAGTTTGTGTGGAATCGCTGGCCACCAAGGGGCATAAGCAATTGGATCATTCGTTAGCCGGTTTAGATCTGGTAATTCTAGAGTTGCTACAAAGGGAAACTGTTGATTCAGGTTAGGCGAAGCATATCCAGGATAAGATGGAATCGCCTGAGCAGTGGGTCTTTGCATACCAGCATAATGTTGGCAACTTTGACAAGGTTGATGGGTATAACCATTATAGTATGGTTGCCCATTGCTTACAAAGACTTGTTGCTCAGGTCCTTGATATGATTGCTGGAATTGCGGTTGTTGAGTTCGAACCAGCTCTGGTTGTTGGACCATTTGCTGATGCCCAATACTAGATGATTGACCAAGATGAGGAGTCACAGTACTTGTTTGATCCTGAGTCGCTCCAGATAAGGAGGCACTGACCTGAGGTTGCGATTGAGATTTCGAGACAAGAGGCTGTTGTATGGCAACCTGAGAAACTTGGGGTTGAAATACAGTAGGCAGCGCTTGTACTTGCGACGCAATCACCATACCAGGTATAGTGGCAACATTCGACACAGGGTGGACTGGTTGCATAGAATATACAACTCCTGGTTGTTGAGGCAGTATTGGTACCCAACTGCTGGATGTAATTCCAGTTTGACCTGAACTTTGTTGTGAACTCACGGATGGGCATCCTCCTGGAGGAGGTAATGAAAAGGCATACTGTCCCCCATATGGTATCAATCCGGAACTCAAGGGGATCGATTGCCCAGATTGACCTCCAAATGGATCAATTTGGCGAGTTTCAACATAAGAAATACCAGATGATAATCCGGATGAAGAAATAGGAACTAACCATGTCGTTGTCCCTGATGGGACTCCGGCTTGTTGTTGACAATTTGCCGGGACAGATGGTATACCAGTGAACATCGTTGGAGTAGCAGCAGGAGGCTCTGCTGCAGCTGTGTCGGACGACACAGTCCTAGATGTCGACGGTTGTTCAGACATTTTAAGTCTATCCAATAAACTGCCTAACGATTCTACAGGAACTTCCAGTGGCGATGGACAAACTTCTGATGCAGAAGGAAAAAGAGTGGCGCCTACTCCAAAATGAGTTGGAGTATTTGCTTGCTGGTCCTCTACGATTTCCTCTATTGCAATCAGACCAGGAGGAAGAGGAAGACCGTCAGGTCCGTAAAAGATTTCTGGTGCCGAAGAAGGGGTTGCTTCGATAGCGACAGTTGTTTGAGCAACAAGACTCTGTAAACCGGTTTAAGATGGAACTGGTTCAGTTATGCAAGTACTTGTCCTCAGACTAGGATCAGTACAACTGTCCCTCTGTTGCCGTTGAACTTCTTCAATAGAGGCAGAGATTCCAGAAATATTAGGAGTGACTAGAATCTCAGATGTTGTCGGAACTGTTGTTCTAACTTTAATGGGAGATTTTGACCCGGTCAAGCGAGTTCGCTTCGTCCGTACTACTCTCGATTCCGGAGACAAAGACGGTTGACTCGCGAGTCTCCTCGAATGACGGAGTTTTAATTGACTTTCCACGGTTGCGGATTACTTGATCAACTAAAATACAAAAAGGGGAATTATGTTTCCGTATTGAATGAATTTTATTAGACGCTTTTAGACACAACTTTGCTTTTTCATGTTTTAAGAGTCGAGAAAAAGCTAAAGATGACTCTAGTCGCCTTCGATGTATTAACGAGCCCGAAGTGACAAATGCTCGGTAGGACGTTTTCAGTTATAGAGTTTGAAAAAGGCCAAAAGAAACTGCTCTGGAGATCTAGGCAGAGGGTGTGCCAAACCTTTCGCGAAACCACAGAATACGTTTTACGGTACGGGTGGTCGATCTTCGTGAATGCTGTGTTCACTGCATCGCGATTAGTAGGGCGGCCAACACGGCTTCCTAAGGATAAAGGATAAATGCCTATAGGGGTCTCCCAATATACGCGACGGTACGCGGGAGCACAAGTCCGTATTAGTGCTATCGTCCCTCAGGAGGAATCACCCACCTTCGTAGAGATCGACAGTCACTACGTTTAACGACGTCGGAACACGTCTCTACCTAGACCTCTATTGTGAGCGTTATGTTACAAAGCGTTTTTAGATTCATTCAATATATTTTAAGTTGATCTTGTTTAGCAGTTTGTCTTTCAGGATCACCACGAGATGTATTGGTACAAATTCCTAAATGCAGCTAAAATGATAAGCAAGCTTTACAATCTTTTTAGCTTTGAAAATCCTAACTACTGAGGGGAGAGAAAAACATTATCTTTCCACATAGAGCACAAAGCACAAACTAATGCACTTTCCCCTAGATCAATCACGCAAACTTATCAAAAAATGCAAATGCAAGATGCATGTATTTCTTTTCTTTTCCCTTAATGTTGATGTAGACAAAAGGAAACTGTCGTATAATTTTCGAATTCAATTTGAAGCGTAAACAAACAAGTTTTGTCTAAAATCAAAAGACGCCTTACAGGTACTTGTTTCGACACTAAAAATGTACGAATTCAAACCATAAAATGAAAAACAAACAAACTCAAACAGCCATGAACAGTAATAAAACTAGCTCTTAAGATCACAAAGACATTTTTACAGTTCAGGATCTAAGAGGCCACAACTATACTGGTTTGCTTTTCACAATGGGAAACTGTAACTGAAACAAGAAATACTGAAAGAACAATCACAGTTTCATCACACAACTGAGGCAGAATAATGTCAAGGAAAGTTGGTTTACAGCAAGTACAATGACAAGCAATCAGCAGCAAAATAACAGTGAAAACAGGGCCAAGACTCAGTGGGAAACCTCAGGAAGACATAGCCTAACTGGTTCAGCGCAGGCTCTGGTCTGTCAAACTGACTCTCAGCGCAGTTCCCGAAGGGAGTACCTGCGCTGAAATGCAGACTGCCTTTGGACAGCCTGCACTGAGACACGAGAGTTGCGTTTACAAGGGTTTTCGGGTCATAAAAAGCTCAAAAATCCACTGTTTTTGCTGAAATAAAAAGCTATAGGTCAAGTACAAGCTAAGGGATGATCAAGAGGATGAAAAGCTATCACAAAGAGTACAAGAGTCCTTGTGGATCAACTCTTCAAATCATAAACTTGCTCAGAAACTGAGCCAGAGCAGCTGCCCTCTACTTTGCAATTGAAGGACTCAATTGCAGTTCGATTTGGTGCTCTCCTTGTTTATGAGATGAATAGCAAGAAACAAAATAAACCAACAAGATACTAGGTCTCCCCAGTGGAGTCGCCAGTTTTTTGTGGGGAAAAGTATCCGACTCGGATGACCCTATCCCTACTCTAAAGGTGACAGTCTTTAGCAACAACTGAAAGTAAAGCTTTGATATTTTCCTTTATGAAAGTACAGAGAGAAGGAAGAAAAGATTAACCAACCTGGTGTCTTTCGCTTAGTCGATCCTTATCCTCTCTCTTTGTCTCTTGTTCCCAGCTCCTTTCTCTCTTTGCCGGTCCAGCTACACACAGATCCTGCACAAAACAAGAGAGGAAACTACAAGATACATGTACTCATAACTGATGCATGGATTAGAGTGAATCAAATATACAAGTAAATACAATACATCAATGCAATACAAGTATATAGGAGAACATGCAAAACTTTATTGATAGAAGTAACAGGGTTCTGAGAAGGTTACAACCATTGATGGCTCCAATCCAGCAGCACCTCCCCAGCAGCAAGAACTCTCCTCTTCACCTCTAGTAAAACAATCACCCAATAGCTCTAACTGTAAACCAACAGCACCTCCTTGCTTTACACAAAATTCCAGCCTCCTTAGACCTCATAGAAGAGCTCTATATATAGGAGAGAAGAAGAGAGGATGAGTCAGCTTGAGGCTGGCATAGAGCTGACTAGTGTCCTCTCCCTCTTCAGTTAATCTTCAGTTCTTGAGTCCACTTGGAGATCCTTGCTTACACATGGTGATCAAGTACCTCTTACTCATCACAGGGCGAATCTCATGAACCAAGTGTCAGTTTGGAAGCTTCCTGGGCAGTTGACACCTTGCAGAATGACTGTGCCACTTGGCCAATCTCGCCCAGCGCAGGTAGCCTTCATTAGATTTGACTTCCAGCGTAGGTACAAGGAGGAGCAGTTGCATTCCAGCGCAGATGCTCAGTGGAGCAGCTGACATGATCCAAAATTAGCCTGTTTTGAAGTGTTTTCAGGTGGAGAACTGATTGGAAGTGCTGTTGTCTGATGACCTTGTTCTTTTAGTGGTAAGAACAACATGTTTAGGGACTGAGGATCCCTGTAATTATTGACATTTCATGCTCCATGTCGCGAGGCACAAAAATGTCTATAACACCAACCAGTATCAATAATATCTCATGAGATGATGGCTAAAGTTGCAGGGCCATGGAAATCTGAAATAGAGTGGAAATGAACCCATACTTCTCACTATTTTCAAATAGAACTAAGGTACCTATTGTGGGAAGAGCACAATTGTGTTTTAGGGCTAGAAAGTGGAAGAGAATTAAGGAACACGACTTTAGTCCAAGTTTGGTTGTGATTGGGACCAATAACAGTCATCTAGAACAGCCCATATTTCCACATCCATACAAAACAATAGGACAACTTGTAATGCATTGGTTTATAAAAAATACTTTGTCGTTATCTTTGTGCAAACTGTTGTTGTGTTGTTTTATTATTGTTTTATTTTATTTATCTTCTATTTTCAATGCCATTACATGTCAAAAACACCAAAATATAAGTTGACGCCCTCAATTATAAAACAAAGAAAATAGTGAAATTGTTTGATGAAATGCCAAAACCAACAATTTTGCAAAAATAGTGAGAAGTTTCCAGTCCTTGGAGCAATAAGGGGTTGGTGCACGACAACAATATGAGTGACTCAAGTTTTTCGAAGTGCATAATCCATTTATGCATTAAAAATCACATTTTAAACTATGAAAAATCAGAATCTTGAGAAAAATTCTATAGTCACATTCCAATGAAAAAGTCAAAATGTAGAACAATTAGGCTTCCCCATTATTAATCCATCCACTAGTGTCCATATGTGTGGTCCAGGCCACCAGAATGGCATATCAAAAAGGGATGGGTGAAGTGAAAGCATTGGGTGGCATTTTCAAAGTACTTACATTTCAAACTTGGCATATAAACAATAGGAACTCTATTATGTGGTGCAACTTGCCACCTCATAGTATGTTTCTCAAAATAATTTATAAAAATGAACATCGAGTTCTGGAATTTTTTGACACTTACATAAATCATAAGAGATAGCTCTTTGTTACAAGTTTTGTGAAAGTCTTAAAACCAAGGGAGAGAAAACATTTCAAAGTGGTACGTTCAAATTGAGGGATGATATGGAAGATGTGTCGCTGGTTGTCAAGGTCATGTATCTATTGGAAGCGGCAAAGTAAAGTGATTGATTGCTATGTTTGATCTAGTGGACTCATTAGAGATTGGTTCTTATTGAATGGTTGGTTTCCCCCTACTTTGGCCTTTGTGAATACAACTCTATTATTTCAGATTCTTAAGATAGTTTAATTTCCCAACAAATTTTCTTATAATTCCTAATCAATCTATATTAATGATGTGGTCTATGAATTTGAGTGTTCTCTGCTGGCCCTCTTAATCTAGATATCAAGAGGGGTGTGGCATATAGCAAGGGTTGGGCCTGGGTAGATTTGAAAAGTCCTATCTGCTAGCTTTTTGTAGATGTAATGACATTCAATCAAGCCACATAAAGTTCAATAAGTTCCCTTACAACTAGCTAGACATTCCTATTTGAAGAATATTTAATGGTCTTCTAATTTCTCACAATGTGTATTTCTTACATTGGGTGGCATTTGCAAAGTGCTTACATCTCAAACTTGGAATATAAACTGTAGGAACTCTATTATGTGGTGCAACTTGCCACCTCATAGTGTGTTTCTGAAAATAATTTATAAAAAGGAACATCGAGTTTTGGAAATTTTCAACACTTACGTAAATCATAAGAGATAGTGCTTTGTTACAATTATTGTGAAAGTCTTAACACCAAGGTAGAGAAAATATTTCAAAGTGATAGGCGCAAATTGAGGGATGATATGTAAGATGCGTCACTGGTTGTCAAGGTCATGAGATACTAACAAAATATGTGCAAGGTTTATGACATGAATGAACTATCTTATCTATGAGGAAAGAATCCAAAACATTGACACACTATTGCAACATAGGATAACTCAAAAGAATTAAAGATGCTACAAAAATCTCGCTCATTGGTTAGTGAATTTGAAAAATATTTTATTGGGAAGGCAATGCAGTCTTTCACTCATGTGATATTTCTAAATGTTCATTTATTTGTCTCTAAACCAAATCTATGTTTCATTTTCTTCAATGATACCTATACATCCATAGGTTTGTTATATTGTATTTCAAATGAAAACATATAAGAAAATATCGAAAGGACAATCATTATAATGTATTATTCAACACTTCACAAAGTAATAATTTAATCATTGGATTTAACAATACATAATGCACAACATGAAATGTTTTTCATGGTTAGAGTGTTCTTATAATGGAATGAGAAAACACATTATATCATTAACCTTAACCTTCAAGGAGAGCTTATTTTTCTTTGGAAAGGAATAACACAATAGGAATAGAAGTGATGGAAACAAGGTGAATAAACTTAACAATCACGTATACTCATGAGAAAAAAGGTGAATAAACTTAACAATCACACATATTCATGAAATAAAGAATTAATAAATACTCAACAATATTTGTTCCTCATTCCTTGTTCACCTTTCCTTTCATAATATTTTGTTTTTGTGTTTTAATTTTTTATAACTAATGTTTTCATATGGGAAGACATTCAAGAAGCCTTGGGGCCCTACGAGAAGGAGTGGCTAGACGTAGAGCTAAAATTTTTGGGAGAATAAGGGCAGAAAAGCAAGAGAAAACGCTAGAGGATTCAATACACGGTGAGCAGCATATGAAATGTTGCGTGTATGCTTCTGACGCTGGATAAGAAAAACCCTCTTTGGATATTCAAAGGAGAGGCCTTTCTACAGTGTATGAATAGGTATGGTCTTGTGGACAGGACTCAAAGCAAGCTACATTACGTCCTAGTTCTCACCACTAAGAACTTCCTCTAGCGCCGCCTTCAAACTCATCTTCAAATCGGACATGGCCAATTCCATCCATCATGCTCTTGTTCTCATCTGACAATGCCACACCAGGTATTCTACCCAATTCCATTCTATTGTTAAGTAACCATAAAATATTCTTTCCATTTTAATCAATGCACTTTGATATAAAATTGGCTAAATTGTTGTTCAGACTATAAAATTTCTTACGGATCTGTATTACAAATGGGGTATTTATTTGGGAAATGTTTTATCTTACAATTTCGACTTACCCCAGTCTAGGAGAGTACACATTCATGTTGTGAGATTATGGTATTCCGATCCTTAAGCTGAGAGGCTATTTATTCCTATATTTTTACCAAAAACTTGTACTTGACCCCCAACAAAAACTTAGCTAGAGAAGCAAAAGCAATCCTAGGTAGTGAACTAGAAGCACGGCTGTCAGTGAGCAAAAATGCCCCGAGATGACTTGAGCCTTGGTGCGGGTAATAAAAATACCCTAATTTCACTGACCCAGTAATCTTCTTTAACTAGCAGCCACTCCTAAGGGTACCTATTATATCAAAGTGAAACTGGGCTTTGAACCTAAAAACATTTGAATGAAAGATTATGCTAACACACTTAGTGAGACTAATACTTTTTGATCCAAACCAATCATTTTTGTTGGTGTTCAAACTTGCCACTAGAAAATGATTGGATGGACCCTTTGTTAGGGAATTATGTTAAATAAATAAGGCTTATTTTATGAAATAGATAAGTCATTCTTACCTATTTAGTGCACAAAATTACATAGATTATTTACAAAACAAACAAGTTACATTTGATTAACGGATGTTGTTGAGGCATATCTATTTTGTTAAAGTAATCGAGGACTTGAACCATGCTTTATCTACACAAAAGGACATGTTGGCATGTGTAATGAACCCCTGGGATTTGTACTGTGTTAGGAAATTTGTCAAGTAGTAATAGTTCCCCACTTTTACCATCTAGGAAAGCCCTCATTGATGAAGCAAGCCAATTATGACTAGCAATTCCTTCTATTTGTTCTTTTAAAGTCACTTAGCACTCAAATACCGCAACATTTGGACCTAAAATTACCTGAATAGAATAATTCACTAGCACAGGTAGTGAGCCAACTAGCTTTTGCAAACGTTCAAACTTGCTACTAGATGGTGATAAACTTGATAGATGAACCACACTAGAGAGAGGTCACCTTTGGCTAAGGGTTTCTATCTAGTTGTATCTATTATGTCAAAGTAACCCAAGACCCTATCCTTTCCTTATATGTGCATAGAAGATGACTAATATGGGTAGTGAGCTCCCCGGGCTTTTTAACTTCATCATCATTGCAACCATTATGGAATTATCAAGTAACTAGATAAAACATTTGCTAAACCAACTCTATGTTGGAGGGTGGTTGTAACTTTCTACGATGTGGTTAGCTAGCCTTACCATTTGTTAGAGAGTACAATCATCCACATTCAAATGGGAAACCTAATGGGGGGCAATAGATGTGCCTTCTTTTTGTCGCTACAACAATTCCTCTTTGATCAAACATGATTGTTTTGATGTGTGGCTACTTTTGAGTGTATCTATTCTATTAAAGTCGCCTGGGACTTGAATACCCAGTAGTCCCAATACTTGAATCTGAAATAATCTATTGATTTTAGGTATGTTCTATGATTAGAGCAATTTATTTAAGTTTTCACAGTTATCTCAATATCTTTTCCATATTAGCAATCACATCAACATATTAGTAAATTGCAAACAAAACATAAACATAAATCACAGAAGACAAGCTAAGACAAGAGGAAACAAGATGTGGCGCTAGCCAGGGAGAAACCCCAATGTGGAGAAGCCCTTGATCAATTATTATTATATGTTCTTCAATATTTTGGAAGAGAGAGAGAGAGAGATAGTACATATACAATAGAAGTCAACACTTTGACTTATCTAAATATGAGCATAGATCATCTCTAAGAAGATGATACATGACGTAGCTGAATTTAGTTGAAGACGTGTTGCTTCAACTGATTCTCCAAGGTGACTCCATCACCATGTTGCACCTATCATTATGTTGCATGTCATCATCATGTTGCACCTCACTTTGCCGCACCTATCATCACTATGTTGCATTTCATCATGCTTCACTAATCATGATTCTACCCTTCACTCAACTGCATCTCCTCATGATGCACTATGCTGAGCTCTTCATTACACTATGTTGCACCCAAATGCATGTTGCAATACCTCATCATCCTGCTACTATATGAATTCTCATTGCTGCTATATGCCCATCATTACCATGTTGTCCCATTGTTGCACCAACGTCCAACAACACTAATCTACACCATGCTGCACCATCATTACTACTGTGTGAACTATGTTGCACTATACATCATGTACTCACTGCTACTCCTATGTGCACTATGCTGCACTGAACATCATGTACCTGTGTGCAGTATGCTGCACTATACAACATGTAGTTGTTGTTGCTCCAATGTGCACTATGCTGCACTGTACATCATGTACTCATTAGTGCTCCTATGTGCAATATGCTGCATTGTACATCATGTACTTATTGTTGTCTATAATGTTACAACATTTATCATAAGACTTGGATCTATCATAATCCAAATAGCAGATAGAGAATCCTTATTTAGAACAACATTAAGGATAGCTGAAGGTGTGGCTTCTTTATCTCAGCATGTGAGAGCATTCCTTCCATGACAGCAAGGGTATTCCTTTCATGACTACGTATAGGATGAGGGATTTTCCTTTCATGACAGCAAGGGCTTTCCATGTGTAGAGCACTTCTTCTAAGAAAACATTTAGGTTCCATCTCCATTAGGCAGCGTAGCAACTAATTTTAGTGCATCTCTTCTCCTTAGACCTGCGGCTATGGTTTCTGCCTTCATTTCCATGGATGTGTATTTAGGGCATCTCCATAACTGTGGTTAAGGTCACCCTTAGGACAATGTATTAGATGAGGGTTGTCTTCCTTGAAAATGTAGAGGATTAGGGTTGCCTTCTTCATACTCAGACGGTGTCTTCCTTGATAATGTATTGGGTTAGGGTTGACTCCATCCTAGATCTAGGTCATGTATAGAGCTTCTAAGGCATCATCTAGGACTATGTTTAGAGCATCCCCTAGGACAACTTTTATTCCTTAGAGATTCTTCTTTCCACTAAAACCTAAAACAATTGGAGAAGAAGAAATACCAAGAGAGTTGTGTGTACAAATGACTTGCAAAGCACTTGTATTTATACCAAAACATGGAGCACAAGTGGGGGCAGTTTAGTTGTTGACTGACCTTGACAAATTGTCCCATAACACAAATAAATTCATATCTCCATGAATACTTATCGAAATCAGATGATCTATAGATCAGTCGTACACCTCTTGATGAGAGGAGTCCAAGAAAAATATCAGCTGCCATATATAAGATGACCCACATGGAGTTCATCCCTAGTTTCCAATTTTAACATAATCTGAATAGAAGAATGCACTAGCACATGCACTGAGTCCGCTAATTTTTGAACCTATTCACCATTGTTGCCATGTTCACACTTGCCACTAGAACATGCTTGGATGGACTTTTGTTATGGAATTCTCTTTAAAATGAAAATAATTGTTTTATCCATTTTATATAACATAGTATATAGAATAAAAGAGGCCCAAATACCTGTCTTTGATTTAAAACTTCATATATGATCCATACTAAAAAAATATGTTATCACTGCCTATGTAAGTGCAATTTAGGAGTATCTATTGTCACAGGAAACCATGTTTTGAAACTGGCCTTATCTTCTGCCATCCTTTAAACCCTAGTTATTATTGTTTCTTGTGTCCTAATTTGCGACCAAAAAATAGTTGGGTGGTACTTTGATAGGCAATTCTTTTAAATAACTAAAAGAAATATTTTATCTATTTTAATTAGCCCAATCCATGAAATGGAAAAGGCATACTTTGCCTTTTTAGGGCACACAACTTCCAAGAAGATCCACACTACAAACATGTTATGTTTGAGTAAATTTTGCCATAGAGGAGTATCCACTGTGTTAAAGTAACCCAGGCCTTGAACCTAGCTTGATTTTCTACTAGTATTTGAACCTAGGCCATCATTGTAGCTATTGCTCAAATTTGCTGCTATATAAGGGTTGGTTGGACCTTTTTTAGGTGACTAAGTCATATCTCACATGTGTGGGGGGAGTTTGGGATCCGCTCTATGTTGGGTTATGTTATATTCTTTCCACAACTATCCCACGTAGTTAACCAAGGGCATAGAGGGGGGGCAGAGCCCCCCCTTCGTTGTGTCGATTGTGTAGTGGGGGGGGTCATAGGGGGCTTGAGGTGTACCTGTAACCCCACTTTATGGGGTCCATGGTAGCGCCCCAGAAAATTTTGGTTTTGGACCCTATGTTAGGTTGGGTGGACCCAGCTATGGTTCTGTGCATGATTTTCACAAATGCTTTTTGGATGCGATGGTTTTCGGTCCATGGTTTTGGATGTGATGGCTTTCGGTCGATGGTTTTGGATGCTTCAGCATGTATAAATATGTATTTTAACATTGGAAGGAACATAATGGAAAATCAAGCTGGTAGTTCCGGTTTTGGGATCCAGGGGAAAATCTCTGTGTATATGTGTTTTATGTGTTATGCTCTCGCATTATTTATTTTCCATGTTTTAGAATTCGTATGCAGGTAATTTCTATACAAGGTTAAAACCTACATTTGGTATCAGAGTTGTTTTGGCTTCAAGGGGATGCCAATGTTGCTGAGGGGTTTTGCTCGGACCTATGGTAGACCATGTTCAGTAGGAGAATTGTGAGATCAATTATGGTGGTGAAAAAGGATGGTGAGCAATGGAAAGATAGAGATTGAGAAATTTAATGGTCAAAAATTTGAGTTGTGGAAACTCAAGATGGAGGATCTGTTGGTCGATAAAGATCAGTGGATCATGGTAGATCCAAGTACTAAACCAACGGGAGTGTCCAATGAAGAATTGAAGAAGTTGGATTAGAAGGTAAAGAACACAATACGATTGTGTGTCTCAGATTTAGTATTGCTGAATGTATCAAGGGAAGCTACAAGGAAGGCTTTGTGGGACAAGTTAGGGACTTTGTACCAATCTAAGTCTCTGGTGAATAAACTGTTCCTACGGAAAAAGCTGTATAACCTAAGGATGAAAGATGGAGACTTGGTGACAGAGCATCTGAATGCATTTAATACTATGGTAATTCAGTTAGCATCTATTGATATTAAAATTTCAGATGAACATAAGTGCATCAGTTTGTTGTGTTCTCTACTAGATTTGTGGGATAGTCTAGTTAATGCAATACGTAGCAATGCAACTACCTTGCAGTTTGATGAAATAGTCTTCGCCTTGCTAACGAAGGAGATGAGATGGAAAAATATGGAGAGCCAAAATGGCGATGCCTTGTCTGTATGAGGATAGTCCCATAACAGAAACAAAAATAAGTCATCGAGTGGGAGATCTAAATCTCCAGGAAAACCTGTAAAGGTGGTGTGCTGGAAATGTCAAAAGGAAGGGAACTACAAAAGGGATTGTAAATCTAAAACTCCTGATAAAGGAAAGGGATCTGATGATGCTCCTTCTGCAGAGGCGAAAACCACCTCAGATGAAGGTGGGAATCTGTACTTGGCTTCATCAAGTACACATGTAGATCATGAGGCATGGTTGATTGTCTCAGGTGCTTCCATTCACTTCACTCCCCATAGAGAGTGGTTCTACGAGTATGGGAAATACGATGGTGGTGATGTCTTCTTGGGGGATGAAAAGAAGGCTAGAATCATTGGTCATGGAAAGTAAAGTTGAAGTTACAAGGTGGAAGGGTTATAACACTTCTGGGTGTTCTACATATTCCTGCATTAGCCAAAAATCTAATTTCTGTAAGAAAGCTGGATGATGTAGGTGTAAAAACTATGTTTGAGAAGGATACCTGTAAAATGGTACGAGGAGCACTGGTATTGATGCGGGGAGTTCAGATTGGAACTCTGTACAAGCTGCAAGGTAGCATTGTTATTAATGGGTGAAACAGTGTTGTGGTTCCTGAAGGTGGAGTAGAAAATCTAGTGGTCTCTAGAGAGAAGACCATGCTGTGGCATTAAAGGCTTGGACATATTGGATAGAAGGCCTTCGGATTCTTCATGGTAAAGGTATGGTAGAAGGAATGAGTAATAGCTCTCTGGATTTAGATTTTTATGAAAATTGTGTATATGGGAAGCAGAATCGGGTGAGTTTCCCCTCTAGTGGTAAGAGGGCGAAACAGATATTAGAGCTTGTGCATAGTGATGTGTTTGGACCTGTGAAGGTTCCATCACTGGGTAAGTCTATGCACTATTTATCATCCATAGACGACTTCTCAAGGAATACATGGATGTATTTCCTTAAGAAGAAATCTGAAGTCTTTGATAGGTTGAAAGAATTTAAGGCTCCAGTGGAAAATCAAACAGAGAAGAAGATAAACGTGCTGAGGAAAAATAATGGTGGAGAGTTTTGGAGAAAGGAATTTGAAGAATTCTATAAGAAGTGTGGTATATCACAGTAGAAGACTACTCCATATACACCTCAACAAAATGGAGTTGTAGGAAGAGTGAACAAGTCGTTGATGGAAAGGGAAAGAAGCGTGCTTAGTGGTGCCGGGTTAGGATAGGAATTCTGGGCAGAGGTGGTGGATACTGCATGTTACCTAGTCAATAAGTCACCTTCATCATCATTGGAGGATAAGACTCCACAAGAGGTATGGACTGGTAAGAAACCCTCTCTTTCACATCTGAGGGTATTTGGATTTGATGCATATGTACATGTTCCAAAGGCTAAATGAACCAAGTTGGATAGTAATTATGAAAAGTGAATCTATATTGGGTATAAGGATGGTTTAAAGGGTTATAAGCTTTGGAACCAAGTCACACGAAAGGTTGTGTACAACCGAGATGTGGTGTTCAGAGAAGTAAAAGATGTTATTGAACATGAAATCCAACCAAAGGAAACTGAGAAGATAGAGTTTGAGCTAAAGGAGGAAGAATCAGACTCTACAGCAGAGGAGGAATCAGAAGATGAAGAGCCACAAACTCCAGTTGTGAGAAGATCGGTTCGAGAAAGAAGGAAACCAAAAAGGTATAGTCCATTTTCTTTTTGTTCAAATTTTGCTTTGTCTATTACTAATGATGATCCCAGAACTGTGAAGGAAGCAGTGGATTCAGAGGATGGAAAACTCTGGAAAGAGACCATGGTTGATGAAATGGCATATTTGCACAAAAAAAGAGGCTTAGGATCTGGTGGAGTTGCCGCCTGGAAGGAAACCCATTGGGAGCAAATGGGTGTTAAAAAAGAAGAAAAATGCAAAAGGAAAAGTGGAGAAATAAAAAACTTGGTTGGTAGCAAAATGTTATTCCCAGGTGCCGGGAATTGATTTTGGTGATATTTTTTCTCTTGTTTCCAAGGTAACTTCTATTAGATTACTTTCATCTATTGTTGCTGCTTTTGATTTTGAGGGAGAATAGATGGATCTAAACACAAAATTTCTTCACGGGGATCTAGATGAGTAAATCTACATGAAGCAACATGAAGGCTTTGCGGTGAATGGTAACGAAGAACTAGTATGCAAGTTAAAGAACTCTTTGTATGGGTTGAAACAGTCACCAAGGATGTGGTATCAGAAATTTGATATATTTATACGGGGACTTGGCTTCACCAGAAGCAAAGTAGGTCATTGTGTGTATTTTAAATTAATTGTTGACCGTGTTATTTATTTGGTCTTGTATGTGGATGATATGTTGCTGGTTGGAAATTACAAAGAAATTATCCAGGATTTGAAGACCCAATTGTCCTCCAAATTCGACATGAAAGATCTTGGTGCTGCAAACTATATTTTGGGCATGGAAATTAAAAGTGATCGGGCAAAGAGGAAGCTCTGGTTAAACCAGAGGAAGTATGTTGAGACAATACTGTAGAGGTTTAATATGCAAGATAGTAAACCGATGAAGGTTCCTATTCCTGTAGGTGTGAGGTTGTTTGTTGAACAGTGTCCCAAGACACAAGATGAGGAAGTGGACATGTCTCGTGTTCCATATGAATGTACAGTTGCTAGCCTAATGTATGCAATGGTCTGTACTAGACCAGACATTGCACATGCAGTGGGAGTATTGAGCAGGTTTATGTAAAAACTAGGGAAGGAGCATTGGACAGTAGTGAAGTGGGTTTTTAGGTATTTACGTGGCACTAGTGATTATGGTTTGTGCTACCAAGGAAGACCAGGATTGGATAGAGTGTTGGATATTTGTGGCTTTGTTGATGCAGATGGGGCTAGAGATCTGGATTAGAGAAGATCTACAAGTGGGTATGTGTTTAACCTATTTGGAGGTGCAGTCAGTTGGATGAGTAAGAAACAATTTGTAGTGGCTCTATCAACTACAGAGGCAGAATACATGTCAGCCACTCATGCAAGCAAGGAAGTCGTTTGGCTGCATAGATTGTGTTCAAGTATCGGGTTAGTACAGTGAGCTATAAGGATAGAATGTGACGGCCAAAGTGCATTTTTCTTGGTAAAGAACCCCGCATATCATTCAAAGAAAAAGCACATTGATGTTCAGTATCACTTTGTGAGGGATATGATAGAAGACAAAAAGGTGTTGCTGGTAAAGGTGGACACTTTGAAGAATACTGTAGATGCATTGACAAAATATGTGAGCTCTGAGAAGTTCTCTTGGTGTAGAGAGACAATGGGTGTTCTAGGGATGGACAATGACTAAGCTCTCTTGTGACCCCCTGTGGAAATAAAACAACAAGTGGGAGAATGTTGGGTTTTGTTATATTCTTTCCATGACTAGCCCACATAGTTAACTAGGGGGTTAGAGGGGGGCAAAGCCCCCCCTTCGTTGCACCAATTGTGTACTGGGGGTGTCACAGGGGGTTTAAGGTGTACCCGTAACCCCACTTTATGGGGTACAGGGTAGCACCCTCAAAAATTTTGGTTTTGGACCCTATGTTAGGTTGGGTGGACCCACCTATGGTTTTGTGCATGATTTTCGCACATGTTTTTTGGACGCGATGGTTTTCGGTCCATGGTTTTGGATGCTTCGGCATGTGTAAATATGTATTTTAACATTGAAAGGAACATAATGAAAAATCAAGCTGGTAGTCTTGGTTTTGGGATCCAGGGGAAAATCTTTGTGTATATGTGTTTTATGTGTCATGCTCTCACATTGTTTATTTTTTGTGTTTTAGAATTCGTATGCAGATAATTTTTGTACGGGGTTAAAACCTGCACTTTGGTGGTTTTTTAGGTGGTTATGATTGAGCCATAAGATGTTTCCCTCCCAAGAAATCCCCCATGGCTATAAAACCAACCTTCCCCGTCCTAAACCTTATATCTAAACAAAAAACCTAACTCAACCCTAGAAATTTTGGCAATCAATGGTAATGTTAAATTATTAAAGTATTTTTAATTAAATTTGTAATAGTACCATTAATTGTCATAGGATGTCTAATTATATATTAATTATTTATATGTATTCTTTGAATTAATGAGTGCAATGATGAAGATTTCTCTTTTCTTCATTTAATTTGATTCAATGAGATTCAAGTATCAGCCATGACTTCACACTTGAATAGTGCCATATTTTCCTTGGATTAAAAGACCTACACCATCCATGATTATAACATGGCACTATTTTGGGAACCCAGGGCATGCTACAGATCACCTCTAGAAGCAGGCAAATGGTAAAAGCACAGAATCACATCTATGTGCCCTAAAGAGAGAGCAGGCCTTGTTGTAAGAAAGTAAGTTGATAGAACTTAGAATGTTGGAAATGCTTATGTAATGTATTTGAAGCTAATAACTAACAATAACCAAATAAAAGAATTACATCCATTTTTCTTTACATTTTGCAGGAGAACAAAATCATGAATATCGATGGATAGTAGACAATCTGTGCCCAATATAAGAACTATATCCAACAGGTTTCTTTCACATGATAGTACATAAACAACTTTGGCACCTTAAATCAGTATGTACATAATGGAATTTTAAAAATAGATAATTCAATCTCCTAAGTATATTTACTGAAAATTTTGAGAACATCAAAAGGCATAACTATGAGCTGTTCAAAAATTTGTTTACATTAGTATGGATATATGAACACTAAATGATGAATCTCAATCCAAATATGAACCTGAAAAAGACTTTTGTATAATTTTATCAGTGTCCATGTGAATCATGAATGTGAAATCTAAACAGTGGAATCAGAATTGAAAAGCTCATAATATCGCTATGTATCATGAGGGAACCCTGATTTCTCAGTTCTAATTTCACATATCAGATATTTCAAATCAAAACTACGAATTCCGGGTACATCATGATTCAAGTAGCTAATTAATTCACTAATAGATGAAAATGCCAATGTCGAATTATAAATGGAAAAATTACAAAACAGAGCTTATTATTTGGAAAGTTACAGAAGTCCAAAATGAAATACTGGAAGCACAAAAATTTGGAGAATCAGGAATAACCAAACCGATAGTCTTCGACATCCACATCCTGTAGCAGAATACATGCTAATTTCCCCGACTAATGATAAGAAGCACAAGCACTGTGGCCAGAAGTAGATGAAGAACCTTCTAAAACCAACCCAGTCCTAGGCATAGATCTATCATCCCTAACATGAAAGGGGTTACTGGAAGAACAACCCAAGGAGAGGTTAGCCATCAGTCATTCAAGGGACTCCAAGTGTGCATCTTCTGGATTTACATCCTACAACTTTGAAGGACCTCAACTACAATTTCCCTTCAATCAAGAGATGAGCCCAAGAAGTGAATATACACAATATCTTCTGCCTTCGCTGATGAAGTCTACTTTTCTAAACTGAATGGATAAAGTGACAAACCCATAAGTTCTCCAATTTCTCTCTGATGCTGAAAGCTGAAAACTTGTGAAAGAACCCTATATGCAAGGGTTTGAAAATAGAGGGCATGGGCACCATAACATGACCACCATGTAGAGAGGCTTAATAATTTATGGTGACTCTATCAATGAGCAAATTTCCATTACCAAATTGACCACAACCTGTTATAAAGTAAACAACTTCTTTTTCTCTAACAACACAATCAGAAGATGACATACCTTAGAAAATTCTATTCTAAAATAATCATCCAGCTTGCTCTATTCCTATGGGGTCCTCCTCTTACCCCAAAATTTAGCCAAAGATGCTTCATCATTGTACTTTAGTTCACAGTGTAGGATATAGAAGGTTGAAATTTGTTGCATTTTTTCAATCTATTGATGATTATGTCCCTTTAGTCCTTTTCAAAAGAGGGTCATGCTCTTCAAGAACTCGATGAATTCTTTCCAACATAACAGTGCTCTCATACCAAATTTCCCCCAACAAACCCCATAACAATGGTCGCACTTATCTGAACTTTCTTTTCATTATTTCCTACTTTCCTTGTTTATCACTATGGCTTGACAACATGTACAACCTAGTAAAATTCATCTTGCATTTGCTTCAATTCCACAGGCAACTTTCAGCAGAATTTTTCCCTTCCCCATCTTTGTCACATACTTCCATACAAGGGAATCAATAGGGAATTTCTATTGATTCTTATCACCATCCCTTCTCCCTCAACCACTTCTCCCAAAATGAATACAAGAACTAGTTGACAAACATAAGGTCATTGCAAAAATGTGGAAGAAAAGCAAAAATAATAGGTAATAGAATAAAGGAAAAAGGAAGGTTTTATACCTAAAATGGAAG
Organism: Pinus tabuliformis; assembly: GCA_031772625.1. Classification (NCBI taxonomy): domain Eukaryota; kingdom Viridiplantae; phylum Streptophyta; class Pinopsida; order Pinales; family Pinaceae; genus Pinus; species Pinus tabuliformis. The sequence goes on along the minus strand of CM062811.1, from coordinate 533,596,008 downwards.
ATTTTAATAATTTTTTCACACAAGAAACACCAAATTTGTCAAGAGTACCTTGCCTGCTTTATGAAATTGGGTAAGTTAACATGGCCCCTACCAGGTGTCAAGTCTTACCAATTGGCGTGCTCATGCTTGTGCTCACATTTGTAGATAGGTGCCAATGCATGCAAAAATGGTCAAGGTAGGTGCAGGCCCTAGGTGACTTTGTCAAAACAGATACCCTCCATAGAAATAAATGTTGTTGAGTTAAATCTAGGTGTGCTAGCCTCATCACCACAAGAGGAATCTAGTTTTTATAAAATACATAGCAACAAATGGGAGTACCTCGATGTCGAATCCATTGTTCAGATGCTCATTATTTCGTTGTATTTGTTCCACTACTCTTGAAAAGCTAATGTCAATGTACTACTACTATTCAAATTCCTATTGTTTTTAGTTCTCTTGACCCCTCACAATTAGTGAAAAGAATCAATGAAAAAAGAAAATGGCGTCATGTGCTCTTCATTGGAGATTTTAATACATGTTGTTGTTAGCACTCTCAACCCCTCACAGTTTTGCAAATGAATCAATGAAAAAAGAATACTGTGCCATGTGGTTTGCATTGGAGATTTTAGCGTTTGTGTTTTTTTCAATGCCTGTTGTTAGCGCTCGCAACCCTCATAGTTTTGCAAATGAAGCAATGAAAAAAGAAAATGGTGCAAGGCTTAATTGAAGTCATACCCATGCCATTGGAAACAGAAAAGTTCATGCTATTAAAAGTCCAAAAATCTACTCCATCAATGCAAAATATATGCAATTATCATCTGTAAAAATTTTCTCTCTAGATAAGGGTGAATATCAACGTATCAACAAACTTTTTTCTCTAGATAAGGGTGAATATCAGTGTATCAGCAAGTTGTGGCACAATCAAAGTTACCTGCTTTGTTTTTATGTTTGAATTTAGCAATAACAAAATTCAATATAAATATTTCATATTGAAAATCGCCAATAAAATTCGTGACTAAATTTAAATATATGTGCGTCAAATTTTTAATTATATAGTTCATAATTATTAAGTATATAATTCCAAAATTTTTAAATATAATATAATGTCTAATTTTTTATCAAATATGGTTCATTGAATCTGATTGGACCCATTTCCAGTTTAGAACTCAATTAGATAGCTAGGCTGGTTCAAAACCTAGTTTTGGTTTTTAAAACTATGCGCAATTATAGGGATGAATCTCTATGAATTCGGGACAAACCTTTGAATTTGGTACTGAATTTTAAACTTTATGGTTGAAGTTTAGTGAACCTTGTAACATAGTCTAGACTTTGTGCCATGTTCATAATCGTTGCAAACATTCTAACTTGCCACTCTGTTAGGAAAATCTGTTGAATAATTAGATAAAACTTACACTTATTTTAGTGAACCTACATTTTTTGTTGATTGGCTTCCTATTATCATGGTATGTCAGTTGCACCTTGCCCTAGTTGGGAGAGACTACAACCATGACATTCAAGTTGGATTTGTTTGTCTAGTAGGCTGTGTGTGGAGGGTATCTTTTCTGAAAATTAACCTAGTACATGCACTTGACCCTTTGAATTTGGTTGAATTCACAGAATTTTAAACTTTATGGGTGAAGTTTAGTGAACCTTGTGACATATCCTAGATTTTGTGCCATGTTCATAATCATTGCAAGAATTCTAACTTAACACTCTATTAGGAAAATCTGTTGAATAATTAGATAAAACTTACACTTATTTTAGTGAATTCACATTTTTTGTTGACTGGCTTCTTATTATCATGATATTTCAACTACACCTTGCCCTACTCGGGAGAGACTAAAACCAATGACATGCATGTTGGATTTGTTTGACTAGTAGGCTATATGTGGAGGGTATATTTTCCGCAACAGACACCTAGTACATGCAATTGGCTCTTTCAATTTGGTTGAATTCACTGAATTTTAAACATTATGGTTGAAGTTCAATGAACCTTGTGACATAGCCTAGACTTTGTTCCATGTTCATAATCATTGCAAGCATTCTAACCTGCCACTTAGTTAGGAAAATCCATTGAATAATTAGATAAAACTTACACTTATTTTAGTGAACCCACATTTTTTGTTGATTGGTTTCTTGTTATCATGATATGTCGATTGCACCTTGCCCTACTTGGGACAGACTACAACCAGTGACATTTAGGTTGGATTTGTTTAGCTAGTAGGATGTGTGTGGAGGGTATATTTTCCACAAAAGGCACCTAGAACATGCACTTTGCCATTTGAATTTGGTTGACTTCACTAAATTTTAAACATTATGGTTGAAGTTCACTGAACCTTGTGAGATAGCCTAGACTCCGTGCCATGTTCATAATTGCTGCAAGCATTCTAACTTTCCACTCTATCAAGGAAAATCTGTTGAATAATTAGATAAAACTTACACTTATTTTAGTGAACCCAAATTTTTTGTTTATTGGCTTCATGTTATCATGATATGTTGACTGTACGTTGTCCTACGTGGGAGAGACTATAACCAATGAAATTCATGTTGGATTTGTTTGGATAGTAGACAGTGTGTGGAGGGTATATTTTCTGCAATTGACACCTAGTACATGCACTTGGCCTTGGCTGCTAATATGTGTGGTGGCACACCAACAAGCATAAGCACAAGCATAAGTGTGTGCCATTGCTAAGACTTGAATTGTGGTGGGGGTCATATGCAGTGCACCACCTAAACTGATCTAGCATACCACCATATTGACAGAACCCACTTAGGTAACTTTGAACTCAGTGCAACTATGTATAAAGGTAAACTATGTAGCATTATATAATGGCCCTTTGATTACAAAAATATAGCTGACTATTGTAAAGATAGAAGAAACATTTCTCATAAAAGAATACAAATAAATGTCATTTATAATTTTAGCTTGAAATTACTCACTGAAGGCCACCCTTCATTCATTGGCAAGTAAAATTTAAAACCATCAAAGGTAAATTACCAATTGGTAGTCAAATTTAGTAAATTATTCTCAAATATATCCCTTACAGTGGATTTTGGGCACTGTAAAAGTTGGGAGATTGTGAATAAGGGGTCGTTGGCCAAGAAAATCCCATACTGACTAAGGTACACATGAGGCTTTTCAGTCTCCTTTGGGAGATGAATGTAGCACATGATATCTTTTAGGGCTTGGTTAACTCATTAGAGCCCTCCCTTTATTTCATTAACGATAGCTTATATGTTTGTGGAATATTACAGAAATTCTTGAGAGATATTTAATTTGCATTCTTTCTAGAAATCAGTAAGGATTACAATTCCCAGCCATGAGAGGGAGAAATTTGGGTTAGATCCTTGTTTTCCGTCAACTAAAATCCACCTACAATGTTAGCATTTTTTTGTTTGGAGTTAAAATTCTGAGAATCATCTTCTGGGAAGGTGTGGATGCCAAATCATCTCAAATCAATAGCAGTATGGATGTTGCCTACCCCAAAGAGTCTGTTCCAAAATCCACGCAATAACACTCTTCAAAAACAGCTTCGTCAAGGTATGGATGTCAACTAAGGACCAAGCCGGTATGGATACTTCCCTTGCCCCAAATGGTCTCTTTTAGACCACCTTCATAAAAAGCCTCTATTCCAATGTCTAATGGTAATTTTATGGTCAGTCTTCCCACTTTTTGTAGAAAAGAGGAGCTGCAAACCTTGATTAGTGACACTTATGAGTGAAATTTGTAACCAAATATGCATGGAGTTACAAAGGATTTTATGATGAGAGGGACATAATTTTTAGCTTTTCAGGTTACTTTGAAAATGTCTACACCATGTTTGGGCCTTGGGGTTGCTTTGTGAGATGTGGGGTGCATGGTGTATGGTTGGACCATGCTCTTCCATGATGGACTTGGACATTGGAGGTGGTTTACTATTTGCTGCTAGACCTTGTTTGGATGTTTGAAAGACATTCTTCCTCAAATTATTGGAAAGGTATGGATCTTGGTGACTTCATGTTGTTGTTTCATGAAGGAATTTTATGTGCTTAGAGTAGAGTTGGGTATTTCAGAGGAGGTTATTGAGCCCTAGATAGCATGGGGTTGCTTGGTTTCTTGCATGGAGGTTTACACTTTACATGTGGATTCTTGGGTTGAGCGAGTGGATATGTAGGTGTGGGAGTCCTTAAGGTGACACATGACCTTGGATATGCATTGTCCTTAAGGAGACACATGACCATGGAGATGCACTGGACCTTTGGAACTTTGGAGGATTGTTGGACCTTGGGGAGTAGTGCTCATGCCATGGAGGCCTTTCTTGTTAATCATTGTCACCTTTGAACCTCACACATGCCACTTACAGTAGAGTGCTTCACATGGGTGGACCAACTTGTGTCTTTCAAGTTTGCTTGTAGTGGACTAGGTCCACTTTTTATTGTAAATCCCCTTTACCTCTCATATAAATAGAGGGAGGAGTGAGTTGTTATTATAGTTGATCATGCACTTGTGCATATTCCTTTTCGTACTTGGGTTAGAGATGTAAGAGTAATGCTACTTTCTCTCTCTCTCTCTCTCTCTCTCTCTCTCTTGTTCAATCTTCTTTGTTATTTATGTGTTTTTTTCTTAAGGTGCTAGTGTTTCTTGGATCATTCACCTGAAAACATCATATATATAAAGAAGAAATGAAATATGTGGGGTGCATGGTGTATGGCTGGACTATGCTCTTCCATGATGGACTTGGACATTGGAGGTGGTTTACTATTTGCTGCTAGACCTTGTTTAGATGTTTGAAAGACATTCTTCCTCTAAGTGTTGGATAAGTATGGAGCTTGGTGACTTTATGTTGTTGATGCATGAAGGGAGTTTATGTGCTTGGAGTGGAATTGTGTATTTCAGAGGAGGTTATTGAGCCCTAGATAGCACAGGGATGCTTGGTTGCTTGCATGGAGGTTTACACTTGACATGTGAACTCTTAGGTTGAGGGAGTGGGTATGTAGGTGTGGGAGTCCTTAAGGTGACACATGACCCTGGATATGCATTGTCCTTAAGGAGAAACATGACCATGGAGATGCATTGGACCTTTAGAACTTTGGAGGATTCTTGGATCTTGTGGAATAGTGCTCATGCCATGGAGAACTTTCTTGTTAATCGTTGTCACCTTTGAGCCTCACACATGTCACTTAGAGTATAGTGCTTCACATGGGTGGACCTACTTGCGTCTTTCAAGTTTGTTTGTAGTGGACTAGGTCCACCTGTTATTGTAAATCCCCTTTACCTATCATATAAATAAAGGAAGGAATGAGTTGTTTTTATAGTTTATCATGCACTTGTGTATATTTCCTTTCATACTTGGGTTACATATGTAAGAGTAGTGATACTTTCTCACTCTCTCTCTCTCTCTCTCTCGTTCAATCTTCTTTGTACTTTATGTGTTTTTGTCTTAAGATGCTAGTGTTTCTTGGAGAATTAACATAAAAACTTCATATATATAAAGAATAAATGAAACCCATGAACACAATCAAAACCTATAATATAATTCTCCATGCTTTCAAAATGCCTAGATAGGGAAAACCAAGAGAAACCCTAGCTCCACCAAAGAAACTCCAAGAATCAATAATTTTGAATATCTTTTTGAAATATCTTTGGTGGAGCTAAGGTTTCTATTGGTTTTCTCTATCTAGGGTTTTGGAGAACTTAGATAATTATATGATGAGTTGTGACTGTGTTCATGGATTTCAGTTCCTACACACACATATGAAGTTCTCATCTGCCAAATTTTTTTTTATTTCATACTTGACTTCGAGCTTACCACTACCATAAATTGTGTTATTTCAAAGATTTGACTTCCATATTTTCATAAATACAATGCTCTCAAAAAGATAGTTGAACACTTCCATATTCATAGTTAGATCATATTCCAATAATATATACATCTATTATACAGATCAACAATTGTCTCATGAACAAAAATCACATCAAAAGCGGTAATTGAACTTGGTTGGGGAGGATATTAATTTATCCTCTCAAGTTCTTGAGTTATTTGCACTGTCAAATCGATTCGAAACTAGATAAAAACTGGTTGACCAAAAAATACATAAATTATTCAAATTTAGGAAATATATATATATCTATATATATATATATATATATATATATATATATATATATATATCTGTGTGTGTGCGTGTGTGTGTGTGTGCATCCATACGAATCACAACCATTATACAAAAAGAATTCCATTTAACTTGAGTTTTTGTGGAAATAGATTTGGAGGTTTCCTAAAATAAAATTCCTAAAGAATATGTTGTCTTGAAGTCCAACGTTCACCATATCATAGTTAAAATATAAAGTCTTTGGCACCCTTAAACCTGGCACTAGTTTGAGAATCCTATACCATACTAAGATAATATTTGTGCTATGATAGTTCAACATGCATTTACAGCCACATTTTTTCTTAATGGTGAAAGTGGTTATGTGCCACATAACTTAGTTTGAAGGACAAATATCCATATCATAAAATAGATGTAAGCTTGAAATGCTTGTTCTACAGTGTTGGGTGTGGAGCCTGATAATCTTTTGTATTCAAAGGTTCCAACCAGATGTATACCCTAGGAAGACTGTACAACCCTCCAGGTGAGGGGGACTTTTCCTCCCCATGGGGGTCTAGGGCGGTAAATCCCCTCCCGGCGGCTGGGGGTCCGGGGGCTAGCGGTCCCCCGGCGAGGGTTCGGGGGCAATGCCCCTGAAGCTAAAAATAACTATAAAATTACCTTGTAAAAGTCTAGTAATTTCTAGTCAATCTAGGCCGTTCATTAGGCGGATGATATTACGGTAGTATTTATGTTTAATTTAGGGTTTTTTTTCCATAGAAGGCAACCCCTCATTATATATGAGGGGAATTGTATTGCATCTGTATATATCTATATTTTGAGTGAGGAAGAGATATAGATGAGATTGAGAGCGAAGAGGGTGTTACAGTGGATCTATTGTAGGTTGTATCTCTTCAGTTTGCTGGATAATATAAAAGGAAGGACTGGTTGTTTCTCCATGAACGTAGCCCAAACTAGGTGAACCACATATGTCTATGTCTCTCTTGTTTTATGCGTTTTCTGTGTTTATATTTCTGCAATATTTTATGTGTTCCATTGCTCTATAATATATAATTTTCTAACAACTGGTATTAGAGCTGAAGGTCTATTTGGTTGATAAACTTGCAGGAGAAAAGGGTTCCTGGTTCGAGTGGGAGCAATGGAAAAAGATGGTAGGTTTAGGGTCAAAAAATTCAATGGCCAAAACTACTAGCTGTGGGAGATGCAGATGGAAGATTATCTGTATCAAAGAGATCTGTACCTACCATTGAGCAGAAAGATAAAGAAGTCGACGAGTATGACAGACACAGAATGGGATATTCTAGACAGAAGGGCTCTTGGAACAATACGGTTGTGCCTAGCAGCATCGGTAGCATTTAATATTTCAAAGGAAATTACAACATAGGGTTTAATGTCGGTATTGGCCAAATTATATGAAAAACCCTCTGCCTGAAATAAAGTATTTCTTATGAAGCGTTTATTTAATATGAAGATGTCAGAAGGTGGATCTGTTGCATATCATTTAAATGATTTTAATATTGTTACAAGTTAGTTAAGTTCTGTAGGGGTAATTTTTGATGATGAAGTTAGGGCTCTGTTATTTCTGTGCTCATTGCCAGAAAGTTGGAATGGTTTAGTTATGGCTGTTAGTAACTCTATCTCTGGATCTAGTACATTAAAGTTTGATGATGTTGTTGGTGCAATCCTCAGCAAGGAAATGCAATGGAAAAGCTCTAGTGAGACATCAGGTAATGCTTTGACTGCAGAGACTAAGGGAAGAAAAATGGAAAGAGGAAGGAGCCCAAGATATTGCAATAAGTCAAGAAAAGGAAGATCCAAGTCTATATCGTGGATAGTGTGCTGGAAATGCAGGAAGAAAGGACACCTGAAAAAAGACTGCAAGTCTCAGAAGGGAAAAGAAGGAGATGCGCAACAAGCAACTAATCATGAACCGAATGTAACAGGTGATGTGTTGCAAGACGATTTGATTCTTTCATTAGAAAGTATTATTGATGCCTGAGTGATAGATTCAAGGGCCTCATTCCATGCCACACCTGATAAGAAACATTTTCATGATTATGCTCAAGGAGATTTTGGACAAGTTCGATTGCGTGATGATAAACCCTGTAAAATCGTTGGAATGGGTACAGTTTTTATAAAACAATGAAATGGAAATCAATGGCTATTGAATAAGGTAAGGCATGTTCCAGATCTAAATAAAAATCTGATTTCAACAGGGTAGTTGGGAGGTGAAGGTTGCGTAACTGCTTTCACAGATAAAACCTGGAAGGTCACTTAAAGGATCCCTAGTAATAGCGAAAGGAGAAAAGGTTGGTACATTGTATTTATGCAATGGTATTTCTAATTATGTTAATGTTTTAACCTCTACAAGAGAAGATACGAAATTGTGGCATCATAGGCTTGGGCACATGAGTGAGAAGGGGATATAGATTCTTCACTCAAGAAATTTTTTGCCAGGTTTGAATCATGTCGATTTAAAATTCCGTGAGAATTGTGTTTATGGAAAATAGAAGAGAGTCAGATTCCTTAGAGTTGGGAAAGAAAAGAAGAGCGAAAATTAGAGCTTGTGCATATAGTTGTATGGGGACCTGCTCAGGTATCGTCTGTTGGTGGCTCTCATTATTATGTTACTTTTATTGATGATGCAACTAGAAAAACCTGGATTTATTGTATTTGAAATAAATCTGATGTATTTGATACCTTCAAGAAATGGAAATCTTTGGTTGAAAATGAGACAGGGAAAAGGTTGAAGTGTCTCAGATCAGATAATGGAGGTGAATATTGCAGCAAAGAGTTTGATAGATACTATTTAGAGAATGGAATTCACAGAGAGAAGACAATTCCAGGAACACCACAAGAAAATGGTGTGTCAGAAAGGATGAACAGGACAATCATGGAGCATGCAAGGTGCATGAGTTTGCATGCAAGATTGCCTTTACAATTTTGGGAGAATGCTGTAGACAATGTTGTTTATCTAATAAATAGAGGGCCTTCAAGTTCCTTATATGGTGTTATTCTAGAGGAGGCATGGACAGGTAAAAAGGTAAACTACTCATTTTTAAATACTTTTGGTTGTGAAGCCTTTGTCCACATTAACAAAGAAAATAGAACAAATCATGAGGCAAAATCAAAGAAATGTACCTTTATTAGATATGGTGTTAATGATTTTGGTTATCACTCTTATGATTATGAAAATCACAAAATCATTAGGAGCAGAGATGTAATATTCAATGAAAAGGTCTTGTATAAGAATAAATTGAAAGAAAATAAACAAGAAAAAGAAAACAAAGAATACACAGTGCTTGACGATATCACAGGAAAAGTGATGGTGCCTGAAAATCATAATGATCAATAGCCAGAACAACAACCACAACAACGACAAGCACTTCAAACACCTGAAAGTGGTGTTAGAAGATCTACTAGGATAAGTAGACCCCCTAAATGATACTCTCCTTCATTATATTATGTATTTTTGACTGATTCTTGTGAACCAAAATGTTATGAAGAAGCAATGTAGGTAGAAACCAGGAAGAAGTGGGAGCAAGCCATGAAAGAAGAGATGGACTCCTTAGCACATAACCAGACTTGGGACTTACTCAGGTTTCTTGCAAGCAAAACAACATTACAGAATAAATAGGTTTACAAGCTGAAGGAAGAAGATGGAGGAAAACAGAGGTACAAAGCTAGACTTGTAGTGAAGGGGTTTGCACAGAAGAAAGGTATTGATTTTGATGAAATATTTTCTCCTGTTGTTAAAATGACTTCAATCAGAAGTATTTTAAGTCTAGTAGTAGCTGAAGACTTGCATCTTGAGTAGTTAGATGTAAAGACAACCTTTCTCCATGGGGATTTGGAGGAAGAGATATATATATATATATATAGTACCTACAAGGATATGAGGTAAAAGGGAAGGAGAAACTAGTGTGCAGGTTGAAGAAGAGCTTGTATGGCTTAAAACAGGCTCTAAGGCAGTGGTATCTAGAATTTGATAGGTTTATGTCTGAACAAGGTTATACTAGATGTCACTCTAATCATTGTGTTTATCTCAAAAGGAAAAATGATGGCAGCTATATTATATTGTTATTGTGTGTAGATGACATGCTTGTTGCAGGTTCTAACATGCAGGAAATAAATGTGCTCAAAAGGAAATTGGCAAACTCATTTGCAATGAAGGATTTGGGTGCTGCAAAACAAATCCTTGTTATGAGAATAACTAGAGACAAGAAAAATCACAAATTAACATTGTCTCAAAGTGAGTACATAGAAAAGGTGTTGAAAAGGTTTAATATGTAGAATTAAAAACCAGTTAGTATACCTTTGGCTAGCCATTTCAATTTAAGAAAGGATGCATGTCCCAAGACTCAGGAAGAAATGGCTCATATGTCTAAAGTTCCATATGCATCAGCAGTTGGAAGCTTAATGTATGCAATGTCTTGCACAAGGCCTGATATTGCACATGTAGTGGGAGTTGTAAGCAGGTACATGAATAGTCCAAGAAAAGAACATTGGATGGCAGTGAAGTGGATTCTCAGGTATTTGAGAGGTACCACAAATGAAGCATTATGCTTTGGTGGTTCAAACATTGCTCTACAGGGATATGTTGATGCAGATATGGTAGGTGATAGAGATAACAGGAGGAGAAAAGTAGGGTATGTGTTTACTATAGGTGGAATAGCTATCAATTGGGTTTCAAAAATCCAAAGTGTTGTTGCACTTTCAACAAAAGAAGCAGTGTATGTTGTTGCTATAGAGGCTAGTAAAGAAATGATTTGGTTACAAAGGTTTCTGGATGAATTGGGCAAGAAGCAGGAGTTGGGCAGGTTATAAAGTGATATCCAGAGTTCCATACATCTTGCAAAGAACTCTACATTTCATTCCAATACTAAACATATATAGCTCAAGTACCATTTCATGTGGTCAGTATTGGAAGATCGATAGTTGAAGCTAGAAAAAATACACACTAGCCAAAATCCTACAGATATGTTAACAAAAGTTGTAACCAGGGAGAAACTGAGAATCTACTCAGTTTCAATTAGCCTTCAAGTATGATGAAGAAGATGAGAAAAATCCAAGTCCAAAGCGGAGTCATTGTCTAGCAAATGAAGCAGTGGTGGAGTTGCTCTAATCAGCCTCCATGTGGGAGATTGTTAGGTTTGGAGCCTGATTATCTTTTGTATTCAAAGGTTTCAGCCAGATGTATACCCTAGGAGGATTGTACACCCCTCCACACAGGGGGGGTGCAGGGGGGAATTCCCCCCTGCGGGGGTAAATCCCCCTAGCGAGGATTCGGGGGCAGTGCCCCTGAAGCTAAAAATAGATATAAAATTAACTTGTAAAAGTCTAGTAATTTCTAGTAAATCTGGGCCATTCATTAGGAAAATGATCTAACAGTAGATGTTATGTTTAATTTAGGGTTTTTTTCCCTAGAAGGAAATCACTCACTATATATGAGGGAATTTTATTACATCTATATATATATATCTGTATTCTGAGTGAGGAAGAGAGATGAGATTGAGGGCGAAGAGGGTGTTATAGTGGATCTGTTGTAGGTTGTATCTCTTCAGTTTGCTAGATAATATAAAATGAAGGACTGGTTGTTTCTCCGTGGACGTAGTCCAAACTGGGTGAACCACGTATATCTGTGTCTCTCTTTTTTTATGTATTTTCTGTGTTTATATTTCTGCAATATTTTATGTGTTCCATTGCTCCGTAATATATAATTTTCTAACATATAGCTAGAAGTATTGTTATCACATTGGTCACAACTTTTAAGTACTTTGTTGAAGGAATTCAAAAGGATGTAAAAGTGATTTAGTGGGTCAGAATGTTCAATGATGGGTATTATTGTGATATTATTTGCCCAGCATGCTCCTACTAAATTGAAAATGGTTTTTTTATGTTTATTGTTTGGGAAAAATATTGTAATAGCAACGCTAGTGCATTAACTATGCTAAAAGGTCACCAAAAAATACATAAATTATTCAAATTTAGGAAAAAAGCATATATATTAATGTGCATCCATATGAATCAGAACCATTATACAAAAAATAATTCCATTTAACTTGAGCTTTCCTAGAAACAGATTTGGAGGTTTCCCAACATGAAATTCCTAAAGAATATATTGTCTTGAAGCCTAGAGTACACCATATAATAATTAAAATCTAAAGTCTTTGGCATCCTTAAACCTGGCACTAGTTTGAGAATCCTATACAATACTAATGCATATTTTTGCTAAGAGAGTTCAACATGTATTTACAGCCACATAACTCTGTTTGAAGGACAAATATCCATATCGTAAAATAGAGGTAAGCTTGAAATGCTTGTTCTATAGCTAGAAGTGTTGTTATGACATTGTTCACAACTTTTAAGTACTTTGTTGGCGGGCTTAAAAAGGATGTAAAACTGATTTAGTGGGTCATAATGTTCAATGAGGGGTATTATTGTGAGATTATTTTCCCAACATGCTCCTACTGAATTGAAAATGGTTTTTTTTTTGTTTATTGTTTGGGTAAAATATTGTAACAGCAACACTAGTGCATTCACTATGTTAAAAGGTCACTTTCTTATTAATTTGACCATGAATATCTCTTTTACAAAGCAATATTTCTTAGCTCTGTTTATGTTAGTGGTTTGATAAGAACAATTCTACAGTCTCTTCACTAAATTTCTTAAAGTTTTTACATTTATGCTTTATGACAACAAAGGGCTAACATTTTACCCTGGCTAAGTAAGGATTCTTTAAATAAACTTCTAGCTTGGTTCCTTTTTATTCCATGTAAGCTTGGAAAAGTGTCATGAATTTACATTGAACAATGTAAGAATCTAGTCTTCTACAGAAACGATCAAGCCAACTCTTTCATTTTGCAAATTACCTACCAGTTCTGGACATATTCTTTGAAATTTCTATGCTGAAGGTGTTGGATTTAGGTAAGTGATGCAGAATGCACACCTACATTTCTATTGTTCAGCTATTAGACCAGTGAAAATTATAGGAAAACCTGGAAGGGTTGGACATGACTATTCCAACCATACTCTTATTGGCCTACAATACATATATTCATAACACATACCTACAATACTATTGTTCATCTATTCGGCTAGTGCATATTGTAGTAAAACTATTAAATGTTTGACGTCATTGTCTCAAGTTCACACACTAGCACTAAAAATGCAACATATTGTGTGCATCCTTAGATATGTTTGAGATTGCAAGCTAACTATTTAAATAAATGCATGTATAAAACTTGTATATTAGCAAAATAACCATCAATATTTTTACTAGCATTTTTGGCTGAATTCACAATAGTATGTTAAAAAGTGTCATTTCAATGTCTGGAAATTAAGATATATAAATGTGAGATATATACTCTACATCTTTGGGTTATCTCCTTTTCAAATCTAAGCTTTTATAGGCTAAATGTTAATTGTTTGAACTTTGAACTTTGAATAAATTCCTTAATGGACTTCGTAAATACTCGAATGAATGGACTTCGTAAGGCAGTGGTACCATAAATTGTGTTATTTTAAATATTTGACTTCCATATTTTCACAAAATACAATTTCCTCATAAATACTTAAATGTATAGATACTTGTGTTTAGGATTATATATGTGTTGGAGTGATTCCTTTATGTTTTACTATAATCATGATGTTGACAAGCTTTAGCTGACTTTTTTCATTAATTGTTCATAGAATATGCAAACTATTTCATTGTCAAAATGTTTCAAAAATTACATTTCTCCTAATTTATTTTTTTATTGTTCATGACAAGATAATCATGTTGCGGGAATGATGTATCCTATAGTCTATTTCAATTTGTGGATATGTTTTTTCCTCCCATTTTTTTTATAAGGATGTATATTTCTTTTTCATGTTGATGGTTTTTGCATGTATCTTATCTAGCCCCAAATGTTGATAATGGAGTGGATCTTGAGAAGTAGTCATGGACATAGTCTATCAGAGATTAATGTTACAATACCACTTCCACCTAGTATCAGAAAATTTTTAATGGTAAGTGACATAAAGAAGAGTTATTTAACGACAGGGTTGAAAGGGAAACCTCATGTCTTAGTTCTAAGTCATTTATTTGTGTTTCTTAGCTGTAAGTCATCTATTTTTGAGCTTTACCAGATCAATTATTTCACTAATCGAATATGCACGGCTTGTATTTCTCACTGGATGTTTGTTACTTGACATGGTTGATATAACATTCAATTCTAGGCCACTTCTATTTTAAGTAAAATATTTTATTGATTAAAAGGATGTTAATATTTCAATTGGTTTACTTGGAGCTTGATTTAAAAAAAATTGTAAATTCCACTTGGATGTTATTTTTTTAGGATGAGATCTTTGCAAGTCATATGAGTCCTAGAACATAGGTATACAACAAGCACATCTTTTGCCTTTGTTGTGTATCTTTTATTCTTTATATCATTGATGGAAGGTTATTGATGATGTAAAACAGAGGATGGGAAGATCCTACCAATTCTCTTGAAAAAACAAAATAAAATGGAGTGGTAGAATTGTGTTTTAAAGGGTGAGCCAGAAATCAGTACTTGAAAGGTAGAACTTGAGAATGGCAAGCTATTTGATCTATATCTAGAGACACAACAGGTCGTGGAAAAAAAATGATGGTATTAATGAGTCTTCCCAGTAAATAAGCTCGAATTGTTAGACCACTGCCCAAATTTCAGTTATTTGCAATGGCAATAGTGACTCGAGCTTTATTTGTACGAATAACAACTTTGGCCATTGTCCTATTCATTTTTTATGAATGATTTTGATTTTCAAACTCCAACTAGTTTGTTTTTAAATTAATTAAAGATTTGATGACAAACTTATAGTTTTCAAACATCTTTTTTAAATCTATTTTCTTGATAAATTTGTCTTTTTACTTTAGATACTATAGATTGCTACTGTGTGACATATGATATGATATAATTGGCTGGATAAATAGACAGAAGTTTTGTACAACATAGTATTTTTTAAATCTAAAGAAACAGTATTTCCAAATACAAAGTTTATTAATTAAGAACATCTTTTAGACTTCTTTGCTAAGTTATGATTATATTTCGGTAGGGGATTTTGTTTACGATGATATTATGTTGTCTTTTTTGTTTCTGTTTGGTAACAGTGGCTAATAATGAATGTGTTCTTGAGCAACAAGCACACATCTTATTCTACTATCGACATGAAACTCCATGGTTTTCAGGCATGGCAACAAAAACAAAGATGGTAGAAGGATATCCAAAGTCTGTGTTGGATGAATTTAATACTAGTGATGATTTTGATTCCTTGTTAGATAAATAATTTCATGAGTGAAATTCAAATAAATAGAAGCAAATCAAGGATGAAGGTGAAGCTATTGCTTTTTGTCCAAGTCAATTTATTTTATTTGTTGGTTGTTGTCATGTTTTGAGTGCGGACTTGTGAAATTCCAAATTTCATGCTGGTTTATCTAAAGGGGATATATATATATATATATATATATATATATATATATATATATATATATATCATATGTCGTTCATGGTTTCTAGAGATCCGTGTTACATTTTCACATAAGTTTAGATATCATTCAGATATCTAAACACCAAACAACAACAACATTGAGATTTTTCTTTCACTTAACCTATAACATATTGCATATGTCTTCATAAATGTTCTCCTTCCATATGCTATCCACTTATGATATTTCCTTTGCAATATTTCGTGTATTTGCTAGTTATAGGTCATTTATATTATAAATGTCTTCAGAGTTTCACTTCTAATTGAGTATTCAACTGAACATATTGATTCTCTTATACATAATTATTTTTTCCTCTACCCACTTTTCATAAATTCCATAACCATTAGGTAGGGACCTACACCTTCGATCTTGATTTGCTTGTTTAGTAAAATATTGCCGAGACTTCAATTTATTGAATGTTGTAGAATTTACAATTTATGAAGTTTCAAGGTGTAATTTTTAAATTTTTAAATTTTTAAAGGGTGCTAGCTCAATGGAAGAGCATATGCTTTACAATAAGAAGGTTTGTGGTTCGATTCCATCATTCCTTGACATACATATGGAATGGAAATGATCAAGTTTTGGTGACAGAGACTCTTCTGACCATCACTAATGAGCATTGGTGACATTTTTTGACCCTCACCAAAATATGAAATGGTGATGGTCAACGAAGGCCACCATATATACGCATCAATAATGAAGACCCTCAAAGGTCTATAACCATAAATCATTATTGTTGATATGAAATAATGATGGTTGATGTCCGTCATTATAGTCATTATTCGCGACGAACCTTGAATGTCACCACAACACCTATACTTTTAGCAATGCGACTTTTGGTGACGGTCAACGAACGTCACCATATATGCACCCATAGTGATATCCATGAAAGATCCATCATAGTAAACTGATGTTGTTCATATGAAATGGTGACGGTCATTATCCGTCATTATAATCAATATTTGTGATGGACCTTGAATGTCACCATAACACCTATACTTTTGGTGATGCCACCTTTGGTGACGTTCAATTTTTGGTGACGAAAACTATGTTCCGTCACCATTTCTCATATGAAATGGTGATGATCATTATTTGTCATTATAAATCATTATTCGTGACGAACTTTGAGTTTCACTACAACAACTATACTTTTGGCGATGCCACCTTTGGCGAGGTTCAATTTTTAGTGATGAAGGCTATGGTCTGTCACCATTGCTCATATGAAATGGTGACGATCGCTATTCGTTATTATAAATTATTATTTGTGAAAAAATTTAAATGTAACTATAACACCTATACTTTTGGTGACACCGCCTCTGGTAACGAAGGCTCTTTTGACTATCACCAATGAGCTTATGGTGACATTTTTTTTCCCCTCACCATTGTCCTTTTTTCTTGTAGTGACCAACACCTCCAAACAAGCAATCATCAAATCATGTGTGTCTCTAATAGAGTCACAAACATTATTCCTCTAGTCCACCAATGCTCTCTATCATATAACATACAGATCATGGGATTATCCAATCAAATCCAATGGGAGAAGATATATTTGTTGATTCGATGGGAGAATGTCATGGTATGTATGCTATATGATAGAGAGCCTAGGTGGACTAGAGGAATAAATTTTGTGACTCTATTAGAGACACACATGATTTGATAATTTCTTGTTTGGAGGTTGGTTATGGCACTATGATCACGTATTGTATGTTGATTACTTGCTTGTGTGAGTGGAGGTTGGGTGTATCATTGTAATGGAAGGGTTATGTGTTGATTTAATATTGCATGTATTTTCATGATACATTTATAAATTTTAAATTTTAACGCGATGTGATATATGGATTTCTAACTCACCCCCTTGAGATTCCAGATGCCATGAATGTTGGATTTGGTAAGGAGGTTTATTTTCATGGTTAATTTTTCCCTTACTAAGAAAGCTATTATGTAAAATTAATAATGTTGATTGATAAAGAAGTTTGATTTTTTAACCATACAGGTCAAGTTCTAAAATATTAAGGCTAAATTTGAAATTTGGTAATGATGAATGGTTTGATAGCCACTAATGGTCCTGCTAATGGAATGATCCTTCAATTATACAATGGCATGATGGTAACCGTGTTGATATGAATATATAGACATACATATATTTTTGAATGCTAAAAATGAGTTCATTTAAATGTTTATTTGTATCCTAGTTCAAGACATGTCACTGATAACAATTTTAAGGATGCGTGTGCAATTGCAGGGATTGTGCTTGCATTAGCATGGCAAAATCGAAACTAGTATTGCAGGGATTGTGCTTGCATTAGCATGGCGAAATCGAAACTAGTATATTTATTTATATTAATTCCTTGATGCACTAAAAACTGAGTTACAGCACATACAAAAACTCATTGGTTATAAAAGGAACTTTGGATCATGGTACAACAGGAGATGGAAAAATCCCATCAAGAACAAGAAAGAAGGAAATCCCTCCAAGGAAAATTAGTCTTTAGTAACTTGGAGTTTGAGCTCAAGGAATTGAAGGATGCGATTAGGGACTTGAAGGTTGAGCTTAAAAGCTGGAAGGCAGAGAATGAGAGGCTTGCTAAAAAAATAAAAGGATCAAGCATGGTTGTAAACCATGTCGAGCAGAACTTGTCTTGCATTCAAGTGTTGTTGCAATATACTCCCACCCTCTAATATGAGGAAAAAAGTTATGGTGGAAAGACCTAAAATACACCTAGTTAGGCTAAAAATGAAAGGAGGATATTTTCCTATTAGTATTGTGGAGAGAACCATCCAAAAATGGATCATCCCCATAAGGAGAAAAAGAAGGAAAATAGTTCCTACAAAGCAAGGCAACGTGAAATTGTGATGCAAGATGTTGAGGAAGAAGAGGGTGCATTCCCTCAAGCTTAGTAATAAATTCTTATACATTGAAAGGATATCCCTACATATTACCTTGGGCAAATTAAGACTTCAAATACACTGTGCACATTGAAGAGAAGCCTCAGGATAGACACACTATATATATATATATATATATATATATATATATATATATATATATATATATATATATATATATATATATATATATATATATATATACATATATATATATAGATATATATACATATATATATATATACATATATATATATATATATGTATATATATATATATATATATATGTATATATATCTATATATATATGTATATATATATATATATATATATGTATATATATATATATCTTGTCTGGTGAATGATGCATTGAAATATGGGACACATGGGTAGTTGAGTCAATTTTTGGGATTGTTGTGTGTTACATGTAATTGGACAATTGAAATTTTATTTTGGTATTGATTTTTTATTAATTTTATTATGGAACGGATGCATGGCCATGCCACTATGTGTCTCAAGTTTTATGACCATTTTCATGTTTCCTTTATTTATTTCCCTCATTTTTTTATTCTTCGTTTTAATTTTCATGCTTGAGGTCTCACTACAAGAAAAAAGGACATTGGTGAGGGGCGAAAAATGTCACCATAAGCTCATTGGTGATGGTCAAAAGAGAATTCATCACCAAAATGGAATGTCACAAAGGTGGTGTTGCCAAAAGTATAGGTGTTGTAGTGACATACAAAGCTCGTCACCAAAAATGATTTATAATGACGGATAACTACTATCACCATTTCATATGAGCAATGGTGAGAGATCATAGCCTCCATGTAATTCCCCATTTAAATCTTATCATGCAAATTTTATTAATGTTTACATTACCTGAAATATTGAGAAATATTGGTGAATACCTTCATTTTAGAAACTATAAATTTATTTATTAATATAAAATTCATTATTTCTATTTTATTCAAATTCCAAACTTGCCTTCTCAAATTGAATCTTAGGTAGGATATGCTCTCCTTCCATTATTTCAAATTATATATATATATTCATCTCACATTCCCAAAAGTACTTTCACATTTACTTAGGAGAATACATGGTCCTCTCCCTTTAATTACATCTTACGTTCCCAAATATACTTTGACATTTACTTGGGAGAAGACATGGTCCTCTCCATTTAATTACATTTCACATTCCTAAATGTACTCTCACATTTGCTTGGGAGAAGACATGGTCCTCTCCATTTAATTACATCTCACATTCCCAAATGCACTCTCACATTTACTTGGGAGAAGACATGGTCCTCTCCATTTAATTTCATCTCACATTCCCCAATATACTCTCACATTTACTTGTGAGAAGACATGGTCCTCTCCCATTAATTTCCCAATTTTATATTCATATCACATTTCCAAATGTACTTTTAGATTTACTTGGGAGAAGGGAAGTCAACTGTAAGGATGGAAGAGAATTTAATGACATTAATGAGAGGTGGTTGAGGAGGAGAAGAGAATGAGAGTATAAAAAGTGAAGGAGGAAGGGAGAAAATGGCATATGAGGGATGCTAAGTCTTGCTTTTGATTTTTGAGTTGGCAGTGATTTTGGGAGAGCTAAGGGAACCTGTGGAGGTTTCTTGGACTTGGATTTTGGAGGGATTATTGTTTATCTTGGTCTGGATTATTCATGTTGGACACACACTACATCTGATTGGACTTGGGCTCCGAGGGCTAGGGAACCTATGGAGGTTTCCTGGGCTAGGAATTATTTCCTAGTTGGCTGGGAGGTAAATCCAGTTGGGTTAGTCAAGAGGAGAATTTTAGCAGAAACAACAGCTCAAGGGCATCTCCACCAACCATTGGTATAGGTATTCCTCTATGCATATATTACTCATGTAAATTATTGAAATGAAATGTTCACTATACGTTATAGGGATTATAATGTAAATGGTAAAATTTTCATTGTTTGAAAGTCTTGTAAGAAAGTAAATTATTGCTTCTTATTGCATTTAAATTCCAAAGAAAATAGATCTCTTAGAAGACCCTAGGATAGGGCCTTACACGTGGTATCAAAGCTTTGGTTCAAAATGTGGACCCAAAGCCCACTAAACCCACAATTTATACCTTCCACAAGTCTCCTTGTCATTTGATGCGAATCCCCACCCATGACTATCACCCTTTACTTAAGCCAGGAGTTCGTATTCCATTACACATGGCAAGCCCTACCAGCCTTTTGTAGTGACCAGAGAGAATTCATTCCTTTTCCTAAGTATATTGCAGCACTAAATCCAACGGTAGCCTTCAGGAACATAACCTGCCTCCTTAATATTTTTGGTCAATATTTTCAAGATAGCATAGATTTTGTTCATTACGGATGTGATTTATCTCCTACCAGGAATTTATGCACCTTGTTTTAACCTCAATCCAACTACAGCCTAACATTTTTATTAGATCTTTGTCTTTCATCATTTTCCTCATATTTTCTACATTATGCCAACAGCCATTGCAACATAAATGTTTGAAAATAATACATAATATGCCACATTTTTAGGCTCTAACTCAAAAAGACATTTTGTTGTGTGCTCCCTAGTTCTATATTACGTGTTGCTACACAAGCACCTAGCAAGGCTCCCCATACATGTGCATTGAGTTTTACTGGTATTTTGTTGATAAAATTATATGCCTCATCCATGCATCCTGCATAGCCTAGGAGATCGACCACGTAGGCATAATGATTCACAGTTGATGTAATGTCAAGGTCATAAATCATAAGATCAAAGTACTTCCATCCTTCATCCACAAGGCCTGCATGGCTGCATGCATAAAGCAGACAAGTGAAAGTAACTTCGTTTGGCTTCATACCTATTCGTTGCATTTTTTTCAAAAGTGCAAGGGCATCCCATCCCTTCCCATGCATCACATATTCTGAAACCATGAAATTCCATGAACCTAAATCCTTTTGAGATGATTTGTCAAGCGGTTAGCATGCATTCCTTCTACATCCACATTTGGAATACATGTCTACAATGGCACTACACACAATAGCATCAGACTCAAACTTCCTTTTGATTACATAACCGTGAATCACCTTTCCTCCTTGTAGAACTGCTAAGTGAGCACACCCTAGGAGAACACTCGCAATAGTAACTGAATCAGGTTCGAAACCTGTCAATTACATTTCATGAAAGAGTTTTAGGACTTCATCACCTTGACCACATGGTGCATATCCTGCAATCATTACAGTCCATGAAACCAAATCTCTTTCAGACATTTTATCAAACACCCGACATGCATCTTCTAAACATCCACATTTTTTATACATGCCAACAATGGCACTCCCAGTAAATCTCATCCAACTGAAACCTGTGTTTGATTATGAAACCATGTGTCTCCCTACCTTGGTGTAAAGCTACTGACTTTGCAAATGCTATAATAATATTAGATATAGTATGCAAGTTTGGCTGCACTCCTACCACCTGCATATCCTGAAAGAGATGTATTGCATCTTTGCCAAATCCATTTTGAACATGCCCTAAAATCATTGTAATCCATGATATTGCATTGGGTTCTAATCCTGCAACTTTCATTTGATGAAATAGTGCAAAGGCTTCATCCTAGACGCCCGCATGAACATAATACCTAATCATTTCATTCCATGATACCACATCTCTTTAACACATTTTTTTTCAAATACCTTTTGTGCATCCTTGATACTCGTACATTTAGAGTACATGTCTATTAGTGAATTTGCCACAAAAACATCCGATTCAAAACCGCATCTCATAGCATAATTGTGAATATTATTACCCTGTTCCAAGATGTGTAGCCCGACACACGCCTTAAGTGCAAAAGGAAATATAAATATGGCGGGCCACATACCAACTGTTTCCATTCAACTAAATAACACAAGTGCTTCTTCGTAATGCCCACGCCTGGCATATTCGCCAATCATGGCAATCCATGAGAAGATGTTGCGCTCAATCCTTTTACCAAGCACTTTGCATGCATCTGCCAAGAGGCCACATTTAGCATACATCAGAACAAGTTTAGAACCCAAATAGTTGTTTAGCTAGATACCAGATTTGATGATGTGGGCATGGGTTTGCTTACCATATATCAGAGACTTCATATTGGCGGAACCCTGCAAGAGGGATGTGTAACTATTGGAGTTTGCCACAATGGAATTTTTGTCCATGAAATATGGCATCCCTAATGCCTCCTTCAATCTTCCAGCCATACACAACGTACCCATGTCACCAATGCCTTTGCTGGCAAGACAATGGAACTTTGTTTCTGTAATGGATTCCTCTCAGATCGGAGTAGTTAAATTCACAAAACCTTTGGTACTCCAATGCCACAACATTTTATTTGAAAATCGCATTGAAACGCTTTGCATTGATCAAACATTACATAGCCTTCATATCTATTGTATCTTACTTTAACTGTGACAATTCATCATAGTAGATTTTGTATAGCCAGATAAGAGATATGCATTCTACGGTGCCATAAGGGCTGTGGTGATTGTGAAATGGGTATGGGCAAGAGCAACACATATGCATCGGGTTTGAGTAGATGCACCACTTGCTTTACGCTCGGGTGAATATGATCAAATCCTCCATCCTGAACAAAGTGTTCTGTTACAACAGAAAATAAAGGCTATTTGATTGTCCTACCCATTCATATAATCAAATTAAATACCCTTGGTGTCCTCCTTGAAAGATGGCATCCTTAAATATTTTTCCCTTTCCACGTAAGCATTACAACATAGCCATGGGACAATGGCACACAAGTTAAAGAAAATTCCAAAGATGCTCCCCTAAATTATAATCTACTATTCAAATTATTTTCTGCAGGCCAATAAATATCTTGACCTGCTTCAAAAGAGTAGTGACAATAGTCGTTGCAGGTTTCTTATTTTTCAAACCCTCTTTCTAAAGAAGCATTAGAGCCTCACAATTACGCTCATAAGTAATTGCATCTGCCAAGCCATGAATTCGATAAATTCTCAAAGAATTGCTAGAGAGCTTAGAAAATGTAGGATCCCCATAACAAGACTCAATGCTACAGTATCCAGGAGAGATTATATTTCTCGAGGAGAGACTATATTAGTTCAAGATCCATATGCATTTGTGCTAGATAGTGCCTCCATAAATAAGAGATGTGATACATGTACAAATCTGAAAAGATGTTCTATATGCAAAACAAATTGGTATTGAGGTGGTACATGCCAGGTAACCTCAAAACGATGATGGATAATTACAATTTGGTTGAGGCATTACCAAGTCATATGTCTGATTTTAATGAGAAAAAATTAGTTCTATATGCACAAATGGCCAACCTTGTGAACATCATTAAACCATCTGAGGTGTTGAATTTAAAGGAAATTACTCAAAACTTTTGCAAGGTAAGCCTTAAGGACTTTTGTAACCTATCGATGTCTATGTTTTATTTGATCTAAATATAAAAAGGAATTCTATATTAGGTTTCTCATTTTCAAGGCATATAAAAAAAAAACAAACCAAAACCATAGCCAAAACCCCTACTCTTTATGAATTTATACCAATGGGAGGAGTCCCGTTATGTATATAGGTCACCTAATAGGTGTTTTAGGTTTGAGGTATGAGGTGCTGGTAGGTAGGTAAAATGCACATGACACTTAAACAAAGAACCAACAATGTTTTTAACCAATGATCTAGCCTATGATAACATGTTCTAAAGTTTAAATTTGTGGCTAAGGAGTAACTTAGCATAACTTGAATTGATCTATTATATGGGTTCTCTTTGGACTATCTAGAGTGTGGTAGAAATGTTAGGAATAGTGTTAATAAGTCTTAGATATCATGCAGATTTTGAACAAATTCAAAATAGTGAGGATGCAAAGAAACCAAGGACCTGGAGAGTTGTCACAAGGACCTCCTGCAAATAACCCATTACCCTCACCAGAATTGACTCTCATCCTATGTTCCATAGAAGCAATTAATGAGACCTTAAGCCATCACCAAACAAATGAAGTGGAAGGGGAACACCCTCCATCAAGGTTAGGAAATCATGAGGGATCTAGAGACTATGATAGAGGACCTCCAGTTGAGGACATTACCAGGGAGCTCCAGAAGAATAAGCTCCCAGAATTTGCAGGAGGTCGTGCTAGCGAACGTGCAGAAGCCTGGTTAGAAGGAATGAGAAGGTGCTTCACACTAAGGGATTAAAATTCAAATTCCAAGGCCAAAATAGCAATATTCCAACTTAGATATAGTCCTCTGAATTGGTGGGGTAACTTGGAGGGTCAACTGCACCTCACTCGAGACACAATTAGTTGGGAATTATTTGAGGAGAGGTTTAGGAAAAGGTACTTGCCAGTGTATTATGAAGAATAACAAGTAGGAGCCTTCCATGCCCTAATATTGGGAGGCCGTACAATAGAATAATATGAAATTCAATTTATGGAATTGGTCAAGTATGTCTCCTACATATATACTGACCAATGCCAAGTGGATCGTTTTATGTATGGGTTGAAACCTAAGATTAGGGCAATGGTGCAGATGTGCAAACCATCCTCAGTTGTAGAAGTTGTAGAACATGCTCATTATGTCGAAGAACACTTAGACTTAAAGGGTGAAGGCAGGGCCATGTTTCCATGCCAAACAGGGTTTATAGTGAAGGCCCCTCGTACCTTCCAAAGGGGAGGATGTCTGAGGCCACCACCATATGGAAACATGGTTATACCTAGAACACTGACAGTAGGGATTTCAATGGCCTCTAGTGCAATTTCACCCACAACTTCAAGAGCGCGTACAAATCAAAGTCATATGTGAGGAGTAGCAAGTGGGGCCAGGGGTTCCAAGGGAAGAAACTCTTTCCAAAGAACTCCACAAAATTCGGTTCAAGGTCCACCAGACATCACTTGTTGGGGATGCATAGGACCTCATTACTGGCAAGACTACCCTGAGTTACAAACAAGTAGCAACAAAAGAGAGGGAGAAGAACCAATGGGGAGAGAAGGTAGCCACCACCTAATCTATGTAGCAGTTGAAAATCAGCAAGTTGAACACCAGTCTGCCATAGTAGAAACCTCAGGTATGATAAACAAAGTAAAAGTTAAAATTTTATTTGATTCTGGGGCTACATATAGTTTCAATTCATTTCACCAGTTGCATTAGAGAAATGTGGGTTGGCAGCCTATGAGCACGATGACTTTAAGCAAGATGAGATAGATTTTGGAATAAAACAAGAAGTAGGGCCTAGTGTTGAACAATGTCAGGTATACCTCGGCGTGTGTATGACTAAGTTGAAGGCATACGTCACATCATTGGTGATCTATGATGTAATTATTGGAATGGACTGGCTAGAAGCTCATCAAGCTTTGGTAGACTATTTCAAGAAGAAGGTGATATGTCTAGATGATGAAGGTAGGCCGAGTGAGATTTTTGGAATCAGGAGGGGAGTGTCCCTAAGATTCATATCCATGACGAAGGTAAAACTTTGTATCATATAAGGTTGCAAACTATATTTGGTCGAGGCTATAAGTGACCCGAAAGGACCTTCCTTAGATCAACATCAAGTTTTGTCAGAATTCAAAGATGTTTTTCCAAAGGAATTACCTGGATTACCTCCTGTAAGAGAGATTGATTTCACCATCGAACTAAAACCAAGCGCAGAACCAATATCTAATACACCCTGTAGGATGACAACTCCAAAAATTTGTGAGTTGCAGATGTAGTTAAAGGAGCTCTTAGACTTGGGATTTGTCAGACCTAGTATTTCACCTTGCGGTGCACCAGTGATTTTTGTCAAGAAGAAGGATCGTTCCTAGTGGCTATGCTTAGATTATAGAGACTTAAATAGAGCCACAATAAAGAATAGGTACACTATACCTCGAATAGATGACTTATTTGATAAAATGAAGTGAGCATTGGTCTTCTCAAAGATCGATCTATGATCTGGGTACCACCAATTGAGGATTAAGGAGGAGGACATCTCAAAAACTGCATTTCAAACTCGGTTTGGGCACTATGAGTTCGTAGTTGTTCGATTTGGTTTAACCAATTCACCAGCCATATTCATGAGCCTCATGAATGGTGTGTTCAGGAAGTACTTGGACCGATTTGTGCAAGTCTTCCTCGATGACATTCCTGTGTATTCCAAGAATGAAGAGGAGCATGAAAGGCACCTAAAGGTGGTGTTGACTTGTTTAAGGGAAAATCAAATGTATGGGAAATTTTCAAAATGTTCCTTCTTTCAAAAGGAAGCTCATTACCTTGGGCACATAATTTCAGGAGAAGGGATTTTAGTAGACTTGGAAAAGGTGAAGGCCATAATGGATTGGCCAGTACCAAAAAATGCCCATGAGGTATGTAGTTTTATGGGGCTAGCAGGGTATTATCGCAGGTTTGTGGAAGGGTTTTCAAGGATTGCAAAACCCATCACCACATTACAACGAAAGGGGGTAAAGTATGAATGGACAAATGAATGTGACACTGCATTCACAGAACTAAAGAGGCTACTAACTAGTGCACTGGTCCTTCGAGTACCAGACATGGGAAAATACTTCACTGTTTGCACCGATGCTTTGGTGCAAGGATTGGGTGTGGTATTGATGCAAGAAGGTAGAGTAATAGCTTACACATCTAGAAAATTGAAGAAACATGAAGAGTTATATGCTACCCATGACTTAGAATTAGCAGTCGTGATGTTAGCCTTGAAGTTGTGGAGACACTACCTCACTGGGAGAAGATTTGATTTAAGAATGGATCATCAAAGCCTGAAGCATCTCTTCACTCAAAGGGATTTGAACGCCAGACAAAGGAAATGGAGCGAATTCATGAGTGAGTATGATTTTGAAATCTCATACATCAAGGGAAAGGAGAACGTAGTGGCAGATGCACTAAGTAGGAGGCCGCGAACCTTCTCCCTAGTAGCCTTAAAGGTAAATTTAAGGGAGCATGTATTGGAGAAACTATTTGAAGATAGTTGGTATCTAAAAGCCATCTCAGCCATCCAGAATGGAAAATAGATAGAACCAAAGTTTGAGGCATATTTCCTTGAACCAAATGGGCTATTGAGATTTCAAGGGAGACTGTATATACCTAAGGAAGGGGGAATAAGAAAAACCATCCTCAAAGAGTCTCATAGAGCACTCTATTGTGCACATCTTGGAGTAAATAAGATGTATGCAAACACGAAGAAACTTTTCTTTTGGGTAGGAATGAAGCACAAAATAGTCCATCTTGTCGCCAAATGTCTTGAATGTCAGCGAGTGAAGGTTGAACATCACTATCCAGCAGGACTCCTGCAACCACATAACATCCATACATCTAAATGGGAGGTACTTTCCATGTATTTTGTGGTGGGTTTTCCACTGACTTCACAAAGGTAGAATGCTATATTGGTTATAGTTGATAAATTGACCAAAAGTGCCCATTTCATCCCAGTAAGAGAAAATTACGATGTTATGGATGTGGTAGAGTGTTTGTAAATGAAGTTATTTGACTACATGGGTTGCCCATAAAGATCATTTCTGATAGAGACTCCCGATTTACATATGGGTTTTGGACAAGTTTGAAGTCAGCACTAGGGACTCAATTGAACTTGAGCACTGCATAACATCCAAAAACAGATGGGAAGACTGAAAGAGTAAATCAGGTTCTGGAGGACATGCTTAGGATGTACGTCATGGATAATCAAACTAAGTGGGAACGGTACTTACCAATGGTAGAGTTTGTCTATAATAATAGTTATCACAGTTCAATCAGGATGTCTCCTTATCAAGCTCTATATGGAAGGCCTTGTAGGACATTGTTGAGTTGGGAAAATTTGGAGGACCCATTAATAGTTAGCCCTGAATTAGTTCAAGAAATGGAGGAACAGGTAAAGCAGGTTCAGCAAATGATAAAAGCACAGGATAGACAGAGGAGTTATGCAGATTCACACAGGATTGATCACAGTTATGAAGTAGGGGACTAAGTTTTTATTCGTATCCAGCCCAACAAAAGCACCATTCGGTTTGGAAAGGGGACAAAATTGTCACCTTGGTTCGTAGGACATTTAGGATCAAGGAGAAGATTGGACCAGTTGCCTATCGTCTTGTACTGCCACCCCATTTGCATAAAACTCATGATGTTTTTCATGTATCTATTTTATGACATTATGTTTCTGATGAATCTCACAAACTGGATTGGAGGGAATTGCAGGTCTCGGACATGGGAACCGTAGTGGTCGAGCCATTACGCATATTAAACCGTAGGGTTTGATAGCTCAGACGTCACAAGGTGGAGCAAGTTAAGGTCTAGTGGGACAAGTATATCCCAGGATCTACTACCTGGGAGGATGCATAGACTATGCATCGTGACTACCCGTCACTTTTTGAGCATTGCCCATTTTTGACTTAGACAGCTACCTATGTTAAGGTTTTATTTTCTAGTTCCATGTTATTTATTTATGAACATTATGTAATATTGATGCATTTCGTTGAACACGTGAAACTACATAGGTTTGATTTGGATGATGGAAATGTTTGATGTATGACCTAATGTATGACTTACTTGGTGATGATTTATATAGTGCATGACTTATCAGAGCTATTGTTGTTTCATGTATGGCTTAAGTGGATATGATTTATCTAAATGAATGACTTAGTGGAATTATGATTTGTTTCCATTATGAACTACAAAATTGACACGTGGATATTAGACTTAATAATGTGATGATTATATGTCTTGTTGTTATATAAATGCATGAATGACAACTAACTTGCACGGGGAAAGAATTATATGATAGCCGAGATCTACTCTTCCATTGAGGGAAGTTTGAGATATCTCATGGGGAAGGTATAATGCACATTGTTCTATTACATTTGGTATCTATGTGATATGCACTATTATGACATGAGTAAAATGCAAATGACAGGCGGAAAGACTACCTGACTGGATTATTCGATGACAAGTCCAACCAGCTCTGTAGTGTGGTCCGTGTTAGGGAGTTGACCCTAGTTGTGAAGGAGGGGTGGAGGCATTTCCCATTGTGTATCCTCCAAAACGTGGAATTGTGGGTGGGAAGTGGTGGACACGCTCCCTTAGATGTGTGATGAAAATTGCCAATTTCCTACTAGGGAAGTTAGGTCAATGTAGTCGACGCTTCCACCATGTCGATTTTATTAGTGGTTAGTATGGTCATTGCCACTGATAAAGCAGTAGAGGATGGATAGGGTGGGAACAGAAATAGGTCAAGATGGATAGGAGGATATAGATCAGTTGGAGACTCTTGATGGGAAGTAATGTCATTGTTTGACTTATCAAATTTTACTACTATAACTCTCTGGTTTGCTATGCTTTCAAACTCCTTGTATCTTTTCATTCTAACTTCGAGACGAAGTTTTCTGGAGGGGTGTATGTAATGCCCCACTTAAATCTTATCATGCAAATTTTATTAATGTTTAAATTACTTGAAATATTGAGAAATATTAGTGAATACCTTCATTTTGGAAACTATAAATTTATTTACTAATATAAAATTCATTATTTCTATTTTATTCAAATTCCCAACTTGCCTTCTCAAATTGAATCTTAGGTAGGATATGGTCTCCTTCCATTATTTCAAATTATATATATATATTCATCTCACATTCCCAAAGGTACTCTCACATTTACTTGGGAGAAGATATGATCCTCTCCATTTAATTACATCTCACATTCCCAAATGTACTCTCACATTTACTTGGGAGAAGACATGGTCCTCTCCCATTAATTTCCCTATTTTATATTCATATCACATTTCCAAATGTACTTCCAAATTTACTTGGGAGAAGGGAAGTCAACTGTAAGGATGGAGGAGAAGTTAATGACATTAATGAGAGGTGGTTGAGGTGGAGAAGAGAAGGAGGGTATAAAAAGGGAAGGATGAAGGGACAAAAGGGCATATGGGGGATGGTAAGTCTTGCTTTTGATTTTGAGTTGGCTGTGATTTTGGGAGAGCTAAGGGAACCTGTGGAGGTTTCTTAGGCTTGGAGTTTGGAGGGATTATTGTTTATCTTGGTCTGGATTATTCATCTTCGACACACACTACATCTTGGTGGACTTGGGCTTAGAGGGCTAGGGAACCTATGGAGGTTTCCTGGGGTAGGAATTATTTCCTAGTTGGCTGGGAGGTAAATCCAGTTGGGTTAGTCAAGAGGAGCATTTCAACAGGAGCAACAACTCAAGGGCATCTACACCAAGCACTAGTAAAGGTATTCCTCTATGCATAGATTACTCATGTAAATTATTGAAATGAAATGTTAACTATAAGTTATATGGATTAAAATGTAAATGGTAAAATTTTCATTATTTGAAATTCTTGTAAGAAATTAAATCATTGCCTCTTATTGCATTTAAATTATAGAGAAAATAGATCTATTAGAAGACCCTAGGATAGGGCCTTACACTTCGTCACCAAAAACTGAACATCACCAAAAGTGGCATTGCCAAAAGTATAGGTGTTGTAGTGACATTCAAATTTCATCACCAATAATGATTTATAATGATGGATAGAGACTATTACCATCGCATATGAGCAATGGTGACAAACCATAGCCTCGATCACCAAAAACTGAACGTCACCAAAGGTGGCATCGTCAAAAGTATAGGTGTTATGGTTACATTCAAGGTCCCGCATGAATATTGATTATAATGTTGGATAAAGACCGCCGCTATTTCATATGAAAAATAATGATTTATTGTGATGGATCTTTAATGGCCGTCATTATTGATGCATATATATGGTGACGTTCATTGAGCACCACCAAGAGCCACATTGCTACAAGTATAGGTGTTGTGGTGACATTCAATGTCCATCACGAATAATTATTATAATGATCGATAAGGATTGTCACCATTTCATATCAACAACAAAGATTTATGGTTACGAACCTTTGAGGGTCGTCACTCTTGATGCGTATATATGGTGGCGTTCGTTGACCATCACCCTTTAATATTTTGGTGATGGTTGAAAAATGTCACCAAAGCTCATTGGTGATGGTCAAAAGAGCCTTTGTCACGAAAACTTGATTGTCGCCATTCTATATGGATGTCAGTGCATGATGGAATCGAACCACCAACCTCCTTCTTGTAAAGCAGGTGCTCTTCCACTAAGCTAGCACACTTTAAAGAAATATATTTTTTTAAATTAGACCTTGAAACTTCATAAATTGTAAATCCTACAACTTTCAAAAAACTAATGTCTCCTAAATATTTTACTAAACAAGCAAAGCAACATCGAAGATATAGGTCCCTACCTAATGGTTATTGAATTTATGAAAATTGGGTGGAGGGAAAAATAGTTATGTATAAGAGAATCAATATGTTTAGTTGAATACTCAATTAGAAGTGAAACTCTAAAGACATTTATAACCTATAAATGACCTATAACTATCCAATGCACCAAATATTACAAAGGAAATGTCATAAGTGGATATCGTATGGAAGAAGAGGAGGCGGGGACTTGGAACCCTTATACATCTTGGCATGCCTTAGCACTTGGCACATCTTAGCTTGTTTGACATGTCTTTGTACTATCTGGCACATCTTAGCATGCCCTAACATTCCCTAACACACCTTGGCAGTCATGACCTCACAACTAGAATTGCATTTTTCCATGACTTGGGAACCTTAATTTCACTAGAACACTTTGGAACTCCCTAATTGTCATGCCCTCTGTTATCCTCCATAATGTCCCAGGCTAATGAAGAGATTGATGGAGGTAACCATATACCAAGCTTTTAGTTTGGTAGCTAGCCCTACAAAACCAGAGAGAGCTCTCTCTATGAAATCACAGCCAAGATATGACTTGAATGTAAAGGATTTTAGGCTAGATAGCTAGGGTCAGGTGGGTTTTTCAAAAATTTAGGGACTTGGAACTCTATCCACTGGTGTCTTGTCTCGTAGAGACTTTGTCAAGGAGGCAAGGACTTGGAAATATATCTAGGATAAAGCACCTAACATGCATGACAGAAGCACCCTAGAATAGAGTACCTCCTACCTATAAGAGTTTCCCTTGCTCAAAATATAGAACCCTTCTCTACTGTGCACTTTTCTTAAAGATAGATATGTGCATAAAAATGTACTAAGAAAAACACCTAAATTAAGAAAAGTGAGCGTCTAAGTCAAACTATAAAAGTATAATAAATATGGCTACATATAAGTTTTGGAAACACTAGACAAGCATGCTTTCATACAAAAACAATAATATGCCTAAAATCGATGTGATTCTTTCGTCGTTGCTATACCCTCACAAAAAAACTGTAATCTATAGCACATACCCTAAGGCTGTATCCATTTGCTGAAGGTGTAGATTGAAAGGATCTACTGAGATGAATTACTATTGAAGGAGAAACACCTTCAAAACAATAGATAACATGTATTGTGAATTCAACCCATTTGCACATAGACCAAGGCTGCTACTGGGTACACTTCTCCGCTGAATGGAAACTACAATGTATTGTAGTGTTGCTGAAGGAAAAACACCTTTAGTGCAACACAGATAAAACTCTAACAGATATTGTCACTATGGCCTCGGTGGTCGATGATCTCATCAATATAGGTAACAACTTCAACAATTGAAAAAACAAAAGGTGATATGCATCGATCATTTGAAATGATAGATTTGGGCATACTTTATTATTTTTTAGGAGTGTTAGTATAGAAAATGCAAGGTAACTTGTTGCGTCTTTATGTCATAGGCCAAGGATGTGAAGAAATACATAAAATATTAAATAGCATGGTATAAGTCGATTGCAGGTTATTTTGAAATGGGAATGGAATTCTCCTTGTGCGTGTTCTAATCTAGTGGGTATAACTTTAAATAAGAAACTGATAGCTATGGGGTCGAAATTATCTCACAATTCATGAAAAATCACAAATTTGTTCACTAGAAAGAAGTAGAGTGAGTCATCAGGTTTATGGAGGGGAACACCCTATTCGCAGGAAGATAACTTGAAATTAGTCAGGCATATTATTTCTTGTCTTCTTGTACGTGTGTGCTTTGAAAAGATAACCACATCCAAATACTCAATAAAAACTCTGGTAAATTTATAGATGTGAAGCACTTTTAAGAAAACCCATCACTTAATGACAATTGAGTGAGGAATATGTCGAAGGATTCAATATTGCACCTAGTCATAAAAAGGAAGTTGGGGTATCTAGCATCTTTCCAACAAACCGACTCAACCATAATGTGAAAGGTAGGTTAACTACCAAACCTCTTTCCCACTTTGTAGTATTGTTCCCTCTTGAATTCCAATAGGTATTTGGCTACTTAGATCCACAAAACTCATGCCAGGTAAACTCTGCATGATACAATTGTGACATGAAATCTTGACACACACTCTAGTTTCCCTCTAAAAGAGGGTAATTCAAAATATTATGACAATATTCACTGTAATTTGATCATAAAATATTGAGGTATTGCATGGAATAAACAATATACTATCAATGCACTAATGAAGAACTCAAAATAAAAAAATTTCTTATTGCTACAATAGCACCTCTTGGGATTCTCGGATAAAGCACCTAACCTGCATGGAAAAATCTTCCTAGAATAGAGTACCTCCTACCTAGAAGTATGTCCCCTGCTCAAAATATAGAACCCTTCTCTATTGTCCACTTTTATTAAAGATAAATTTGTGCATAAAACAGAACTAAGAAAAAAACCTAAATTAAGAAAAGTGATCATCTAAGTCAAACTGTAAAAGCATACTAAATATGGTTTCATACAATATTGAGGTATTGCATGGAATAAAAAATATACTATCAATGCACTAATGAATAACTCAAAATAAATTAATTTCTTATTTCTACAATAGCACCTCTTGGGATTCTTGGATAAAGAACCTAACCTGCATGGAAAAAGCTTCCTAGAATAGAGTATCTCCTACCTAGAAGTGTGTCCCCTGCTCAATATATAGAACCCTTATCTACTATGCACTTTTCTTAAAGATAAATATGTGCATGAAACATAACTAAGGAAAACACCTAAATTAAGAAAAGTGAGCATCTAAGTCAAACTATAAAAGCATACTAAATATGCCTAAAATCGATGCACTTCTTTCTTCGCTGCTACAACCTCATAGGAAAACTATAATCTACAACATGTATCCCAAGGTTTCATGCATCTACTAAAGGTGTAGACTGAAAGTATCTACTAAGATGAAGTATTGTTGAAGGAGAAACACCTTCAAAACAACAGATGCAGTCTAATTTGCATTCAACCCATCTGCACATAGGCCAAGGTTGCTACTGCGTACACTTCTCCCCTAAATGGAAACTACAGTGTATCATTGCTCTACTAAAGGAGAAACACCTTCAGATGAACACGGATAAAACTATAACTTATATTGTCTCTGTGGTAATGGTTGTAGAAGTTCTCATAAATATAGGTAACAAC
The DNA here is from genome assembly GCA_031772625.1 of Pinus tabuliformis. Taxonomy (NCBI): domain Eukaryota; kingdom Viridiplantae; phylum Streptophyta; class Pinopsida; order Pinales; family Pinaceae; genus Pinus; species Pinus tabuliformis. The sequence goes on along the minus strand of CM062811.1, from coordinate 533,561,139 downwards.
TTCGATAATTGAAAAACCAAAAGGTGAGCTACATAGATCATTTGAAATGATAGATTTGGGCATACTTTATTATTTTTTAGGAGTGTTAGTATAGAAAATGAAAGGTAGCTTGTTGCATCTTTATGTCACAGATAAAGGATGTGAATTAATACACAAAAGATTAAATAGCATGGTACAAGTCAATTGCAAGTTCTTTCGAAACAAGAACGGAGTTCTCCTTGTGTAGATTCTAATCTATTGGGTATAGAATTAAATAAGAATTTATAGTTATGGTGTTCAAATTGTCTCATGATTCATGGCAAGTCCCAAAGTTGTTCACTAGAAAGAAGTAGAGCAAGTTGTCAGGTTTATGAATGGGAACACCCTATTCATAGGTAGATAAATTTAAATTAGCTGGGCATATTATTTCTCCTCTTCTTGTACATGTGTGCTTTGAAAAGCTAACCACCTCCTAAGACTCAAGAACAACTCTAGTAAAGTTTATAGGTGTGCAACACTTCTAAGAAAACCCATCACTTAATGACAATTGAGCAAGGAATATGTCGAAGGATTCAATCTTGCACTCAGTCATAAAAAGGAAGTTGGGGTATCTATCATCTTGCCAACAAACCGACTCCAACCATAATGTGAAATCCAGGTTAAGCTGAAACCTCTTTCCCACATTGTAGTATTGTTCCGTCTTGAATTCCAACAGGTGTCTTGCTGCTTAGATCCACAAAACTTGTCCCAGGTAAAATTTGCATGATACAATTGTGATGTGCAAGCTTGACACACACTCTAGTTTCCCTCTAAAAGAGGGTAAGTCAAACTATTATGACAGGCTTAACTGTAATTTGATCATACACTGTTGAGGTATTGTATGGAATAAAGAATATATTATCAATGCACTAATGAAGAACTCAAAATAGACGAATTTATTGTTGCTACAATAGTGCCACTCTTGGGATTGTCGAAGGAGCCACTAATTTATACACATTTGAAATCTTTACTTGGTCTACAGAAAGATTAAGCAATGGTAGTGATCACTCTTTTCCCTCCCATGGGAGGTCTATACAGAGTCAGCAATAAACTGATTTGTAAGTGAGGTATATGCCTAAAAAATATGATTCCGACTCTTCAAATCTAATTTAGTGGCAAGGAAATATTCAATTGTAAATGCTTGATCTTCTACAGTGAAAATTTCTAGGTAAATGGTTAGTGTAAATCTGTCCATTGTCCACATATCCCAAAAAACCATTTATGTCTAGACTCTAGTTATGTGTAAGAGAGGGGAGATCACATAAATAATCCATTATCAAAAGAAAAAGTTAAAGCACAACATTCTATGGAGAATTTTTTTAAAATTTTATTACATACCTTAGAAAGTTTGAAAGGACATAACTGATGCTTCCCACTCCTTCCACACTTCATTAAATATGCCCCTTTTGCAATGCAGATGTGGCCTACAGAATTAAAATCAGCAAATAGAATATGAAAAGTAAGTCTAATGAATTAAGGTAGCTTTGTTATACCTCAAGCAAATGGACTATGAGAAATTGGATTGATTCTCTACAAAAGATGATATAGCAAGATCTAATTACATTTTTAACTGAAACAAAGGTAAATTGGATTCATGCTCCATAATAGATGATATAATGAGATCAAATGACATTTTCAACTCAAAAAAGGGTAAGTTGAGTAAGCTCAAGCTCCAAAATGATGGCATCCAACATCTAAGTGGTAGTTACTGTATATATCTAGGTAGAGGTTATAACATAAAGATATTTATTATATTTGAAGATTAAAAAATGAAAGGAATGTGAAATTTTGACCATCAACTGTAAGTTCCTTTCAAGAACTAGATCAAACCATAATATTGTTATCAAGATAATCAACTCACCCATTCTAGTACGCTTCTAGTAGTTTCATGATAAAATTCAAATGCAATAAACTTCAAACAACATAAATTAACCAACAATATGTATGATTTTGGTTACCTAAGGATTATATCATACTAAATTCCCTTTTGCATCTAACATTGAAAATGCCTGTGAAAGAAATGAGGACGAATTAGTGATTATGATGGATGCATGTGATGAAAAAAAATAAAAAAAAACCTTTCTTCTTGCTACTGATGAGCCTTCTAGGGGATTCTTGGATGAAGTTGATCCTAATTTTCTTTCTGAAATCAAAGAGACACTTTCTAGCTACTCTGATTTGACAAACAACAACCCTAATTCTTATGAAAATGAATATGGAAAGCAATAATCATCGATGAACCTGGTCATGAAGAAGGTGTCTCAAAGTCTAATATGGATAGTATTTTAAATTTCTACAGGTAGTAGAGGGTTTTCCCAGTTGGGTTACCTATACAATTTTGTTTTTTTTGCTATTGTGTGGCTATGTTTTATTTATGTTCTATTCCACTACAATTTGATAGATATATTTTTTGTCTTCATGCAACAATAAGTTTCAAACTTATTCATTCAAGCGGTAGCATAATTTCAAGGAAATTCTACACAAGGGGAAATTTATCTATATTTTCACTTATATCTTTTGGAAGTAAAATTCACAACTAAATTTTCATCCAAAGTGTTTAGGTTACTAGCAAGTGGTATCACAACATATCTCAACATTGCAAGGCATAAATTATACTATTCAATAAGGTTGAGAGTTGAGATACAAAAATCTTCCCAAGTTATGCAAGCAAGAAAACTGTTGATTTTTAGTTATAAATCTATCCAACCAAAACAAAATTATTCCATTTTCAACACCCTCTAGTCAAAGTTATTCCTAACCTCATTCCACTTTTTTTATAATATGTCAATCTCATTGAGATTTCTTCTTCATTTCACGCTTCTAAGTTATATATATATGCAACCTTATATATCATTTAATTTAACTGATTATTCATTAAAAATTATTTAGTTCGTCCAGCACATCTACCTAATTTTCTGATGAGTTTCTAGGAAGACTCTATTAGAAATTTGTAGCAGAAAATAGAAGATTGTTTTAGTACCTAGTTTTATAAAACTCTAATCTGGAAAAGGTATTTTGGGTTGTTTCCCTAAAAGTAGTTACAAAATTTTCAATTTAAGATTGCAGCATATTGGGGTCAGAATGCCTTTCTTCTAAAGGAGATGAACGGGGAAGATTGTCCCAGAGGGCGGGTCAATGGTCGGCTGCTCAAGCGGTACCTTTTCTGAGTTTTTTCTGCTGCTTACATTGTCATTGTAAATACCATTTTATTTCAGTTTCATTGCAAGTGTGTGCTGTGATCTTTTCTTCAGTCTGGGGCTAGGAGTGAAGGCTATAATTCTGAAGAAAGATTTCAGTTTTGAAGTCAGTTTGTCGAGTCAGTTTTTCAGTCATTTTAGTTTCATCATTGTGTCATTTTGAGTCAAGTTTCAGTCAAATAAATTGAGTCAGAGTCTTGTGTTCTTTGTCGAAATAATGACTCCATAGCCCAATCGATGAAGGCATTGTCTATCTCTCCCAGAGATTTGTCGTTCTTGGAACCTCCTAGGAGCTACCATCCCCTCTGGCCTGCTGGAATTTGGACACTTTAATGACTCAATTTGTGAAACCCTAGACCTATGATTGACATGACTCTTTGCCCATTAAAAGATCAGACATTGACTATCATGGAATTTAATAACCATTGATGAAATGACCTAATCCAGCAAGTACAAGACATGAGGGGAATGAATGACAAAGACCTTCCATCAGATTATGGAATGCTCCTAAATGGAATGCAGGTCATCGAGAAAGATGGGACACCTAAAAATGGAATGAAAAAAGAGAAATGATCTCTGATGGAGGGATGATCAGACCGACTCTAATAGCTTCATATGTTATGGATACGACATTTCCACAGCGCACACATCAACATTTTCATCATCAGGCAGCTGTTGTGGCTGGTGCATGATGGGTATCTATGGCTGGAGGAGCTTATTCCCATCACAGCAGACCTAATTCACCAAATTTCTCGGCTTCCCTGTAAAGGAACGGACCCCGCGAAGATAACCAGAAAAAGCAACAATCTAGCCCTCGTAGAGGCCGTGAAGGCCATGTATAATCTGGAGAAAAATAAGAAGGGCTACATCATCTCTAGCATCAAGGATAAGGGGGTGCGCGTAGCCACCCAACTCCTGGCCGACAAAGTAACGAGAAAATATCATGTTGATGAGGTACCAGCGCTGGTGGTCGCACTGTCCGAGCAGTGCGCGGAGGGGGTTCAATTCAACTGGGCTGAGTTCCTATGTGAAGAATTTTTGCTCAACTACCAGGAGGCACAGGAGGAGGGTAAGACCTTCCACTACACGTGGTTTCTCTTATCCATCTTGCTGGTAGCAGGAGAACTGTCGGAGGATAGCCAGCTCCCAAGCATCGACCGAGACTTACCAGAGGCTGCGAAGTACACTTCGCTCTGGGCCACCAAGGATACGAAACAGATTCGTGACATCAAAGTTTTTTGGGTGCTCATGGAGGCGAGCTTCCACATGTGGATTAATAGGATACCGTTCTTGTCCCCCACGGTTCACAACAGTCTGTAGAGTTTTGCAAACTTCAAGGTGGACATGCACAATATCTACATTCGGGCGTGAAAATATCCGACGCACCAGTGGACAAAGCTCCCATTCATAGCCACTGACAACGCGATATTTACAGTGTTAGAGACATGGCCTCCTGAGTGGTGCGCCTTGGATTTGGCTAAGTTGGAGAAGATGACAGTGCAAAAATGGAATGATGATGCCAAGCTACGCGTCACGCAACTGGCCGAGAGGAGGTGGAATGAACAAGCTACAGTCAAGGACAGGGCAGTCCACAAAGCGGCATAGGTAGCTGCAAAGCAGAAGAAGGCCGCGAAAGCAGTAGCAGTAGCACAGACAACAGAGGCTGCAACAATATAGGCAAAAGAGAGCCAAGCAGGGTCTACAGGATAGGAGGCAGAGGACATAGAACTTGAAAAGGAGGGAGTAGACCTAGCGACTGCCTCTACATAGCTCAAACGACCATGCATCGTAGAAAGATTGGATCCAAGAAAGACGTTCAAGGCCTCAAAGATGGCTATCAAGTCGATCACGTTAACTGAAGGTGATCTACATGACATCGGTGAGATGGTTCGCGATGTCACTAGTGAAGCACTCCAAGACTTTATGACGAAGCAACAGACTGTGTTGGGGGCCCTAAGGGCACAACTGTAGGAGTTACAGGTGCGGCCCCCACAGGAGGGTACCTTGTCTACCCACATTGTAGTAGGCACGTCAGCAGTAGAACAGATGATCTGTGTGAAGATGGCCAATACGATAACCTTGCCAGAGGGAGCGCTAGTCTCAGAGAGCACAATGGATCGGATGATGTTGAATACAATGAAAGGAATTGGCCTTAACTTGGTTGCCCTTCCTCGTGACACACTCTATCAGCTATAGAATGGGATAGCAGCAGAACTTCGTGCTAGAGAAAGTTGCGTGATCTAGGTTCTGAGCGAGGAGAAGATTAATATAGAACATCTTAGCTTATAGCATGTTGACTTGGTGTCGCGGAATAGACAATTGGTACAGATAGCTGATGATGCTTGCTGGCGCATCCCAGAGTTGTCCACTGCAGTAGAACTACCAACAGAGGTGTGGATCCATTGTTTAGCAAGTGGAGTCTAAAACGCACTCGTGGAAACAACAAGAGTACAGCTGGAGCTAAATCTCTAAATTGCCAAGCTATGGTTGAAAGTGTAGCCTTCCACTCCCCCAGAGGTCAAAGAGCAGCCCAATAGCACTATTGCAGTAAGGATGGAAGAAATTGGGTGTGCAGTCCGCGACTGTACCAACATGTTGGAGCAGGCGTTGGAGGTCCTCACTACACTGTAGGAGGACCCCAACACTCAGCAGTTGGAGACTAAGGCAAGCGAACTCCAGCAACAATATTACAACATTAGAGGGACTGCGTAGATATTCGCCCTTACTCAATGGATTGCAAGGATGCAGTAGGCCAAGGCTTTAAAATAGTAGGTGGATGCGATGCGCCACAAAAAAGCAGTTCTAAAAGCACGTGTCCAGCCGCTGATTGATGAAGCTTTCACAATTATAGTCGATATTGAAGGAAAGCTTGTGCAGATTCAAGGGATGCATGCATAGATGAAGCACATCACGCCAGAAACCAAGGGTTCAGAAGTAAGACTGCAGCAGGTTCAGCAGGAAGCAGCTCAGTGTAGTGCTGACATTCAAGCCATTCGGGACCAGTTAGAGGGACTCCCCACCGACCGAGTGACTTGAAGGTGAGTCACGATGTTTGTGTTGGGGGCCTGTTTAGCATGGAGTCCCCCCACAACATGTTTTCGGGCTCAAACCCCAAGTTTTGAGTATTATTGTTGTAAAAACTCCGCAAATTATGGGCGTGGAGTGCGAAGTTTATGTTAGAGTCATAAGTTTGTCTTCCCTAAGTTTTCAATGTAATGTAGGCCTACTGTTACACTAAAAAATGTCACCATGACTATTTACAGTTAGTATGGCTCCATCCACTGTCATACTATCCTCCTTGGCAAGCCTCATGCCTCTACTCTCCATGTCAAACTTCAAGAAAGAGAGAAAAGTCATTTAAAGTCAATTATCTCTGGTACGTAGTTTCTCTTAGCCTTACCTGCGGGTACGCAACCCAAGTTCACAATACCTGCGTACTTGTACGCTCTGTATGTAAAGGGGTGGGTGCGTACTCCTGTAAAGGTCAAAAGGCGCAAGTTTCACTCCAAAAAAGTTACTTTTGGTCATTTCTAGAGTCTTCTAGAAGCATGTTTGACGTGTATGAAGCGCCTCCAGATGGTTCACGTATCCCTACCAAAGAGGAACTTATCCCACCAATAGGGGAGCTATCCCATCCAAAGAGGGGCTTATCCCATTGATGGTGGACCTGAATAACTTCCTCTAGAGCACTATAAATACAGGCATTGGGCCAAGGGGAGGAGAGGTTGAAAGCTGAACATTCCTAAGGGTAGATGCTGCTGGAATTAGGACTTCCTTGTAGAAGCTTGTGAGGAGAGATTACCATCTTTACTTGTTTCCATTGGGAGGTGGGTGAGCTGATCAGAGTAAGGGAGAACTCTTGTGGTCCCTGGAAGGAGCTTGCACAACACCAAGGCTCAGGTTGTAATGGTTCCTTTTGTTACCTTTTAATACAAAGTAGTCCATTCTTCTCAACAATTTGTTATTAATGAGTTGTTTCATATACTCCTTGGTCTATATGTTAAATATGTTTTATTTTATGTGATATTCAGGTGCTATTTAATCGTTTGATTGTTGGTGAATGCAGGTTTCGAAGGGAAGGAGGAGCTCATCCGGATCAATGAAGCTGGACTACTAAAACAGCGTTGGATTGCAGGTAGGATCTAAACACTTGATTTCTCATATTGTAAAAGCATATTTAGGGAAGGATTGCTCTTATTTGTCTTGTTTGTCATTAGAAAGTCTTAGGCTTTCTAGGAAGGTCGGTTGTGTCTGCACTAACAACTCTTTCCGCGTGACAAAATGGCGACTCCACTGGGGACTCCATGAATGTGTTTGAGTTCTTTTTGATTTGATATTTTGGTCTGAGAAAAATTGCTTGTTTTCTGATTTTTGGTTGTCTAGCTGTGTATTTGGGTGGGTTAGCTTAGAGTCAGTTTTGTTTTTATTTTTCTTAGCTTTGCCAGCAGTACGTAGTCTCTAGTTTTAACACAGTGCGTACTTGTATGCACTGCGTCTTTGTGCACAGTGCGTACCCGCGCCTGTGTAAACAGATGACCTGCACCCCTGTCAATTTTGAGAAAATTTCAATTTCTTGCTTTTTGCTCTTTAGATTTTGCTTTTAATTTGTTTTTACTGCCCAGATACATCAGTTTACTGTCAAAGATCTTTACCTGAACTTGTCCCGTTAGTGTCGAGGGTTTTGGTGGAATTCATAGGGATTTTGCCTTAGGGTTTGATTTTTAACTGGTCCTATAGTGACTTTGGCATTAGAGGTTGTCAAAATTTGGATCTCCCTGATTTTGTTCAATCCTCTTAGGAGTCGGGCCTGTCATAGAAGTCACCCTAGTGACAGACCTACCTTTGTGTCTTCTCTTTGCGAATCTCGAAAAGTTTGTTTGTTAAAGCCTTGAATTCCATTCTTGAGAAAAAAGAACAAAAGATTTCGATTTTGTTTTTTGGTTAGTTTATGATTCTGCATGAACTGATCCTTAGTTGCATTTTGACTAAGTAAAACATTCGGGAATCATCCTTGTAGGCTTTTGTCCTCATTATTTTTTGCTTTTAGGTAAAATTCCTTTTAATTTGCTTTTGAGTGAATTTGATTTGCTTGTCTTAGATTTGTTAAACTCGATTTGATAAAATAGTTTTACATGCTTTATTAATATAGAAAAAACACAAAAATTATTTTGGAAAGAGTTTGCTTTGGTAGCATTTGTAGACTTTTGGGAGAAAAAGGAAATTTCGTAGAGTAATTAGTGGTCATGAGTTGTGTGTTTTGAAAAGATAAAGAGAATTGTTTCTTTGATTGTCTTTACTAAGAAAGTTGTTTTCTATAAAATTTGCATTTTCCAACTCTCTTAGTTAGGAGATTCATTGAAAAGGAAAAGTAGTGTAAATCATCTTAGGTGCATCTTTGTAGTGGTTGCGAGTTGAGTCTACACACCACCAGTTTCATCTCCATCACCTTTTTGTCTTTAAGAAAAACCATAAAATTAACGCTTAAAGTAAAATCAACTTAGTAACTTTTATTTACTAGGGCTCTGAAACACCAATTTAGATCAGGCTAGTGTCTTGGAGTAGGAGAGTAATTAACTCTCCAAGACAACAAAACCAAACAAGTAGCTTATCTTGTGTTAGAATAAATCCAATTGTTTCATTTGTACTCTGGGAAAGCTCCTCTTAAAGGAGAAGCACGAGCTCGTGTCCGAACCAGTGAGGGGATCAATCCTCCCTCATTGCGAACAACGCCAGACACGCACGTACTACAAACAGTAAACCTTGGATTAACCATTGTCGAGGAGCTAGGGGTCACTTGTCGGTAAACCTTGGATTATTGTCAAGGAGCCGGCAAGGGGATTGAGCTTGATACTCTGCCCTTGCGTGCTGTCGGAGTGTAGACTGTTCCCCCAGGTGCATTTGTTGCGGTTGGTAACCTTAGTGACCATATCTTTAGGATTCTACCAAGGTGATAGTGGAGGGAAGATCCCACTATACCTGGAGCAGACGTTGGCTAGACTCACTTGGATTTTCCGGGGGATTCACTTCACTCGAGACGGTTAAAGTGGAGGAGCTTGTGCCGGTCTATTCATTAAGCAGGTTGCCGGGGTAACTGTTCCACCCGCCACTTCTGTACTGAATCCAAGTCAAACGTTCAAACTTCTGTAACTTCGGTAGTTACTCAGCCACCAATTTCACCTAGTACTCCATCTCAAACGGCTGCTGCAACTACCGCAACATCTACCGCACTTACCTCTGGAGTATCGACAGCTCCAGTTTCTACTGTCTCTGCAACCACTCCTCAGACATCTTTACCGTTGTCCGGATCTACGATTCAAACTACGGTCCAGATACCTATAGGACAACCTGATTTAAGTACTGTTGTAACAAGTCAACCTCAATTTACCTACCAACAGTACCAGGGACAGTACCAATTCAGTCCTGCTGTCCAACAACCGGTTTACCAGTATCAACCGTATCCTGGGTACACTTATCAACAACCTCAACAACCCCAGTACGGTCCGGTTAATCCTGGTTTTCCAAGAGGATATAATATCCCTAATGCGATTCCTGTTCCTAGTTATCCTGGATATCCTCCTCCTGGGACTGGTCTTGTGACCCAGAGTTTTAGAGATCCTAACCGGCAGTTACCGTTTATCGCAACTTTGGATTTACCAGACTTGACACGCCTAACGAACGATCCAATTCAATATCTTCTGTTCTGGCCGCCAATGCCAAATAAGTTGCCCAGTGATATACCCAAGTTCGAAGGTAAGTCTAGAGAGGATCCGTCCAATCACGTGATGACTTACCACCTCTGGTGTGCTTCCAATTCTATCTCGGATGATTCGATCCGCTTACGTCTTTTCCAGCGTACGCTCATTGATCTCGCGGCCAAGTGGTACATTGAGTTACCACGGGCCTCTTTTTACAATTTTAGCCAGTTAGCTACCTCGTTCCTAACTCATTTTCAGTTGCCGGTCAGATACGATAACGGCACGGAGCTATTAACTTCATTAAAACAGTCGACCTTCACCTATATTTATGATCATATTCATGAATGGAGACATCGAAGACGTTTAGTGAAAGTTTTTATCCCCAACCAAATCTTAGCTGAATGGTTTGTAAAATCATTATTACCGAAGATTACTGAAGATGTAGCTAAGGCCAGAGTAGTTACTGAGGAGCAAGTTATTGCTCAAGCCCAGTACCTTGACTTAGTTTACACTTAGTTGGGTACATTGCACGAGAAGATCCCAGATCTTCCTAAGTTGAATCAAATCTTTGCTGCTCCTTCGGGGTCTCATGCTGCTGATGGCATGATTGGTACGGTGAATACTAAAAATAAGAAGAAATCCTCAAAGAATTCTTCTCCAATAATAACCTTACCGGACTCCCCGACAAGAGAATCTTCTCCTGAAATTACTGCCGATATTCATGCTGTAGAGTCATCTACGGCTAAATCAAAAAACGGTGGTAAGAAGAAAGGTAAGAAGAAGAATAAAGCAGACAAGGCTCCAAAGGAGAAAAAAGAGAAGTCGGAATCTAACGACGAAAAGCGCAAACCTCGCTATCCTTGTTTAATTTGTGAAGAAGATCATTTCACAAGAGATTGCCCTCATCGGGCAGAGGTTGTGAAAATCGTTAAGGGTTCCCCAACTCCTGCTGTTTTGAAAGATCCATTTCCGAAGCAGGAGAGTAAAATGATAGGTTCCTCCTCGAGTGCCAGTGAAGAACCCATATTGATGATGTCTCATGTACGGATTGCGACTCGATCGCAAGATTATGGTAGTAAGAATCCTGTTGATGTTAAAGAAGCAGAATCTTCTCATTCTAATCCATCAACCTCAGCTCCCGGTTCCGATCCACTACAGATCGAGAAACCTAACCCGGAATTGGTAATTAAACCGCCCGCCAAGGGTATACTTCGAAAGTCTGCTTTCAATCCACATGCGAGAGAAGCTCAGAATTATAACATTGTTGAGGATTTAGCTGTTTCACCCTCAGCAATGTCGGCTTTGGAAGTGCTGCAATCATGCCCAGCACAACGAAAATTACTCTTGTCGGCTATAGGAGCTGTTGATATTCAGGACCCGAACCTAATAATCTTTGATCTAGAAAATAGTACACCGCGTCTCCCTCATCAAATGGCTTTCCAGATTCCAGTGATAGTAAAAAACAGGCCTATTCATGGGACTGTAATTGATGAAGGAGCTTCTACGTGTATTATGTCGATTCAGTGTTGGAGATCGCTTGGTTCTCCTTCACTGAACCAATCCCCGATGATTCTTAAGGCCTTTGATGGCCGTGGGTTCCATCCGTTTGGCATTCTATAGGATTTTCCTATAGGGGTTGAAGGAAAAACCGTTAGTCTGGATGTGGAGGTGGTTGATGCCCCTCTAGACTACAACCTTCTTTTGGGTCGCAGTTGGTCTTACGCTATGACAGCGGTCGTGTCATCGGTCTTCAGAGTTATAAAGTTTCCACATAATGGTAAGATCGTGACGATAGACCAGCTGGCTTACTTTTCATCCGACCCAGCCTCTTCAGAGAGTATCCAGCATGTCGGTAAAACGACTATCCCTTACAGGGATGTTGGTGTAGGATTGGTCAAAGATTCCGGTTTACTGGGAACTTTTCCCTTTCCTTCGATCAATGCAGACCCTTCATTTGCATCCATTCATATGATTACTTCAGACACTATTATTTACGATGATCCTTGGATTGTCCCATCTGAATCTGAAATAGACTCCTTCGGTAATGCAATGCCTTTGAGTCCATATGAAATTGCTTATGAGGTCGTGCAGTCTTTTTCCAACTCCAGTTCAACCCAATTAGACCAAATGAATGTGGTCCATGAGGAATCACTTTTCACATCAACCTCAAAACGGATAACGTTTCCCTAAGTTGTGTCATCTGACGAACAACTTCGCGAAATCCTAAGTGTAGACGATCTACCATGGGAAGATCTTCATCATAGATCTTCGTTTTTACCTGAGGGTGATGACTTTGAAAATGATTTTTCATCAATTTTTACAGCTAAATATATCAAGGACGCTCAGAATCCCATGAAACATCCTGATTCAGAGTTGAATTTGGGAAACATTTCCCAAACTATTGCCATTGACATTTCAGTCAAAACCGGAGTTATTGAAAACATTAATATAGGTGCCTCATGTACAGATAACGAAATTCAAACATACAAGGTCCTATTTCAAGAATTTCGCGACGTGTTTGCCTGGTCCTATGCGGAAATGCTAGGAATTGATCCCTCTATTGTTGTTCATGAAATCAAGACTTACCCAGACGCTAAACTCGTTCGGCAACGTCTGCGTCAGATACACCCTAGGAAAGCGGCTGCGATTAAAGCAGAAGTCGAGAATCTATTGAAAGCAGGTTTCATTTATCCGATCCCGTTAACGGATTGGGTATCGAATATTGTTCCGGTTAACAAGAAACAAGGAACAATAAGAATATGTATCGACTATAGGGATATAAATCGTGCTTGTCCAAAAGACAACGATCCTACGCCCTATATCGATCAAATAATTGATGATTGTGCCGGCAGTGAAATATTTTCCTTTATGGACGGTTTTTCCGGTTACAACCAAATTAATATTCTACTTGCCGATCAACCAAAAACAGCTTTCATTTGTCCTTGGGGGACATTTGCTTACTGTAAATTACCTTTCGGACTTAAGAATGCTGGAGCCACTTTCCAATGGGCAATGTCTTACGCGTTTCATGACATCAAGCACATTGTGCAACCGTATCTCGATGATTTGCCTACTCATTCTTTACATCGAGCTGATCACCTTGTCCACTTACGCGCTATTTTTATGAGGCGTCGGCATTATCGAATTCGGTTGAATCCACACAAATGTGTTTTCTGCATAGAAGTGGGAAGATTGCTAGGATTTGTCGTTTCAAAAGCCGGTATCCACGTCGATCCCTCAAAGGTCGAAGCTATCATAAAATTGCCTCCTCCTTCGAGTTTGCGGCAACTCCAAAGTTTGCAGGGGAAAGCAAACTTTTTACGTCGATTCATTCCTAACTACGCCGAGGTTACAAAGGGTTTCACCCGGTTGTTGAAACAAAATACTCATTTTTCTTGGGATGAGATAGCTCAGAAATCTTTTGATGCACTTAAGCACGCGTTGACCCATGCACCGTTGCTGCATCCTCCCAACTACAACCAGGACTACTTTTTGTATCTCGCCGCCTCCCACTCCACCATTGGAATGGTCTTAGTTCAGGAAGACGAATTCGGAACGGAACATGTGATATATTATCTTAGTAGGACATTAAATCCCACTGAGCTAAAATATTCGCATGTGGAGAAATTGGCCCTGGCAGCTGTTCAGGCTGTCCAGCGTTTTCGTCATTACATTCTCCTCCGTAAAACTATAGTGATTTCGGATTGCAACCCTATGATCTACATTTTGACAAAACAATTGCTAGGGGGCAAGTACTCCAAATGGATTGTTATCCTGCAGGAGTTCAATTTGGAGTTCGAGAAGTCCAAGTCTAAGAAATCCTTAGTTTTTGCAGAATTGATGTGTGACTTCCCGCGTGCTGACATGGAAACTGTGGCAGAGGAACCCATTGCGGACGAATCTCTGTTTCTTATCAACACTTTAGATCCTTGGTATGGGGATATAATCGTCTATCTCCAAACCCAATCCTTTCAGCCCGAAGCTTCAAAGTCGGAACGCCGAAAAATTCGATTCTAGTCCCAACAATACAGAATTATTGGAGATACTCTTTATCGTCGTGGGGCGGACTTGGTTTTTCGTCGTTGCTTAACTCATGAAGAGGCAAAAAGGGTTTTGAATGACTGTCATTCTGGAGCATGTGGCGGTCATATGTCTGGGTATGCCACAACTCAGAAGGTGTTGCGTGCTGGCTATTTCTAGCCGTCCATGTTTAAAGATTGTATCATTGCGGTCCAAAAATGCCACAACTGCCAAGTGTTTGATCGCAAGATGCGCACACCACCTGCTCCTCTCCACCCTATAATTTCCGTTGGTCCTTTTGCTAAATGGGGTATCGATTTTATTACTTGTAACCCTCACTCGGCCGGGGGGCATGCGTATATCATCCTTGCGGTTGATTATTTTACTAAATGGGCCGAGGCGATGCCTACATTCGAGGCAAGCGGCAAAACAACAACGATTTTCATGTTCAATCATATTATTGCTAGGTTTGGTGTCCCACAAGCGATAATCACTGACCATGGGTGCCATTTGCGAAACATTATGATGACAGAACTTACAAGCCAGCTTGGTTTACACCATGATAGTTCTACTCCTTATTATCCTCAAGCAAACGGTTTGGTTGAATCTATCAACAAAGTTCTAGTTATCATGATCCGACGGATCATTGGTATTCATCGGTCGAATTGGCACAACATGTTATTCTCAGCGCTTTGGGCGTATCGAACCTCAGTAAAAACATCAACAGGGTTCACTCCTTTCCAACTAGTTTATGGTTTGGAAGCAGTGTTGCCCATTGAATGCGAAATCCCATCACTTCAAATGGCTATCGAATTACTCCTAGCTACTTCTGAAGAGGAGAAGCATCTGTTATACTTAGCTAAATTAGATGAGACTCGACGTGATGCTGCTTTGGCAATCAAGACTCACGCAAAAAGGATGAAAGCTCAGTATGACCGTAACGTGACCCCTCGTAATTTTTCGGAAGGAGACCTAGTGCTATTATATGGTCAAGCTAATGATAAATTAGGTGCTGGAAAATTTGTTCCCATATGGCATGGGCCTTACATTGTCAAGCGAAAGCTGGCAAAAGGGGCCTATGAGCTGGTAGATTTTGATGGGGACTCTTTGGGTAAGCCCAGAAATGGACTTTAGCTAAAGAGGTATTATGCTTAGGTGATGGGTATGGAGATTTAGTTAGTTCTAGTTAGGTTAATTTTCTTTCTAGCTGGTATGTTTGCTTAGTTTAGGATGTGTGCTTAGAGTGTGTTTTTGTCGTTATTCTGGCTTATCTTGGTTTTACTCTTGATATTGCAGATGTCGACGCCTCTCCAAACGTACATTAGATTTGTTGATGGTGCTTGTCGTAGTACACGGAATATCTCTTCCGCAGCTTGGGTTATCTATTCGCCCTCTGATGAGTTAGTTTCTATGCATGGGGTGAGCCTCGGTCAAACAACAAACAACATTGCAGAATACAGTGCAGTGATTGAATTATTATCTAAATCTATTTCATTTGGGATTCGGAGTTTGATAGTGAGGTTAGATTCTGAACTCGTTGTATTACAGCTTAATAGAGTCTATGCCATTAGAAATCCGGTGTTATTAAGATTGTTTTTGAGGGTGCGTCTCTTGGAACGTGAATTTGATTACATTGAATATCAGCATATTCCAAGGTCTTTAAATACATTAGCAGATGCAATGGCATCTCGAATGTTAAATAGACATTTGTAACAATCATAAATATAAATTTATAAACATTTCATCACACATGTTTAACAAAATAAGCCGGTAATAATGATATATATAGATAGGAGTGTGTCAAAAATATACATCGTCTTCGATCATAGGTTGAAAAACACCTTATGATCGGCAAAAATGATAAGTACAAAAAACCAAAAATGTCATATGTGTCAACAAAGTGACTAGCCAATCACTGGTGGTGCTCTCTATACGAGACCACTGCCCGTGCTACCCTACACAGGAACCTCCTGAAAGGTCCTGGGACTGCGACCACGTAGTGCTGAAGTCGGATAGGAATGTCATCTATAGTGGTCTCTGGTATATCCACCGTCAGACGCTCTAGATCCTGTTCTAGCTTGGCTAAGGTCTCTGCGGCCGCATCCTGTGGGGCTGGTGCTGGTACATCTGGTACTCTCCTCTCAAAAGCCCGGAGGTTGGCCGGACACCGTGGACCTACATCTGCATTTTAAAAATTTGTGCTGTCAGTTTTGAGACGATATATAAAAAAAAAAAAAAAAAATACATAATTTAAAAACTTATGAAGAATGAAGTACCTCTGTCGTCCCATTGTTCTCCCTGTGGAAGAACCATGTCCGGATCATTGCGAAATTCCATTCCGGCATATGGAAAATCCTGAATCGCAAAGACCTGGCCCTCCAGCCAATGAAAGTAACCATCAGGAAATCGAACAATTGCTGCTCCCTCGTCAGGATGCCGGGCCATTACCGCAACCCATCTCGTCAACTTAGGCTCCCGAGGAGCCCCAACTGGAACTGTAAGATGCTGGGGGATCAGCATTGGAACTCTCTCTAGGGCAAAGCTCACAACTAAAGGCCTGTATCCAAACGTCTTCAGTTGTCCTCTCTTTGCCCTGGTTAGTTGGCCCTTCATATTGGCCAACACAGCATTGCACCAGTTGAAAATAGTGCCTTGGAAGCAATCTATAGCCATCCGCATTTGGGAACCAGTGGCCATGTGCAAAGCGGCAGCGCCGCAAAGTCTGGTAACTGTAAAGGCAATTACCATGAGTTCAGGTCGGGATATGTATTTGATTTCTATCCCCTTCTCCTGGTTTTGATTATTGCAACACTCTAGCTGGAGACTAGCAAGGGATTGGCCACCCGGCCTAGTCCCGAATAGAGAGAGTTGCTCGCCCCTGTTAGGCAAGCTAGTGAGAAAGTATATGTCGGAGGACTCTATCTCGAGCTGGTGTTCTCCGATGTAAAAATATTGATCCTGAATGTTCCACCTTTCAACCAGCCACTCTAAGAATGGCACCTGGGCCCTCATGCCAGGTATAGCCCAGTACTTGTAGAGACCGCATGCCTTTAACGCATCAATAGAAGGTTGATGACCTATTGCGGCCAAATCAACATCTTCGTGTTCTCTTTCACGCCAATCTAGCATGGTGAGTGACCTACACACCAAAAAACAATGATTAGAATTCTTTAAACAAATTTTGATTGGTTAAAATTGGGGTTTGGGGTTTCAAAATCTGCGTTTCACGGGGTATGCACCCCGCATTCAGAAGACAGAGCGGCGGTACGCAGTTGTTCTGAAGGCGGGCTGCGTACCCCGACCTTTTTCCCATATACGAAAAAGTCGGGGTACGCAGGTCGCCCATGGGGCACCTGCGTCCCTCAAGAAACGAATTTTAAAACCCTAAACCCTCCAAAAAATCAAACAAAAACTTGAAATGAAATTCTAAACGGATGAAATTGAAGAGGAGGATGTTGTGAAATACCTGAAAGAGACGACGCTCGATTCTGACGGTCGGATTCTCCGCAAAGTCCACGGGAAGTTTTCTTGTCAAAAGCCCTTTTCTCAACCTCAACAGTAAAACGGTAAAAATGACATGGTAAAAAGTCTTTTTATAAGTCTTTTGGATGAATGAATGTTAAGTTTGTTTATTTTTCACCATGAAAGGACATTTTTCAATGTATTTTTACCCATCTTAGACAGGTATGAGTAATGCGTCGTTTTTGTGCAGGACAAAAGGACTTTAGAGCAAAATCATCATTTTTTCACAAACCAAAACATCAGAGTCATCTTTTAAGCTTTTTTCTGACTCCTAAAACATGAAAATATTGCCGAGTGTTTCTTTTACACTTGTTAAAACGGAATTAGAAGACAGTCCCCTTATAGCTCTTTTCTGACTGTAAAAACAGGAAAAGATTGCCAGGTTTTTGTCGTTTCAAACTCGATACGGAAATAAAATGATGTGTCCTTGATCGCTTTTTACTTTTCAGGTCAGAGACACTAATCATGAAAGTACTCCTTGGTCGCGAGATCAAGCGGTTCTCTCAGGTATTATTTTATACTTTTTCGGGCTTGGGAGACACAAATTTACGAAAAAGTTCACCTTGGACTCTTCTTTAGTTTTTTCAGACTCTCTAAAATTGAAAAACGCCGAGTTTCTCCTATACTAGACTCATTAAAATTTCACAGTAAAGGACCTGTTCGATTACAAACAGGAACGGACCACTCCTTCTTAGGGTCCGAATCTAAACTAAGTTGGACTCATCTGAAGGATGAGCTTATAATCAAGCATATGTTATCCTCCTCAATCTTGTAAAAAAATAAAGAGGTACTTGCCAGAAATGGTGGGGGAAAAGAGAGAAGAATGAACCGATTTGTTATCCTTTGTTACAGAAGAACCTTATCACTACTCTTGAACACGGCACTTTCCATTCACCTGGGTTGGGAAATCCTTTACCTTAAAAGTTGATCAAACCACTTTGAAAGTCTTCAACCGTTTCTGGGTATTAACTTTGGGTCAATCGTCACCAAGCCATCTATCATGTCGTTATGTGTTCAAGAGGTCTCTGCAAATAAACCATTCATATGAAAAATACTTGTCATCCATTTGACCATCCCTGAGTCAGTCCTTACAGCAACATTTCTTAAACTTGAACAATGATTTCGTGTTGTGGGCTTGCCTACAACGAGTTGCTTTCTATCGACATCAGCACATTATCTAGAAAGATGACTTAGAAATCATCAATACCTTGAAGTCTGCATGCATCAATGGCAGGTTTCTCGCCTTTGACGACAGTTTACATCACTGACTTTCGATCGAAAGATTCTGTGACGTGTTCGACATCAACCCATTCATTCACATTTCATGGATTGTACTGGGTACTTTGAGAACCATTTACATCACTGGTGGTCTCTCTCACACTTGTTAACAGTTTACATCATTGACTGGTAATCAAGTGGTTTCTACCATGCTCGACATCAACTCATTTATTCGCATGGATAGAATTGTACCAATTCAAGAAGTAGATATGAAGACCCTGGATCTAGTTTCCACCATCCAGGCTGCGAGGAGTTTTGTATTCATTATACCGTAGACTAATCATAAACAGATGGTTGCGTCCATACTGTGTCAACAAAAGTCTATGATTGTGATGTACTGCAAAATCATTCTTGTATTAGAGCAGTAGTTAGATTATTAGTTAAAGTTTTCAATCTGAGTATGGAAATGCCTACCTCAGCGATGATATCATCTTATATATGTATTTTGTGTTGAATATTTGCAGGTTCTGACTGGGTCCTCCGCAAGATACTCCTTGAAATGATAAAGTACTTCACCCTTCCTAGATCATAAAAACCCTAATCTACTACAGGCTTCGCACTTTAGGGGGCAATCTGTTACACTAAAAAATGTCACCATGACTATTTACAGTTAGTATGGCTCCATCCACTGTCATACTATCCTCCTTGGCAAGTCTCATGCCTCTGCTCTCCATGTCAAACTTCAAGAAAGAGAGAAAAGTCATTTAAAGTCAATTATCTCTGGTACGCAGTTTCTCTTAGCCTTACCTGCGGGTACGCAACCCAAGTTCACAATACCTGCGTACTTGTACGCTCTGTATGTAAAGGGGTGGGTGCGTACTCCTGTAAAGGTCAAAAGGTGCAAGTTTCACTCCAAAAAAGCTACTTGTGGTCATTTCTAGAGTCTTCTAGAAGCATGTTTGACGTGTATGAAGCACCTCCAGATGGTTCATGTATCCCTACCAAAGAGGAACTTATCCCACCAATAGGGGAGCTATCCCATCCAAAGAGGGGCTTATCCCATTGACGGTGGAGCTGAATAACTTCCTCTAGAGCACTATAAATACAGGCATTGGGCCAAGGGGAGGAGAGGTTGAAAGCTGAACATTCCTAAGGGTAGATGCTGCTGGAATTAGGACTTCCTTGTAGAAGCTTGTGAGGAGAGATTACCATCTTTACTTGTTTCCATTGGGAGGTGGGTAAGCTGATTAGAGTAAGGGAGAACTCTTGTGGACCCTGGGAGGAGCTTGCACAACACCAAGGCTCAGGTTGTAATGGTTCCTTTTGTTACCTTTTAATACAAATTAGTCCATTCTTCTCAACAATTTGTTATTAATGAGTTGTTTCATATACTCCTTGGTCTATATGTTAAATATGTTTTATTTTATGTGATATTCAGGTGCTATTTAATCGTTTGATTTTTAGTGAATGCAGGTTTCGAAGGGAAGGAGGAGCTCATCCGGATCAACGAAGCTGGACTACTACAACAGCGTTGGATTGCAGGTAGGATCTAAACACTTGATTTCTCATATTGTAAAAGCATATTTAGGGAAGGATTGCTCTTATTTGTCTTGTTTGTCATTAGAAAGTCTTAGGCTTTCTAGGAAGGTCGGTTGTGTCCGCACTAACGACTCTTTCCGCGTGACACCTACCCATGGTCTGCGAACCATGGGATTGTATAAATAAAGCGAGGATCTGAGTTGTAAAGTAGAAAAAGAAAAAAAGTAGAAAGAGAAAAGTATGAGATAGAAGTACAGAGAAAGTGTCTAAGTGTGCCAGGGGTCGTGGTAGTAGGAAGAGGCTCTACAGCTGAGTGCACAGAGGCCTAGTAGAGTCCACGACTAAGTATGTTGACCCCCTCAGTTGAATGAGCAAGGTAGAATATAGTTTGTAACTGAAGAGAAAGAATAATAAAGAGAAGTTTCATTCCAAATCTTGTATATTTGTTCTTGTCCTATTTCCTCTTTAATTATATTGTTTTCTTTATCATGTGCCCTTATATGAATGTTGAACACTGGTAAATATAACTAGACACATACTAATAAGCTAAATGATAGACAAATATCAGGTTAATAGTAAGGAATTGGGTAATACCATTGTTCGGCCCCTGAGCAAGGCTGCGCAAAGGCAACATCTCAGGTTGTAAGGTATGGGTAAGTGCGCGTAGCGACATGTGCACAGGGTCGAACTGTGGACCACCGAAAATCATCAGACATATCTAGGGTGTGTAAACCTAGTTCTAGCACCCTCTCATACTACTTCGGGTGAGACCTCAGTCTGCGCTCCATGGAATGTTGTCGAAAGGGCCAGTAGTACCAAGATTTGTTTAGCTAAATCACCTCTCAACCTAGGTTAGGCCCCTAGAAGCATCGGAAGATAAGATCGTGTGTGCTGTGCACCATTGTCTCGATTGAATTATAAGAGGGTTTATCCAAGAATAACATTAGAGTGACTATGCAGACAATCATCCTCACTCAATGGCTTGCAAGGATGCAACAGGTCAAGGCTTTAAAAGAGCAGGTGGACGTCGCGCTTCACAAAGAAGCACTTATAAAAGCTTGCGTCCAGTCATGGATTGATGAAGATTTCACAATTATGGTGGATATTGAAGGAAAGCTTGTGTAGATTCAAGGGATGCATGCACAGATGCAGCACAGCAAGTTGGAAACCAAGGATTCAGAAGCAAGAATGCAGTAGGTTCAGCAGGGAGTAGCTCAATACACTGCTGACATTCAGGCCATTCAGGACCAGCTAGAGGGACTCTGTGCTAGGATAGCCGTGCCAACTGAGTGAATTGACGATGAGTCATGATGTTTTTGTTGGGGGCTTGTTGGGCATGGAATCCCCTCATAGCATGTTTTGGGGCTCAAAGCCCAAGTTTTAAGTATTATTGTTTTGAAATCTCAACGAATTATGGGCACGGAGTGCAAAGTGTATGATAGACTCATAGGGTTGTCCGCCCTAAGTTTTAAATGTATTGTCAGCCTACCGGACCATGGGATTTTATAAGTAGAGCCAGGCTCTAAGTTGTAAAGAAGAAAAAGGAAAGAAAGTAGAAAGATAAAAGTATGATATAGAAGTACAGAGAAAGTGTCTAAGTGTGTCTTGGGTCATAGTAGTAAGAAGAGGCTTTACAGTTGAGTGCACAGAGGCTTAATAGAGTCCACAGCTGAGTGTGCGGAGGGGCCTGAGCCAGGTTCATAGGTGATTTAGCCAAACAAATCCTGGTACTACTTGCCCATTCGGCAATAGTCCATGAAGTGCAGACTAAGGTCTCACCCGATGTAGTATAGGAGGGTGCTAGAACAAGGTTTCCACACCCTAGAGATGTCTGATGATTTTTGGTGGTCTGCAGTTCGACCTTGTGCCCACATCGCTACGCGGACTTACTTGTACCTCGCATCCTAAGATGTTGCCTTTGCGCAGCCTTATGTGGCAGCCGAACAATGTTGTTACCCAATTCCTTACTGTTAACTCGATATTAGTCGATCACTTAGCTTATTAGTATGTGTCTAGTTATATTTACCAATGTTCAGCATTCATATAAGGGTGTACGATAAAGAAAACAATATAATTAAAGAGGAAATAGCACAAGAAGAAATACACAAGATTTGGAATCAAACTTATCTTTATTATTCTTTCTCTTTGGTTACAGACTCTATTCTACCCTGCGCACTCAGCTCTAGGGGTCTGTGCACTCACCTGCGAACTCTACCAGGCCTCTGCGCAGTCAATTGTAGAGCCTCTTCCTACTACTACGACCCAAGACACACTTAGACACTTTCTTTGTACTTCTATCTCATCCTTTGCTCTTTCTACTTTCTTTTCTTTTTCTGCTTTACAACTTAGAGCCTCGTTCTATTTATACAATCCCATGATTTGTGGACCATGGGTAGGTCAACATTACATTCAAAAATTAGGGTGTAAAACCCTATGACTCTAACATACACTTCCTGCTTTGCACCCAAAATTCGCGGAGTTTTTACAAAAATAATACTCAAAACTTGTGCTTTGAGCCCTAAAACATGCTGTGGGGGGATTCCATACCCAACAGGCCCCCAAGAAAAACATCGTGACTCGCCCTCAAGTCACTCAGTCGGCACGGCGATCTTGGCATGGATTCCCTTGAGCTGCTCTTGAACAGCTTGAATGTCGGTAACGCACTCAGCTGTTGCCTGCTGAACCTGCTCCATTCTTACATCTGAACCCTTGGTTTCTGGTGTCCTACACTACATCTGTGCATGCATGCCTTGAATCTGCATAAGCTTTCCTTCAATATCTGCCGTAATTGTGAAAGCTTCTTCAATCAATCTCTGACTGCACACTTTCAGAACTACTTCTTTGTGGCGTGCCATGTCCACCTACTCTTTTATAGCCTTGGCCTACTGCATCCTTGCAAGCCGCTTAGTAAGGCCAACTGTCTGCGCAGTCCCTCTAATGTTGTTGTATTATTACTAGAGTTCACGTGCCTCGGTCTCCAGCTACTGAATGTCGGGGTCGTCTTGCCGCACAGTGAGGACCTCCAACGCTTGCTTCAACATGTTGGTATAGTTGTGGACTGCAACTCCAATTTCTTCCATCCCTACTACAATAGCACTACCGCGCTTCTCTCTGACCTTGGGGGGAGTGGAAGGCTGCACTTTCGACCGCAGCTTGGCAATCTAGAGATTCAGCTCCAATTATACTCTTGTTGTTTCCTCGCACGCGTTTCAAACTCCACTTGCCAAACAATGGATCCGCACTTCTATTGGTAGGTATACTACAATGGACATCTCTGGGATGCATCGGCAAGCATCATCAACTGTTTGTACCAACTATCTATTCTGCGACACCAACTCGTCGTGTTGCAAGCTAATCTATTCTATATTAATCTTCTCCTCACTTAGAACCTAAATCACGTATCTCTCTTTGGCTTGGAGTTCTGCTATTATCCCATCCTGTAGCTGATAGAGTGTGTCGTGGGGAAGGGAAACCAAGTTAAGGCCAATACCTTTCATTGTAGTAAGCCTCATCTGATCCATTATGCTCTCCGAGACTAGTGCTCCCTCTGGCAAGGTTATCGTATTGCCCATATTCACGCGGATCATATGTTCTACTGCTGACGTGACCACTGCGATGTGGGTAGACAAGGTACCCTAATGTGGGGGCCGCAGCTGTAACTCCTACAATTGTGCCCTTAGGGCCCCCAACACAATATACTGTTCCGTCATAAGGTCTTGGAGCGCTTCACTAGTGACATCGTGAACCGTCTCGCCAATGTCATGGAGATCACCTTCAGTTAACTGGCCAGCTTTGAGGCCTTGATCTTCTTTCTCGGACCCAATATTTCTGTGATGTGCGCCTATTTGAGCTATTTAGAGGCGGTCGTTGGGTCTGTGCTCTCCTCTGCAAGTTTCGTGTCCTCTCCCTCTTGTCTTGCAAACCCTGCTTGGCCCTCTTTTTCCTGCACTATTGCGGCCTCTGCTGTCTGCGACGCTGCTTCTCCTTCAGCGGCCTTCTTCTGCTCCATGCCTACCTATGCTGCTTCACGGATTCCCCTATCCTCGACTACCACTTGTTCATTCAGCCTTCTCTTGGCCAATTGGGTGACACACAACTTAGCATCTTCCTTCCTTTTCTGCGTTGTTGTCTTCTCCAACTCGGCCAAATCTGGGGCACACCACTTGGGAGGCCATGTCTCTAACATCACAAAGATCACATCGTCAGTGGCTATGAATGGGAGCTTTGTCCACTGGTGTGCCGAATCTTTTCATGCCTGGATGCAGATATTGCACATGTCTGCCTTGAAGTCTGCAAAACTCTGAAGACTGTTGTGCATCAGGGAGGATAGGCACGGTCTCCTATTAATCGACATGCAGATGCTCGCCTCCATGAGCACCCAAAAAACTTTGATGTCGTGAATCTATTTCACATCCTTGGTGGCCCAGAGCGAAGCACACTTCGCGGCCTTTGGTAAGTCTAGGTCGATGCTCGGGAACTGGCTATCCTCTGGTAGTTCTCCTTCTACCAGCAAGATGGATAAGAGCAACCACGCATAGTGGAAGGCCTTACCCTCTTCCTGGGCATCCTAGCAGTTGAGAAAAATTATTCGCATAGGAACTTAACCTAGTTGAACTGAACCCCCTCCACGCACTGCTCAACCAGCGTGACCACCAGCGTTGCTACCTCATCAGTGCAACATTTTCTCATTAATTTGCTGGCGAGGAGTTGGGTGGCTACGTGAACCTCCTTATCCTTGATGCTAGAGATGACATAGACCCTCTTCTTTTTCTCTAGTGTATACTAGGCCTTCATGACCTCTCTGAGGGCTAGATCGCTACTTTTTCCGGCTACTATCCCAGGATCCGTTCCTTTATAGGGATGTTGAGAAATCTAGTGAATGAGGTCTATCATGATGGGAATAGGCTCCTCCAACCATAGATACCCATCATGCACCAAGAACAACAACTGCCTGATGATGAAAATGGTGATGGGCGTGTAGTGGAAATGTGGTATCCATAGCATCTGAAGCAACCCGGCCTTTTCCACACCGCGCAACCATTTTCGTGGCTCTAACGTTATCGTTGGCCCCTCCATATTTTGTCTCATCAGGTTCACTATTTCTAAGTGTGGGAACTTCTGGCTGTCTACGAGGTCCCAGTCTTCAAATTTCATGGTGGGCACATGTCCTAGGAGCAGACCCTCAAAAGCTATTCCATCGGGGAGAAGCGGGGTTTGGAGTGCACTCTTTATTGCACCCAGATCATTTGGTATTTTGGTTTTCCCATTTCGTGGAGGGACATACTTGAGCAGTTTCACTGTAGAGCACAACAGTTGGATGTCTTCCTCCACGTCTTCTTCTTCCTATACTACGGCCATCATATCCTACAAGTCCTCCTCCTCTTCATCTGTTTCAATGGGGACTGCCTTGCCTTTTTCTTCTATGGATAACTTGTGCCGTAGATTCCTTGGGGACATGCGTACTGGTCCCATTTCCTGCTTATCTTTCTTTGGTCTTGGTGTTTGAGGTGATTTATGGATTTCTGTCACAGCCCCAGTGCCTTCGGGAACATCATAGACCATGGGGTTCTGTGCAACCTTGCTGGGAGTTCCTTCTTTAATGGCCAACCCATCCTTAGTGGCCGTCATCCTTTCTGCACTGTATGCAGTCTTTCGCAAACTTAAAGGTTCTATTATCACTTGAATCTCAACACTTTGTGCTCTATTCAACCGCTCAAATCTTAATTGACCAAGTGTTTTCTACTGGCTAGCTCTTGGAGGTTTATAGTGCCTTTTGAATTCAAATTCGACCGTTCCCCCCAATTTTGGGCCATCAATGCTTTCTTGGCGGAAGATTTTCCCAAATCTTGCCCATAAATCTCACCTTAAATGCCCACCGCCCGCTCCATTTGGCCTCAAATCAGACATCTCATCATGAACAATGACACCAATGGTCATTTCCCAGCCTACCCATGTGGCAGCACATCCCCCCATGCACGGGCACGAACCTTGTGACAAGTAATTCCTGCGTGTACCTGTCATAGTGCATAGTTCCCAGGCAGAATAATTTATAGTCCTGCACTTCCTTTCAGTTGCATGGAGTGCTAAGATTTTTCTTCCTACAGCTAGTCAGGTGGTTGCACCACCTATGCGAGGCTTCATCTCACCCCCCCGTATAGTTCGTGGAAAATCCTCCTTTTTCCTTATGACAGTTGGTGTCGCGTGCTCTACTATATGTAGTGCACTCCCCTTATTATTGTGTTTGGTGATATGCGATCCTAACTATGGCAACATACAAATTAATTTTTGGCGATGGTCTTCTTATTCATTAGTATGATCATCTACACCTTGCCTTGCCATCCTTGGTTTATTGGCAAGACATGCTTGCCAGATCTTGTTTCCCAGCCTTTTGACCTTGGCGTCCATCAAAATGCTTTTCTTCCTTAGCCGTACCCAATCCTTTTCAAGTTCGTGAAGTCTAAGTTTCCCTTGCTGAATGGCTTCCTGAAGCCTTATGTGTTCTACTTCATGTCACTGTGTGATTTCTTCGTCCTAAGCTTCGCGCACTGTCACAACTGCAAGTGCTATTACGGGTGGATTCATCTTTGCATGCTCCTCAGAGATTATGGTCCCTACTTCATTCCACCATCTTGGAATGGTTTTCGCAGTTAGGGTTTTGCACATGGTCCTATAGGCCCATCAAACCATTGGTACGCGTAGGTCCTAGTCGGTGTGTTTCACATGGTGGACCCTGTTCAGTAGTTCACACACCTTGTCAAAGGCTTCCCCATGTATGATGTTCGACGTGCTAGGTTGTATCATGCTTCATCATTCACACACTTGTCTTTCCTACTTTTGATTTTTTTTCTTGTCTCCTATCGTGAGAGTGGTGTGCATTCATGCAGGTTGCGTACCATATGCCTGTACCCATCTGGAAAGGTGGACACACAGGTTGTTTCATCCATCTTGCTTGGCTTCCATCCTCCTCTGAGGCTTCTAAAATTGTAAGCACATCATCTTTCACCATTTGTGCCAATCTTTGAAACTTTGCTGGTGTGTACCCCACCATCTTGCGGGCATAGCGTGAAATGCCCATTTCAGAGCGTTAAAATGCTATTGTTCTGGTACTTCACTCTCAAATTTGTCTAGGAATTCATCCACCACTGTCAACCCATCATACATAGGTAGATTTCTTTCCTTGGTTATCACACAATACAGTGATCTTACCATCATGTTGCAATTGAGTTTGGTTACTTCGTGCAACCAATTCTTCCATCGCTCTATTTATTCGTCTGAATCTAAAGTGCAGGAGCTTTCACACTCCCACGAAATCCTACCATCTATAGTCAAATTCACCCAATCCAGTTCACGTGTGGTTATCTTGTAAATGCAATTGAGATCGTCATCACTATCATTATCATGCACCAGTTCAGTGTATTGCGCTCCCTCGGCTGGATCTACCGGTGCTACTATGCGTAGTGACTTTTTCTCAAAGATCATTTTGCTCTTCTTCAGGTTTATGACTCCATTCATATCAGTGCCCCAGTCAATGCCCAGTAGTGTGGGATATGGATTGTTGTCATCAACAATCTCTATCACTTTGAAATCCGCCAACGCGCTTGCATCTTCAATATCCACCGTTACCCCTTGCAATCTCCCCATGGGTAAGATATTTTGCTGGTTTGCCATTAGCAACTGAATAGGGGACCATTGCAATGCGAGCCTACCCATACGTTCGCATGTCTACTTCGGAAACACACTCGCATCCGATCCTAGATCTAGAATTACTTGATCCATTTCATATTCCCCGATTTGTGTAGTCAATCTCATTTCCCTTCCTGTCTGTAATGCATGCTTTCCAAGTTTCCAGACCACACGTCGTTCTCCTGACCCCGCACACCTAGTGATATGTTCCTGTAGCCCTTTCACAGCTTTGCTTTTGCTCAGCAGTTTCATACATGTCCCCAGAAAGGTAGTGAGCATCGAAGGATCCATCCCTAGTTCTAGTGGATCCTTACTACCTGAAGTGGAGGCCTCCGTGAAACTCTTCTTAGCTTCCATGAATGTCTCCTTCACATGCTTCAAATCAAATTTAGGTTCCTTCACAGGAGATTTACTAACCCATGCACTTTCTTCTGGCTACTTACCTTTATCATCTCCAGTTGTGATATCGCTTCTGAGCACTATGTTTACATTTGGGTCTTCTTAGTGTGGCTTGGACCTCATCATTTGCAAATTTCGAGTCAGGGGAGGCTGGAGTACCCCTTTTTTGTGCATCCTCGCTATCAAGGTAGGCAACCTTCTGCCTCATGATCAAACTGAGTACAGTACAAACGTGATGTTCTTGTTGGATTTGTACAATTGTGGGCATAGTGTCTGGGCCCTACGCAATTGTAGCAAATTAGTTGCCCGCAACCCCTTCCTAGTCCCCTTCCACCTCGTCTTCGTTTACGCCCTTGAAATCTAGCACACTCCATTCCTACATTTGGGTCAAGGGCTCACGTCTCGGTTTGTACCCTATAGGTAGAAGTCTAATCCATCATTAGTTCGTAGCTTCTACAGGTGCGTTCGTCATGGCCTACCGACCGACAAAAATTATAAAACAATTGCTGGGACGTGTGTGTATACTTCTGCAATAGATGAAAATTATCCGTAGTGTTTATTCCTCCTATCTGACAAATCGCGCACCATAATGTAGGTGCCATGCTTGGTCGTACTTGTGGCTCAGGTCTTAATGGCATTGGTCCCCTCCCACTAAGTAATTCGCCAAGTTATTACCCAATTCCTTACTATTAACCCGATATTAGTTGACCACTTAGCTTATCATTATGTGTATAGTTATATTTACTAGTGTTCAACATTCATATAAGGGCGTGAGATAAAGAAAACAATATAATTAAATAGGAAATATCACAAGAACAGATACACAAGAGTTGGAATCAAACTTCTCTTTATTATTCTTTCTCTTCGGTTACAGACTCTATTCTACCCTGTGCACTTAGCTGTAGGGGTCAATGCACTCAGCTGCAGACTCTACTAGGCCTCTGCTCAAACAACTGTATAGCCTCTTCCTACTACTACAACCCAAGACACACTTAGACACTTTCTCTGTACTTCTATCTCATACTTTTCTCTTTCTATTTTCTTTCCTTTTTCTTCTTTACAACTTAAAGCCTTGCTCTATTTATACAATCCCATGGTCTGCGGACCATGAGTAGGCTGACATTAAATTCAAAACTTAGGGCGGACAACCCTATGACTCTAACATACACTTCATGCTCCACGGCCGTAATTTGTGGAGTTTCTACAACAATAATACTCAAAACTTGGGCCTTGAGCCCCAAAACATGTTGTGGGGGGATTCCATGCCCAAAAGGCCCCCAACATAAACATCGTGACTCACCCTCGAGTCACTCGGTTAGTGCGGTGATCTTGGCATGGCATCCCTCCAGCTCGTCCCAAATGGTCTGAATGCCAGCAGCGCACTGAGGTGCTGCCTGCTCAACCTACTGCATTCTTGATTCCTAACCCTCGGTTTCTGGCATGCTACACTTCATCTATGCATGCATCCCTTGAATATGCACAAACTTTCCTTCAATATCTACCATAATGGTGAAAGCTTCATCAATCCATAGCTAGACACACACTTTTAGAACTACTTCTTTGTGGCATGTTGTTTCCACCTACTCTTTTAAAGCCTTGGCCTCCTGCATGCTTGCAAGCCGCTGAGTAAGGACGACTATCTATACAGTCCCTCTAATGTTGTCGTATTATTGTTGAAGTTTGCGTCCCTCGATCTCCAGCCGCTAAATGTTGGGGTCCTCCTACAGCGTAGTGAGGACCTCAATGCCTACTCCAACATGTTGGTAGAGTCACGGACTGGACCTCCAATTTCTTCCATCCCTACTGCAATAGTGCTACCACGCTTATCTCTAACCTCTGGGGGAGTGGAAGGCTATGCTTTCAACCATAGCTCAGCAATCTAGAGATTCAGCTCCAACTGTACTCTTTTTGTTTCCTCACGTGTGTTTTGAACTTCACCTGCCAAACAATGGATTCACACTTCTATTGGTAGGTCCGCTGCAATGAACAACTCTTATACACACCAGCAAGTGTCATCAACTATCTGTACCAACTATCTGTTCTACGACAACAACTCATCCCGCTGCAAGCTAAGATATTCTATATTAATCTTCTACTCACTCAAAACCTAGATCGTGCGGCTCCCTTTGGCACAAAGTTCTGCTGTTATCCCATCCTGCAATTGATAGAGTGTGTCGTGGGGAAGGGAAACCAAGTTAAGGCCAATGCCTTTCATTGTATTCACCATCATCTGATGCATTGTGCTCTCCGAGACTGACGCTCCCTCTCACAAGGTTATCATATTGGAAATTTTCATGCAGATCATCTATTCCACTGCTGACGTACTTGCTGCGACATGGGTAGACAAGGTACCCTCCTATGGGGGCCGCACCCGTAACTCCTGCAGCTGCATCATTAGGGCCCCCAACATAGTCTGTTGCTCCATCATAAAGTCTTGGAGCACTTCACTAGTGACATCGCGAACTGTCTCGCCAATGTCATGGAGATCACCTTCAGTTAACATGATCGGGTTGATGGCCAACTTTGAGGCCTTGACCTTATTTCTTGGACCCGATATTTCTGCGATGCGCAGCCATTTGAACTGTGTAGAGGCAGTCCTTGGGCCTGCGCTCTCCTTTGCATGTTTTGTGTCCTCTACCTCCGATCCTGCAGACCCTGCTTGGCCCTCTTTTGCCTACACTATTGCTGGCTCTGTTGTCTGTGCTACTACTACTACTTTGACGGCCTTCTTCTGCTCCGCAACTACCTGTGTTGCTTCGCGGACTACCCTGTCCTCCTCTGTCACTTGTTTGTTCTGCCTTCTCTCAGCTAGTTGGGTGACGCGTAGCTTGGCATCATCCTTCCTTTTCTGCGCTGTCGTCTTCTCCAACTCAGCCAAATCCGGGATGCACCAATTGGGAGGTCATGTCTCTAACACCTTAAATATCGCGTCATTAGTGGCTATGAATGGGAGCTTTATCCACTAGTGTGCCAAATCTTTTCGTGCCTGGATGTAGCTATTGTGCATGCCCAACTTGAAGTCTGCAAAACTCTATAGACTATTGTTCATCATGGGGGAGAGGCATGGTCTCCAATTAATCCACATGTGGATGATCGCCTCCATGAGCAACCAAAAAAATTTGATTCCGCAAATCTATTTCACGTACTTGGTGGCCCAGAGCGAAGCATACTTCATAGCCTTTGGTAAGTCTTGGTCAATGCTTGAGAACTAGTTATCCTCTGGTAGTTCTCCTGCTATCAACAAGATGGATAAGAGCAACCATGTGTAGTGGAAGGTCTTACCCTTTTCCCAGGCCTCTTGGCAGTTAAGCAAAATTTCTTCGCATAGGAACTCAGCCCAGTTGAACTGAACCCCATCCACGCACTACTCAGCCAGCGCAACCACCAGTGCTAGTAACTCATCAGCATGGAATTTTCTCATTACTTTGCTTTCCAGGAGTTGGGTGGCTACGCGGACCCCCTTATCCTTGATGCTAAAGATGACATAGCCCCTCTTCCTTTTCTCTAGCTCATACTTGGCCTTCATGGCCTCTGCGAGGGCCAGCAGGGTCCGTTCCTTTATAGGGAAGCAGAGAAATCCTATGAATGAGGTCTGCCATGATGGAAATAGGCTTCTCCAGCCATAGATAACCATCATACACCAGGCACAGCAGCTGCTTGATGATGAAAATGGTAATGGGCATGCAGTGGAAATGTGGTATCCATAGGAGATGAAGCAACTCGGCCTTTTCCACACCACGCAGCCATTTTCGTGGCTCTAATGTTATCTCCGACCCCTCCGTAGTCTGTTTCATTAGGTTTGTCATTTCTAAGTGTGGGAAATTCTTGCTGTCTGCGATGTCCCATTCTTCAAATTTCACGGTGGGCATGCATCCTAGGAGTGGACCCTGAAAGATTATTCCATCGGGGAGCAGCGAGGTTTGGAGTGCACTCTTCGTTGCATCCAGATCCTTTGGTATTTTAGTTTTCCCTCTTCATGGAGGGACATACTTGGGAAGATTCGTTGTAGAGTGCAATGGTTGGATGTCTTCCTCCACGTCTTCTTCCTCCTCTACTACGGCCATCATAGCCTATAAGTCCTATTCCTCTTCATCTGTTTCAATGGTGACTACCTTGCATTTTTCTTCCATGGATAACTTGTGCTGCAGATTTCTTGGGGACATGCTTACTAGTCCCATTGCCTACTTATCTTTATTTTCTCTCAGCATCCGGGGTGATTTAAGGATTTCTGTCACAGCCCTAGTGCATTCGGGAACATCGTAAACCATGGGGGTTTGCGCGACCTCACCGGCAGTTCCTTCTTCAATGCCCAACCCATTCTTAGTGGCCGTCATCCTTTCTACATTGTATGTTGTCTTTCATGAACTTAAAGGCTCTATTATCACTCATCTCTCAACACTTTGTGCTCTGTTCAACTGCTCAAATCTTAATTGACCAAGTGTTGTATGTTGCCTAGCTCTTGGAGGTTTATAGCACCTTTTGAATTCAAATTTAACCGTTCCCCCCAATTTCAAGCATTAATGCTTTCTTAGCAGTAGATTTCCCCAAATATTGACCATAAATCTCCCCTCAAATGCTCGCCGCACGCTCCATTTGGCCTCAAATCAGACATCTCCTCATGAACAGTGACACCAATGGTCACTTCCCAGCCTACTCGCATGGCATCACATCCCTGTCTATGTGGGCGAAAACCTTGTGACAGGATATTCCTACACATACCTGTCATAGCACGCAGTTACTAGGTAGAATAATTTATAGTCCCGCACTCCCTTTTAGTTGCCTGGAGTGCTAAGACTGTTGTTCCTACAGCTAGTTAGGTCATCGCACCACCTGTGCGAGGCTTCATCTCACCCCCCGTATAGTCCACGGAAAATCCTCCTTTGTCCTTGTGACAGTCGGTGCCACGTGCTTTAATATATGTAGTGCACTCCCCTGAATACTGCATTTGGTGATATGTGGTCCTAGCCATGGCAGGAGACTAATTAATTCTTGAAAATGGTCTTCTAATTCATTACTATGATTGTCCACACCTTGCCTTGTAATCCTTGGTTTATCGACGAGTCAAGGTTGCTTGATCTTGTTTTCTAGCCTTTTGACCTAGGCATCCACAAAAATTCTTTTCTTCCTTAGCCATATCTAGTCCTTTTCAAGTTCGCAAAGTCTAAGGTTCCCTTGCCGAATGGCTTCTGGAAGCCTTATGTGTTCTACTTCGCATCGTTGTGTGATTTCTTCATCCTAGGCTTCGTGCACTGTCACACCTGCGGGTGCTATTACGGGTGGATTCATCTTCGCATGCTCCTCAGAGATTATGGTCCCTACTTCATTCCACCATCTTGGAATGGTTTTGGTGGTCATGGCTTTGCACATGGTCCTGTAGGTCCATCAAACCGTTGGTATGCCGAGGTCCCAGTTTGTGTGTTTAACATGGTGGACCCTGTTCAGTAGTTTTCACACCTTGTCAAAGGCTTTCTCATGTATGATGTTCGACGCACAAGGTTGTATCATGCTTCGTCATTTGTGCACTTGTCTTGCCTGCTTTTTCTTGTTGTTCTTGTCCCTTATCACGAGAGTGGTGTGCGTTCACACAGGTTGTATACCATACGCCTGTACCCATATGGAAAGGTGGGCGCGCAGGCTATTTCAACCATGCCGCCTAGCTTCCATCCTCCTCTGAGGCTTCCCAAATCGTAAGTGCATCATCGTTAAGCATTTGTGCTAGTCCCTAAAACTCTGCTGGTGCATACCCCACAATCTTGTGGGTGTAGTGCGCAGTGCACATTTCAGAGTGTCAAAACACTATTGTTCTGGTACTTTGCTGCCAAATTTGTTCAGAAAGTCATCCACCACTATCAACCCATCATATATAGCCAGATTTATTGCCTAGGTTGTCAGGCAATATAGTGATCTTATCGTCATGTTGCAATTTAATTTGGTTACTTCGTGCAGCCGACTCTGCCATCGCTCTATTTCTTCATCGGAATCTAAAGTGTAGGATCTTTTGTACTCCCACAAAATCCTACCATCTACAATCAGATTCACCCAATCTTGTTCACGCGCAGTTATCTTGTAAATGCAATTGATATCGTCATCACTATCATCGTTGTGCACCAGTTCATTGTATCACACTCCTTCGGCAGGATCTAGCAGTACTACCGCATGTAGCAACTTTTTCTCAAAGATCATTTTGTGCTTCTTCAGATTTATGACTCCACTCATATCAATGGCCCAATCTATGCCTAGTAGTGTAGGATAGGGATTCTTGTCGTCGAAAATATCTATCACTTCGAATTCTTCCAACGTGCTCACACCTTCAATATCCACCATTACCCCTTACAATCTCCCCATGGGTAGGATCTTCTGCTAGTTCACTATTTGCAATTGAATAGGGTACCATTGCAATGTGGGCTTACCCATATGTTCCCATGTCTGATTTGGCAGCACATTTGCGTCCAATCCTAGATCTAGAATTACTTGATCCATTTCATATTCTCTGATTTGTGTAGTCAATCTCATTTCCCTTCTTGTGTATAATGCATGCTTTCCAAGTTTCTGGACCACGCGCAGTTCTCCTGAACCCGTGCACCTAGTGATAAGTTCTTGTATCCCTTTCACATCTTTTTCATCACTCAACAGTTTCATACATGTCTCCAGAAAGGTAGTGAGCATTGAAGGATCCATCCTTGGTTATAGTGGATCCTTACTACCTAAAGTGGAGGCCTCCGTGAAGCTCTTCTTAGCTTCCATGAATGTCTCCTTCACCGGCTCCAAATGAAATTCATGTTTCTTTGTAGGAGCTTTGCGAACCCACGCACTTTCTTCTGGCTACTTACCTTTATCATCTTTGGTTGTGATATGCTTTTAAGCACTATGTTTACATTCGGGTCTTCTTTGCGTGGCTCAGACCTCATCATTTGCAAATTCTAAGTCGGGGGAGGCTGGAGTACACCTTTCTCATACATCCTTGCTATCAAGGTAAGGTAGTCTTGTGCCTCATGATCAAACTGAGTACAGTACAAACATGATTTTCTTGTCAGATTTGTACAATCGCGGGCATAGTGTCTGGGCCCTCTGCAATTGTATCAAATTGGTTGTCCGCGACCCCTTCCTGGTCCCATTCCACCTCGTCCTCGTTCGTGCCCCTGAAATCTAGCGCGTGCAATTCCTGCATTTGGGTCAAGGGCTCACGTCTCAGTTTGTACCCTGTAAGCAAGGGTCCTATCCATAATTAGTTTGTAGCTCCTACAGGTGCATTCGTCATGGCCTATCAACCAAAAGAAATTACAAAACAATTGTTGGGACATCTGCGTATACTTCTGCAATATATGACAATTATCCGTAGTGTGTTTTCCTCCTATCTGACAAATCGTACACCATAATGCAGGCACCGTGCTTGTTCTTGCTTGTGCCTCAGGTCTCAATGGCATTGACCCCCCTCCCACCAAGTAATTCACGAATACTGGACAATGGTCCTTGTCATGCCCCTGAACTTTACATTTTATGCACCATACCTCCTTGCACGCTTCTGGCTGAGGTGTTCTGTCCTATTTCAAGCTTTGCATTTCTAGACACAAGTTTTGCAATTGCGCATGGATTTGTTGCACTCCTAGACTAGGATATTGTATAGGGGTCTCATGTAATCTCATTGCCATCTCCAAGGCTTCAACATGGGTGGAAAGCTTTTGTTGTGACAACGTCATTCTTAGATGTATTGTTAATGATGATACAAACAATGCGCAGTGTTTTCCATCTGTTAAAGTCATGTTGGCTTCATGAATCATACTTTTCAGTCTCTGGTCCAGATCCCA
This sequence comes from Pinus tabuliformis, assembly GCA_031772625.1. Taxonomy (NCBI): domain Eukaryota; kingdom Viridiplantae; phylum Streptophyta; class Pinopsida; order Pinales; family Pinaceae; genus Pinus; species Pinus tabuliformis. Next base: position 533,525,043 of record CM062811.1, on the reverse strand, counting down.
AGGGCTCTCACCTGGGAGCATTATGATCTCCTTAAACTAGATAATTGATTGTTTCTCCGACTTTGGCTTGCTAAATTCTCTGTTCAGCATGACCTGGATTTCTACGATCCCCGCATTTGGGAGGGAATTAGAGTTCTTAATGTACCAAGTTAGTGTGTGATCTTGCAATGTGCTCACCAACGTAGCCTTTTTTATGTTGTGATCCATGACTCCTTGTTATAGACAATTTTGTGCCTTGCAGCATCAGGCATGAATTGTCAATAATCCAAGGGATCCAAAGTCCCTAAACATGATGTTCCTACCCCTAGAGGAACAAGGTCAGCAAACCAACAGCTCTCAGATCAGTTCTCCACCTGAAAACACTAAAAAACAAGCAATCCTGAAATCAAAGCAGGTGCTCCACTAGGCTTCTGCGCTGAAACTCAACTCCTCCATGGTGTACCTGCGTTGCAAAGCAAGTGGAACAAAGGCCACCTGTGCTGAGCGAGATGGGACAAGTGGCACACTGAGTCATTGCTCTGGAATCTTCCAAAAATGACACTTGGATCAGGGATTTCGCCTTGTGATGAGTCAGAGGCTCTGTTTCTCCAAGTGGAAGCAAGGTTCTCCAAGTGGACTCAAGAACTGAAGATCAACTGAAGAGAGAGAGGACACAAGGCAGCTACACATCAGTTGCAAGCTGACTCATCCTTTCTCAATTCATCTATATATTGAGCTCTCTCCTATGAGCTCAGGAGGCTGGAATTTTGTGCAAAGTAATGATATGTTGTTGGTTTCACTATAGAGCTATTGGGTGATTGCTTGAAGGAGGTGAAGAGGAGAAATTCTTTCTGCTGGGAGGTGTTGCTGGATTGGGGCCTTCAATGGTTGTAACTCTCTCAGAACTTTACTTCTTCATTAATAAAAGCTATTGAGGTTCTTCTATATGCATTTGTTTCAATGATGTATTGTGATGATTGTATATTTGATTTATGCTAATCCTTGAATCAGTTATGAATGCATGCTTCTTGTAGTTTCCTTCTTTGTTATTTTGCAGGATCTCATTGTAGCTGGGCCAGCAAAAGAGCAAGGAGCTGGGAGCAAGCAGCCAAAGAGAAGAGTTTGGATTCGACATTAAGCGCAAGGCAACGGTTAGTGCATTTCCTCATTCTCTCTTGCTTTCGTAAAGAAGTAAACCTTAAGTAGTTTTCTTTACAGTTGTTGCTGAGGTACTATCACCCTTAGAGTTGGATAGGGTCATCCGAGTCAGATACTTTTCCCTACAACAAACTGGTGACTCCGCTGGCGATCATATCTGTTTGATTGTTTGTAGTATTTTGCTATTCATTTCCTGAACAAAAGAGTACCAAATCGAAAAGCTTTTGACTATATCAAAAGCGAAGTAGAGGGCAGCTACTCTAGCTCATTTCTGAGCATGTTCATGATTTGAAGAGCTGATCTACAAGGATCCTTGTAAGCTCTTAGTGATAGCTTTTCACCTTCCTTGTCACCCCTTACTGTGTGCTTGACTGATAGCTTCTTATTTGAGCAAAAACTGTGCATTTTTGAGAAAATTGTGACCCGGAAATTGAGAAAACGCAACTTTCGTTTTCCAAAGCAGGTAGTACACAGGCTACCTGCTTTGCAACGCAGGTCTCGAAGGGGCTACCTGCGCTGAGAGCCAGACTGGCTGAGCAGCGCCTGCGTTGGCCCAATTTTGCCTTGTGCAGTTGGGGTTTCCTCCCTTTTTCTTGCCTGTTTTCACTATAGATTTTGCTGCTAGTTGTCAGTCTTGTACCTATTCTGAAACCAACCTTACTTGCCATCATTCTGCCTCTGTTATATAACGAAATTGTACTTGTTATTTTGTATTTCTTACATCATTTACAATTTCCCATAACGAAAGTGAACTAGTCTTGCTTTGGCCTCTTAGATCTGAACCTGTGTTAGGCATTTTGCTGGTCTAAAGAGTTAGCTTGTTTGCTGTCCATGGCTAAGTAGTCTTTTTACTTTCGTCATTATGGTTTGATTTCATGTATTTCCTGTGATTAAACAAGTAAATCTTAAGGTGTCTTTTGATTTTGGACAAACTTGTTTGTTTTCGCTTGAAATCGAAATCAAAGTTATATAACAACTTTCTTTTTGTAATACATCAACATTAAGAAAGGGAAAAGAAAATACATGCATTGTGCATTTTGCATTTGACTGTTTACATGACGATTTAGGAAATTTTGCATTAGTGTGTGCTCTATGATCTGTGTGAAAAGATTTGCCTTTCTTCTCCTCAGTAGTTAAGATTTTCAAAGTTGAAAGATTGAAAAGTTTGCTTCTCATCTTAGACTGCATTCAGGAATTTGTTACATACATCTCGTGGTGATCCTTAAAGGCAAACTACTAAGCAAGATCAACATTAAAATAAATTCAATTTACATAACAACGCTTTGTAACATAACGCAAACACATAGAGGTCTAGGTAGAGACGTGTTCCGGCGTCGTTAAACATAGTGACTGTCGATCTCTACGAAGGTGGGTGATTCCTCCTGAGAGTCGGTGGCACTAATACGGACTTGTGCTCCCACGTAACGTCGCGTATATATTGGGAGACCCCTATAGGAACAAATCCTTTATCCATAGGAAGCCATGTCGGCCGCCCTACTGATCGCGGTGCAGTGAACACAGCATTCACGAAGATTGACCACCCGTACCGTAAAACGTATTCTGTGGTTTCGCGAAAAGTTTGGCACACCCTCTGCCTAGAACTCCAGAGAAGTTTCTTTTGGCCTTTTTCAAACTCTATAACTGAAAAAGTCCATCCGAGCATTTGTCACTTCGGGCTCGTTAAAACATCGAAGGAGACTAGAGTCATCTTTAGCTTTTTCTCGACTCTTAAAACATGAAAAAGCAAAGTTGTGTCTAAAAGCGTCGTTAATAAAATTTATTTTAATCGGAACATAATCACCTGTTATTCCCACATTGATCTTTCAATTGAAAAGTATGGAGCCCACCAACCAAGGAAGTCACCTTGGCGGAAGTCCCAATCCCTTCTCCTCTTGGGGAGATGTTGGTGCGCCTCATATGGCCACATTGTCACTTCCAGGATTGACAATTGGCCTACCTGTATGGCTCTTTTCAACTAATGTAGTTCAAATCACCACTAATCCTGAGCAGTCGAATCAACAGTCAGACCAGTCTAGGGCTACCCACCAGCCTTCTACTTCTTACAATTCTTCCTCTGATCCTTCATCTTCGCGAGGTAGAGCCGGAAAAAGTCAGCCTCCCATGGAGAAGAAGGAAAAGAAGAAGAGAGAAAAGAAGCAGAAGGGGCCTATGGCGAAGGTGACTGGGGGCAAGCAAAAGACATCTGACAAAAATCCACACACTGCACCGACCGGGCCTAAATCGCCATGTGTCATTTGCAAAGGGACCCACTTCCACCGTGACTGTCCTTGTATTCCCCGGATACTAAGGGACTGGTCCCCCAGGTTGCACAATCCGGTAGCATCAACCTCTGGTAGTCATGTTGATTGCAGTCCGTCAACTAGCGAGAGTGAAGGACGAAAAGGGAGACCAAGATCACCCTGTATGTTGTGTGAAGGCGATCACGCCATCCACCGATGTCCATTCTTAGATGAGGTGAAGAGAGTTTTGGAAGATTGTCCGGTATCACCGTTACGACTTGCTCCTGGATACCAAAAACTCGTGCCTAATCCCTCGATAGTTGAAAATCCAGCTGGCTCGCTCAAGTGGTCAGCTGAGGTGTCAATCATTGAGAATGAACCTGTTGAATCCAGACCAGACGAGAGTCTAAAGGTCGAAACGGCAGTTGACCGGGTTCTCCCTTCAGAGGTTTCATCCTCAAATGACTCCGTCATTGAAGACCCATCTTCAAATGACACCCTCACTGAAGAGGATAAGGATGACACCGTCCATATTCTTTTCATCAACACAGACTCTGATGAGCATCAGGGCAATGCGCCCATTCCTTTATCGCAGGAAGGAACATCGTCAGGGTCGTATCCGGCCGTGTATTCGGTCCCACCACCAAGCAACCTAGTTGTATCCTTTGATTGGAATCAACTAGGCGGACCCCGGTTACCAGCCAATATCCCATTCAGAATCATCGTCCAAATCTACAGAATGGTGATGGTTGGAACTATCATTGATGAAGGGGCATCTGTGAGTATCCTTTCCTCTATTGCTTGGAAAGCACTGGGTTCCCCGGTGCTTTTACCTGAGATGAGAAATCTATCGGGTTTTGATAAAGGAACCAGTCGCCCGTTAGGGATTCTCCCCAATGTTCCAGTTACATTGAAGGGGAAGACAGTTCATATGAACGTCATGGTCGTCCAGGGACCCTTGGTTTATAACTTACTCCTTGGATGAGACTATATATATTGCATGGAGGCGATAGTGTCCTCACTCTTTAGAGTTATGTGTTTTCCGGACGAAGGAAGAATGGTCAAGCTCGTAGACCAACTTTCATTTCCAGGATCACGCATCGCAAATAGTCAAATACCATCCCTTAACGGTTTATTCACTCAAGGAATGCCTCCACCCCCGGTTCTACTTCCCGATGAATGCGAGTGATTCGGAAAGATGTAACTGGGACCCAGGGGGCATGCACCCTGGCCTGCCTTGGGCAGAGGAAACCTTGGGTATAAAGTTAATTTCCGCAGAAGAATGGGACTAGTCCGTACCCCGTCCGAAGGAAGGAAGAGAGGGTTGTTCTAGGATAAAGTTCTTTTGTCAAAGTTATGTGAGTGAGATAATCAGCTTCTCGCTCCCTTTGTCTAAAAAGTAGGCTCTCCTGAGGGAGGAGATCCATTTGTGGCGGCAAGTAGCCACCATCTTTGAAGGCAAGCCTCACCCATTAAAACATATGTTTTCAAGGATAAGTAGGGGCAGCCTCCAAAGAAAGAGATGAAATTGCTACAACAAGTAGTCACCATCCTTAGCAACCTAATGATAGACATCGCCGAAAAGAGAGTTTAGTTTGCGGCAGCGAATAAAACCATTTTTCGGATAATAAGTAAGAGGCAAACCTCCCTCCGTAACGCCAATGTTTTATCTGTTGTGATCTTGCAAAAATCAAAAAGTGAACTGATGGGAAGACAAGTACTGTTGGCACCGAAAAATAACGAGAAGACAAGTATCGTTAAAAATATAGCAAGACGATAAGTAGAAAAACAGAGGTGGGACAGAGGAGGGGTAGCCTTGAAATTATACTTTATACCTGGGGGCATGCGAACCTTTTGGAGTGCAAGCACGGGACGACTATTTTTTTTTTTTTTTAATTTTTAGGTCCTCCCTTTAAACCTGTAGGTCTAACCCGTTAAACTCGTAGGATTAGCCGTTTCCAGCTTGCATAAAGAAAGGATGTGGGGCAAAAGTTAAAACTTGCCAAATCGGAGTAACTAGTGAGGTATAGCTCCTTAAATATGACTACCTCACCTGAGGCATTCCTTGTATTAAGACTGGTATATTCGAGCAGTTTTAGCAATGTTCATGCTCGTTTAAAAAATAAACGCAAGATCCGAGCAGTTTTAGCACATAGTTCATGCTCGTTAAAAAATAAACATAAGTTGTGAGCAATCTTCCCCTAGAGTTCAAGCTCACTCAGAAAAATGAACCGGTAAATAACCTTGGTAAATGTAACCTTTGACAGCCATATTAAAGCCCTTGGTCATGTTCTTGCAGTCTCACCTCCATTCGTTCATTTGGCCAATCGTTCATCTCCATATGCTTGTTTACCCATTTTGAGGAACAGCTGCGAAGAGTGATTTCGCTTAGCCATCCTTGGGACACTGCCGTGATTGGAATATTCCAACCTGTACCTGGAATCTGCTGCTACCCTGTTCATCACTCGTTCCTCAAAAGATGAGTCTTCTTTGAGCTCTTTTCACTGACTCGTAAAATATGAAAAGTTTGCCGAGTTTTGGCCTTCCAGCTCGTTAAACGACCGGAAGAGCTATCCCTCCTCTAGATTTTAATCTTTTTTGGACCTGAGGGATTATTGCACAAAAAGATCGAGCGCTTGTTTTGTTCGGCTCGTTAAAGCAATCGAAAATTCATCCCTTCTGTATTGTTTTATACTTTTTCGGACTTAAGAGATTAGATGACGAAAAAGGAATTTTGGAGTTGACTTTATGTACCTTTTCAGACTCTCTAAAAATGAAAAGGACCGAGTTATCCTTGTCGTTAGACTCGTTAAATTCATTAAATAGCGACAAACTTGTCTTTAGACGAGAACGAGTTTCCCTATCGCTAGGCTCGTTAAAACATAGCGATAGGCTTGCCCGAAGGGCAGGTTATAGAACAAGCATATGTTATCCTCCTCAAGCTTGATAAAAATAAAGAGGTACTGGTCAGCAATGACTGGGGAAAAATTGGGAGAACCTCACAGCTTTAATGGTAGCAAGTCGCTCTTGAACATGACACTTTGTCCTCCGTATCACATCGGGATGGGTTGTTTCATTCACCGGTCTCATCACCATGGTCCTCGCCACACCATCCACATTTGGGGTAATGCTACCAATCCATCACATCAGTGTCGTTATATGTTCAAGAGATGTTGTTTTGCAAAGAGTCAACCGTGTCCCATCCACTGCCATACATTGTCCTTCATCCATTTCATGACCGCCACCCTGAATCATACATCACAGTTTGTTTTCACCTCATCACAATCACTAGCTCCATTCCGTGTCACTGATGTGGGATTCATTAAGGCCCTCCTTTGACGGATCGCTCCTTGTCGACATCAGCTCATTATCCAAGGAGTTGATCTAGGAACACCCCCTTCAGTACTCTGAAGCTTGCATGCCTCAATGGCAAGTTTCTCACTTCCGGCGACAGGTATACAACAATGACCTTCGACCAGAAGATTTTGCATGGTGGTCGACGCCAAGTCCTTTATTCCCACCATGTGAATTGTACTGCCGTACCTTGAGGGTCATCATCCTTATCGGTGATTCCTCTAGTGCTTGTTAACGGTTTACATCATTGACCGGTAATCAAGCGATGTCTTTCCATGTTCGACTTCAAGAAATTCTCACATGGATTGACTTGTACATCGAGTGAAGATCGGAAGAGATTGAAGACCCCGGATCTAGTTTCATCCATCCGGGCTGCGATATATATTCAGGAAATAAAGACATTTGATATGTACATCATTGCAGCAGATGATCATCCTTCTCAAAGGATGATAATTTCAGCAGAGAATTATCAGTCTATCATCAGACGATCGTCTGTTCTATGTACCAAAATGTATTTATAAAGCTGAGCATGGGAATGCCCGCCTCAGCTAGATCATGAAAAAGAATGAAAAATAATGTATTGTATTGTGTCTTATTACAGGACACTTCTCAGCAGATTGAATGAACTTCGGATCCTCCTAATAAAGCATTTCACCCGATAAACGACCTCATACTTTAGGGGGCATCTGTTATAGACAATTTTGTGCCTTGCAGCATCAGGCATGAATTGTCAATAATCCAAGGGATCCAAAGTCCCTAAACATGATGTTCCTACCCCTAGAGGAACAAGGTCAGCAAACCAACAGCTCTCAGATCAGTTCTCCACCTGAAAACACTCAAAAACAAGCAATCCTGAAATCAAAGCAGGTGCTCCACTAGGCTTCTGTGCTGAAACTCAACTCCTCCATGGTGTACCTGCGTTGCAAAGCAAGTGGAACAAAGGCCACCTGTGCTGAGCGAGATGGGACAAGTGGCACACTGAGTCATTGCTCTGGAATCTTCCAAAAATGACACTTGGATCAGGGATTTCGCCTTGTGATGAGTCAGAGGCTCTGTTTCTCCAAGTGGAAGCAAGGTTCTCCAAGTGGACTCAAGAACTGAAGATCAACTGAAGAGAGAGAGGACACAAGGCAGCTACACATCAGTTGCAAGCTGACTCATCCTTTCTCAATTCATCTATATATTGAGCTCTCTCCTATGAGCTCAGGAGGCTGGAATTTTGTGCAAAGTAATGATATGCTGTTGGTTTCACTATAGAGCTATTGGGTGATTGCTTGAAGGAGGTGAAGAGGAGAAATTCTTTCTGCTGGGAGGTGTTGCTGGATTGGGGCCTTCAATGGTTGTAACTCTCTCAGAACTTTACTTCTTCATTAATAATAGCTATTGAGGTTCTTCTATATGCATTTGTTTTAATGATGTATTGTGATGATTGTATATTTGATTTATGCTAATCCTTGAATCAGTTATGAATGCATGCTTCTTGTAGTTTCCTTCTTTGTTATTTTGCAGGATCTCATTGTAGCTGGGCCAGCAAAAGAGCAAGGAGCTGGGAGCAAGCAGCCAAAGAGAAGAGTTTGGATTCGACATTAAGCGCAAGGCAACGGTTAGTGCATTTCCTCATTCTCTCTTGCTTTCGTAAAGAAGTAAACCTTAAGTAGTTTTCTTTACAGTTGTTGCTGAGGTACTATCACCCTTAGAGTGGGATAGGGTCATCCGAGTCGGATACTTTTCCCTACAACACTCCTTGTGCCTCCCATACTGCTCTTACCATGAACTAGAATTGATCTAGATCTTCATTCCCTACTCCTCTGAATACCAACAATTTGAACGCACTTGCCATACTGCACTATGTTGGTGGCAGAGGTGGGGTGAGTGGAGATGGAGGTGAAGATGGTGAAACGGGTGGCGATGTAGGTGGAGGTGGTAAGCACGGAATTCGCTACCTTATTAGACTGACCGCACTTCTCAGAGAAGCTTTTGTGAGTTCTTGCTCACTTTCTCGCGAAGGTGAGATTAAGGGACTAGTTTCTAACTCTTCACTACATCCGTTTATGTAGATCTTCCCACTTCACGCAGTCCCAAACATTAATTTATTCGCATAACCTACTTTTCACACAATAGAATCTTAATCAAAGTATTCAACGTTTTAATGTACTTACCTCATGGTCCCTTGAGGAAGTGTCGTTCTGCCTCGCTGTAGCTAATGGTCATATCTACCGCGAACGCAGTGATAAACCCTCCTATAATTCAATCAAGCCAATGGTCCACAGCGCGTGTGATCTTATTTTTTGATGCTTCTAGTCTTCACACTAATTCTAAAGTCCACACAATTGGTTTATCGAGCCTGCACCTTCCTTGATTGTCTACTAGATTCACGATCCACTCATACAATTCAGAGGGGAAGGATGCAAAGGAAATCTTATGGATTTCCATATACTCCAACCACTGTTTCTTTTATACTCACAGACTCTTGTTTTCCTATGCCACTAACTCATGAATCTTTCTGTTGGGTGTGGAGCTTGATTATCTTCTATATTCAAAGGTTTCAGTTAGATGTATACCCCAGAAAGACTATACACCCCTCCATGCGGGGGAGGGGGGGTACTGGGGGGACTTGTCACCCCCGTGGGGATTTGGTGGGGTAAATCCCCCCCAACTGAGGGGTCTGGGGGCTAGCGGTCCCTCGGCGGGGATTCGGGGGCAGCGCCCCCGAAGCTAAAAATAGACGTAAAATTTCCTTGTAAAAGTCAATCTGGGACGTTCATTAGGAAGATGATCTGACGGTAGAAGTTATTTTTATTTGAGGGTTTTTCGCCCCAGAAGGAAACCCCTCACTATATATGAAGGAATTGTATTGCATCTATGTAGATCTGTATTCTGAGTGAGGAAGAGAGAGGATATTGAGAGCGAAGAGGGTGTTACAGCGGATCTGTTGTAGGTTGTATCTCTTCAGTTTACTGGATATAATAAAAGGAGGATTGGCTGTTTTCTTCGTGGATGTAGCCCAAACTCGGTGAACCACGTATATCTATGTCTCTCTTGTTTTTATGCATTTTCTATGTTTATATTTCTGCAATATTTTATGTGTTCCATTACTCTGTAATATATAATTTTCTAACAACTGGTATCAAAGCTGAAGGTCTATTTGGCTGATAAACTCATAGGAGAGAAGGGTTCTTGGTTCAAGTTGGAGCAATGGCGGAAGATGGTAGGTTTAGGGTCGAGAAAATTAATGGCAAAAATTTCTCGATGTGGAAGATGCAGATGGAATGTTATCTGTATCAGAAAGATCTGTACCTACCATTGGGCAGAAAAACAAAGATGCCAATGGGTATGACAGATGAAGAATGGAACCTTCTCGACAGAAAGGCACTTGGAATAATACATCTATGCCTAGCAGTGTTGGTAGCATTTAATATTTCAAAGGAAATGACAACACAGGGTTTAATGTCGGCATTGGCCAAATTATATGAAAAACCCTCGGCCTCAAATAACGTATTTCTTATGAAGCATTTATTTAATATGAAGATGTTAGAAGGTGGATTTGTTGCAGACCATTTAAATGATTTTAATACAGTTACAAGTCAGTTGAGTTCTGTAGGGGTAAATTTTGATGATGAAGTTAGGGCTCTGTTATTTCTCTGCTCATTGCTAGAAAGTTGGAATGGCTTAGTTATGGCCATTAGTAACTATGTCTCTGGATCTAGTACTTTAAAGTTTGATGATGTTGTTGGTGCAATCCTTAGTGAGGAAATGCGACAGAAAAGCTCCGGTGAGACATCAGGTAATGGTTTGACTGCAGAGACTAGGGGAAGAAAAATGGAAAGAGGAAAGAGCCCAGGATATCGCAGTAAGTCAAGAAAAGGCAGATCCAAGTCTAGATCGGGGATAGTGTGTTGGAAATGTGGGAAGAAAGGACACCTAAAGAAAGGTTGTAGATCTCAAAAGGGAAAAGAAGGAGATGTGCAGTAAGAAACTAATCATGAAGCAAATGTAACATGTGATGTGTTGCAAGATGATTTGATTCTTTCATTAGAAAATATTATTGATGCCTGGGTGGTAGATTCAAGGGGCCTCATTCCATGCCACAACTGATAAGAAACATTTTCATGATTATGTTCAAGGAGATTTTGGACAAGTTCAATTGGGTGATGATAAACCCTGTAAAATCGTTGGAATGGGTACAGTTTTCATAAAACAACAAAATGGAAATTAGTGGCTATTGAAGGAGGTAAAGCATGTTCCAGATCTGAAGAAAAATCTGATTTCAACAGGGCAGTTGGGAGGTGAAGGTTGTGTAACTACTTTCACAGATAAAACCTGGAAGGTCACTAAAGGATCCCTGGTAATAGCGAAAGGAGAAAAGGTTGGTACATTCAATTTATGCAATGGTATTTCTAACTCTGTTAATGTTTTAACCTATATAGGAGAAGATACAACATTGTGGCATCATAGGCTCAGGCACATAAGTGAGAAGGGGATGCAGATTCTTCACTGAAGAAATTTGTTGCCAGGTTTGAAGCATGTTGATTTAAAATTCTGTGAGAATTGTGTTTATGGAAAACAGAAAAGAGTCAGATTCCTTAGAGTTGGGAAAGAAAAGAATGAAAAATTAGAGCTTGCACATATAGATGTATGGGGACCTGTTCAGGTATCATCTCTTGGTGGCTCTCATTAGTATGTTACTTTTATTGATGATGCAACCAAAAAAACCTGGATTTATTGTATTCGAAATAAATCTGATGTACTTGATACTTTCAAGAAATGGAAAGCTTTGGTTGAAAATGAGACAAGGAAAACGTTGAATTGTCTCAGATCAGATAATGGAGGTGAATATTGCAGCAAAGAGTTTGATAGGTACTGTTCAGAGAATGGAATTTACAGAGAGAAGACAGTTCCGAGAACACCACAAGAAAATGGTGTGTCGAAAGGATGAACAGGACAATCATGGAGTGTGCAAGGTGCATGAGATTACATGCAGGATTGCCTTTACAATTTTGGACAGATGCTGTAGATACTATTGTTTATCTAATAAACAGAGGGCCTTCAAGTTCCTTGGATGGTGGTATTCCAGAGGAGGCATGGATAGGTAAAAAGGTAAACTACTCATTTTTAAAGACTTTTGGTTGTGAATCTTTTTTCCACATTAACAAAGAAAATAGAACAAAGCTTGAGGAAATATCAAAGAAATGTACCTTTATTGGATATGGTGTTAATGATTTTGGTTATAGCTTATATTATTATGAAAATCACAAAATCATTAGGAGTAGAGATCTAATATTCAATGAAAAGTTCTTGTATAAGCATCAGTTGCAGGAAAAGAAACAAGAAAAGGAAAACAAAGAATACACAGTGCTTGACGATATCACAGGAAAAGTGATGGTGCCTGAAAATCATAATGATCAATAGCCAGAACAACAACCACAACATCAACAAGCACCTCAAACACCTGAAAGTGGTGTTAGAAGATCTACCAGGATATGTAGACCCCTTGAATGATACTCTCCTTCATTATATTATGTATTGTTGACTGATTCTCATGAACCAGAATGTTATGAAGAACCATTGTTGGTAGAAACCAGGAAGAAGTGGGAGCAAGCCATGAAAGAAGAGATGGACTCCTTAGCAAATAACCAGACTTGGGACTTAGTCAGTTTGCCTGCAGGTAAAACAACATTGCAGAATAAATGGGTTTATAGGCTGAAGGAAGAAGATGGAGGAAAAAAAAGGTACAAAGCTAGACTTGTCGTGAAGGGGTTTGCAGAGAAGAAAGGTATTGATTTTGATGAAATATTTTCTCTTGTTGTTAAAATGACTGCAGTCAGAACTATTTTAAGTCTAGTAGCAATTGAAGATTTTCATCTTGAGTAATTAGATGTACAGACAACCTTTCTCCATGGAGATTTGGAGGAAGATATATATATGCAGCAGCCACAAGGATATGAGGTAAAAGGGAAGGATAAACTAGTGTGCAGGTTGAAGAAGAGCTCGTATGGCTTAAAACAGGCTCCAAGGTAGTGGTATCTAAAATTTGACAAGTTTATGTCTGAACAAGGTTATACTAGATGTCACTCTGATCATTGTGTTTATCAAAAAAGGAAAAATGATGACAGCTATATTATATTGTTATTGTATCTAGATGACATGCTTGTTGCAATTTCTAACATGCTGGAAATAAATGTGCTTAAAAGGAAATTGGCGAACTAATTTGAAATGAAGGATTTGGGTGCTACAAAACAAATCCTTGGTATGAGAATAACTAGAGATAGGAAGAATTACAAATTAACATTGTCTCAAAGTGAGTACATAGAAAAGGTGTTGAAAAGGTTTAATATGCAGAATGCAAAACCAGTTAGTATACCTTTGGCTAGCCATTTCAAATTAAGTAAGGAGGCATGTCCCAAGACTCAGGAAGAAATGGCTCATATGTCTAAAGTTCCATATGCATCAGTAGTTGGAAGCTTAATGTATGCAATGGTTTGCACAAGGCCTGATATTGCACATGCAGTGGGAGTTGTAAGCAGGTACATGAACAATCCAGGAAAAGAACATTGGATGGTAGTGAAGTGGATTCTCAGGTATTTGAGAGGTACCACAAATCAAGCATTATGCTTTGGTGGTTCAAACATTGCTCTACAGGGATATGTTGATGCAGATATGGAAGGTGACAGAGATAACAGGAGGAGCACTACAGGATATATATTTACTGTAGGTGGAATAGCTATCAGTTGGGTTTCAAAAATCTAAAGTGTTGTTTCACTTTCAACAACAGAAGCAGAGTATGTCACTGCTACAGAGGCTAGTAAAGAAATGTTTTGGTTACAAAGGTTTCTGGATGAACTGGGTAAGAAGTAGGAGTTGGGCAGGTTACACAGTGACAGCCAGAGTGCCATACATCTTGCAAAAAACTTTGCATTTCATTCCAATAATAAACATATACAACTCAAGTACCATTTCATATGGTCAGCATTAGAAGATGGAATATTGAAGCTGGAAAAGATACACATTAGCCAAAATCCTGCAGATATGCTAACAAAAGTTGTAACCAGGGAGAAAATGAGAATATACTTGGTTTTAATTGGTCTTCAAGTATGATGAAGAAGATGAGAAATAGCTAGGTCCAAAGTGGAGTCATTTTCTAGCAAATGAAGCAATGATGGAGTTGCTATAATTAGTCTCCAAGTGGAAGATTGTTGGGTGTGTAGCCTGATTATCTTCTGTATTCAAAGGTTTTAGCCAGATGTATACCCCAGGAAGACTATACAACCCTCCATGCGGGGGGGACTTGTCCCCCCTTGTTACACTAAAAAATGTCACCTTGACTACTTACAGTTAGTATGGCTCAAATCAACAGTCATGCTACCCTCTTAGGCAAAGTCTTATGCCTCTGTTATCCATCTCAAACTCAAAGAAGAGAGAAAGTCTTGTCAAAAATATGTTTATCTCTGGGGTCGCAGGTTCTCTCTAGCCTTACCTGCGGGGACGCGGACCATGTTCACAAAAGATGCGTCCTTGGACGCTCTGTATGTTAAGGGACAGGTGCGTCCTTCTGTAAAAGGCAAAATGCGCGAGTTTCATCTTAAAAAAGTTACTTGTGGTTACTTCTAGAACTTTCTAGAGGTCGGTTTGATGATTTGGATGCGCCTCCAGTTGGTTCATGTATCTCTATTAAGGGGGAACTTATCCCATCAATAAGGGAGCTATCCCACCCAAAGAGGGGGATTATCCCATTGATGGTGGACCTGAATAACCTCTTTACAGCACTATAAATAAAGACATTGAGCCAGAGGGAGGGGAGGTTGGAGCTATACATTTTCTTTGGGTAAATGCTGCAGGAATTAGGACTCCCATTTAGAACCTTGTGAGGAGAGATTGTCTTTGCTTGATTCTACTTGGAAGTGGGTGAGCTTTGTCAAAGTAGAGGAAAACCCTTGATGGACCCTGGGAGGAACTTGCACAACACCAAGGCCAGGTTGTAAGAGTTTCTTTGTTTCGTTATTAATACAAACTGGTTTATTTTTCTCAATAGCTTGTGTTAATGAGTTATTTCATGTGTTCCTTGGTCTGCATGTTGAATATATGTTTTATTATATGAAATGCAAGTGCTTGGTAATTGTTTGATTGTTTGTGGTTGCAGGAATTGACTTGAAGGAGGAGCTCATCCGGATCGGCAAGGACGGACTACAACAACCGCGTTTTGGAATAAGGTAAGCCTAAACACTTGTAGTTTTCATGTTTTAAAAAGTATATTTAGAGAAAGATCACTCCATTTTGTCTTGTTT
Source organism: Pinus tabuliformis (assembly GCA_031772625.1). Taxonomy (NCBI): domain Eukaryota; kingdom Viridiplantae; phylum Streptophyta; class Pinopsida; order Pinales; family Pinaceae; genus Pinus; species Pinus tabuliformis. The sequence continues at coordinate 533,510,030 of CM062811.1, read as the reverse complement.
GTCGCTAGAGAGTTTAGACTCCTAGGGAGGTCAGTTGTGTCCGCACAAACGACTTTTTCCGCCACGACAAATTGGCGACTCCGCTGGGGAATCCATTAATGAGAGAGTCTTTTCCTTTGTGTGAACTTTGCTCTGTGAAAATCACTTTTATTTTCTGGTTTTTGACTGTGAGAATTAGTATTTGGGTGGCTTAGCTTTAGATTTAGTTAGATTTGGTTTTTCTCAACTTTTCCAGAAGGACGCACCCTCTGAGTACTGCACAGTGCGTCTTTGGACGCGCTGTTGCCGTTTGCACAGAGCGGGGCCGCACCTGTGACAACGGGTTGCCTGCGTCTTCCTGTAAAATTTAGGAAAATTCCATTTTTTGCTTTAATTGCTTTTAGATTTTGATTTTTCTTAGTGTTTTCTACCCAGATCCTTTAGTACCCTGTCAAGAATTTTCACCTGAACTTGTTTTGTGAGCTTTGAGTGTTTTAGTGGATTTCAACGAAGTTTAGGCCTAGGGTTTGATTTTTCCATAGGTCCTGTAGTGACTTTGACGGTAGAAAGTTGTCCAGCCTTAGATCTCTCTGGTTAGTCAGCCTTCTTAGAAGTCGGGCCTGTCGTAAAGTCTCCTTGTGTGAGCAGCTTGCCATTTAAGTTGTTTTGGGTCAAATTTCGAATTACTTGTTTATAAAGTGTTGATTTCCATTTTACAAAAGAACAAAAAGATTAGAGTTTTGTTTTGACTAGTTTTTGGTTCTGCAATAAGCTAGTCCTTGATTTGATTGTGATCAAGTAAAACACCTTAGAATAATCATTGTTAGTTTTGGCCTCGTTAAGATTGCTTAGAGTAAATTTACCTTTTAGTTTGCTTATGAGTGCATTTTCATAGATTTTAATAGTTGTTAAGATTGATTTTTGGTTATATTAGATTTATTTGCTTTATTAAAAGAAAAATACAAAAACATCTTCTTTAAAAGTCTTGTTTCAAGTAGCTTTTTGTTTTTGAAAGAGAAAAAGAGTTTTTTCGTGCATGTAAAGAGCGGTCATGTTTTTTATGCTTGGAAAAGACAAACGAATTGTTTCTTTGATTGTCTTCAATTAAGAAGTTGCTTTTATAAAGATTGCATTCTCTCAACTTTTTAGTTAAGCAATTCATCGAAAAAGTAAAGTAGTGGGTAAATCATCCTAGGTGCATTTTGTAGTGGTTTCGAGTCGAGTCAACACACCACCAATTTCACTTCCATCACCTTTTGACTTAAGAAACAACCTTAAAAGTAACGCTTAAATTAAAATCAATCTAGTAATCTTTATTTTTCTAGGGCTCTGAAACACCAACATAGCTTAGGCTAGGGTCTTGGAGTAGGTGAGTACTTAACTCTCCAAGACTACAAAACCAAACAGATAGTTTATCTTGAGTAGATTAAATCCAATTGTTTCAGTTATACTCTGGGAAAGCTCCTCTTAAAGGAGAAGCACGAGCTCGTGTCCGAACCAGTGAGGGGATCATTCCTCCCTCGTTGGGAACGACGCCAGACAGTACGTATTACAAACGGTAAACCTCGGATTAACCATTGTCGAGGAGCCAGGGGTCACTTATCGGTAAACCTTGGATTGTTGTCAAGGAGCCGGTAAGGGGATTGGAGCTTGCTACTCTGCCCTTGCGTGCTGTCGGAGTTTAGACTGTTCCCCCAGGTGTAATTGTTGTGATTGGTAACTTTAGTGACCATAATATTTAGGGTTCTACCGAGGTGACGGTGGAGGGAAGGTCCCACTGTACCTGGAGCAGACGTCGGTTATACTCACTTGGATTTTCCCGGGGGTTCACTTCACTTCGAGACGGTTAAAGTGGAGGAACTTGTGCCGGTCTATTCATTAAGCAGGTTGCCGGGGTAACTGTTCCACCCGCCATTTCTGTACTGAATCCTGCGAGGTTGGGCCTAATCACCAACTAGCGCTTTTGGTCCGGAAGACTACTGTTTGTGTGTGGTTTGACGCTCTAGATTATTTAGGCGTGTGCTTCAAATTTGTTTGCTTCTTTAGAAGACTTTAGGTGGTTTGATTTGAAATTTTTACTTTGTTTTCGTGTGTTGTAGTTAAAAATCTTTAATTGTGGCGGAATTACCGAGACAGTCCCGTAGACTTCGGGGCCAGTCTCCTGAGGTTGTTTCTGTGGCCGAATTGTTGAGAAGATCCCGTAGACTTAGGGGATCCCCTCCTCGAGACGACCCGGGTAATTTAGAAGGGTTAAAGGTCCTTGTAACTCCTCCTAGTGACAGTAGAGTAGGTTCACCTGAAGAAGGAGAATCTTCCTTGGTAGTCCATCCAGATTACCAAAGTTTAGAAACAGGTTACAATCCCGAAACTGTTACAGTTTCCGAGCTTGCTGGTAGTTTTTCATCTGCCAGTGAAACAGGCGAAGAACCTGAAATTTCCGAACCTGTTACTCCAACTTCTAGTGTCCCTGATTCACCGAGAATAGAAAGAATTATCACCGAAAATCTACCTTCTGGTTTGATTGCTATAGAAGAACTTGCTCCAGAAGAAGATATAGGTGTCTCTCACCTTGAAGGTCAACTAACTATTGATCTAAGGGAGCGTGAATCCATCTTTTACAGTCCTCCTAGAAGTACTTCTTGGTACCTTGCGTTAACCAATTTTTTAGACAACTCAGTCGGTTTTTCCACACCTCGTACTCCTTTTCCACCTGGAGGTATTCATACTCCTGTAAATATGTCTGGTCAGTCGTCCGTGTTTACACAAAGTCCTGAATCTTTTTTACACGGCGGTCCTTCTGTTCCCACTGGGTATCAGTCACTTTCTGGTACCTTTGCGGGGGCATCTCCTCAACCCATTGATCATGGGTTATTTTGGAAACAGTGGTAATATACCATTGGGTGTAGGAGACATTTACATGATGTCAGGTTCAGTTCCCGTTTCCCAACCTCAAGGTGGCCAATTACCGCCTGGGGGGCAACCGCAGTTAACGCCTGGGGGGCAACCTCAAGGTACACAAATTGTGTCTGGGGGGCAACCTCAAAGTCAGTATGTACCTATGGTGCAATACTTACCTCAAGGTCAACCTCAGCCTCAATATGTACCCCAAGGTCAACCTCAGTATCAATATCAACCTCAAGGATGGCAACCTCAAGGATGGCAACCTCAAGGGTATCAACCCCAAAGTTATCAACCTCAAGGGTACCAACCTCAAGGTCAAGGTCAACCCCAGTATCAGTATTTACCTCAAGGTTATCAACCTCAAGGTCAATACTCAAGTCAAGGTTATCAACCGCCTCAAGGTCAGTCATATGTTCCAAGTATGGGAACTGCACCTTACAATTATCAATCCTACCCTCAATCTGGTTATGGATCTCAGTACCCTCAACCTGTTACGGGTCAGTACCCTGGAATGTTAGTGTGGGATCCCTCACAGGGTCAACAGGTGTTGCAGCCAAGTGTACAAATGCTTCCTCAAGCTGGACAACCCGTAGTTTCTGGTCCAACCCAGCAACCGCAACCTGTCCAGCCCAATGTTCAAGCTTCTGTAGCTTCGGTAGTTACTCAGCCGCAATTGCACCTAGTACTCCATCTCAAACGGCTGCTGCAACTACCGCTACATCTACCATACTTACTTCTGGAGTATCGACGGCTCCAGTTTCTACTGTCCCTGTTACCACACCTCAGACATCTTTACCGTTGTCTGGATCTACGATTCAAACCACAGTCCAGATGCCTGTAGGTCAGCCTGGTATAAGTACGGTTGTGACTACTCAACCTCAATTTGTTCAACCTCCGTACCAGGGACAGTACCAACCTGGGCAAGCTGTCCAACAACCGGTTTACCAGTATCAACCGTATCCTGGGTACACTTATCAACAACCTCAACAACCCCAGTACGGTCCGGTTAATCCTGGTTTTCCAGGAGGATATAATATCCCAAATGCGACTCCTGTTCCTAGTTATCCTGGATATCCTCCTCCTGGGGCTGGTATTGTGACCCAGAGTTTTAGAGATCCTAACCGGCAGTTACCGTTTATTGCAACTTTGGATTTACCCGACTTGACGCGCCTAACGAACGATCCAATTCAATATCTTCAGTTCTGGCCGCCAATGCCAAATAAGTTGCCCAGTGATATACCCAAGTTCGAAGGTAAGTCTGGAGAGGATCCGTCCAATCATGTGATGACTTACCACCTCTGGTGTGCTTCGAATTCTATCTCAGATGATTCCATCCGCTTACGTCTTTTCCAGCGTACACTCATTGGTCTCGCGGCCAAGTGGTACATTGAGTTACCACGGGCCTCTTTTTACAACTTTAGCCAGTTAGCTACCTCGTTCTTAACTCACTTTCAGTTGCCTGTCAGATACGATAACGGCACGGAGTTATTAACTTCACTAAAACAATCGACGTCCACGTATATTTCTGATCACATTCATGAGTGGAGACGTCGAAGGCGATTAGTGAAAGTTTTTATCCCGGACCAAATCTTAGCTGAATGGTTTGTCAAATCATTATTACCGAAGATTACTGAAGATGTCGCTAAGGCCGGAGTAGTTACTGAGGAGCAAGTCATTGCTCAGGCACAATACCTTGACTTAGTTTACACTCAGTCGGGTACGTTACACGAGAAGATTCCGGATCTTCCAAAGTCGAATCAAATCGCTGCTGCTCCTTCGGGATCTCATGCCGCTGATGGTATGATTGGTATCGTGACTACGAAGAGTAAGAAGAAGTCTTCCAAGGCTTCAACTACTCCAATTATCACTTTGCCTGATTCTCCGACAGGAGAGTCTTCTCCTCCTGAACTTACCGCCGACATTCACGCTGTAGAGTCATCTACGGCCAAATCAAAAAACGGTGGAAAGAAGAAAGGAAAGAAGAAGGCTAAAGCAGACAAGGCTCCAAAGGAGAAAACTGAAAAGTCGGAAACCAATGACGAAAAACGCAAACCTCGATATCCTTGTCTTATTTGTGAAGAGGATCATTTTACGAGAGATTGCCCTCATCGGGCCGAGGTTGTAAAAATAGTCAAAGGTTCTCCCACTCCTGCTGTGTTAAAGAATCCATTTCCAGAGCAGGAGAATAAGATGATAGGTTCTTCTTCGAATGCCAGTGAAGAACCCATTTTGATGATGTCTCATGTGAGGATTGCGACTCGATCGCAAGATTATGGTAGTAAGGCTCCTGTTGATGGCAAGGAAGCAGAATCTTCTCACTCTAACCCATCAACCTCAGCTCCTGGTTCCGATCCACTACAGATCGAAAAACCTAACCCAGACTTAGTGATTAAGCCGCCCGCCAAGGGTGTACTTCGAAGGTCTGCTTTCAATCCACATGCGAGAGCAGCCCAGAATTACAACATTGTTGAGGACTTAGCTGTTTCACCTTCAGCAATGTCGGCACTCGAAGTGCTGCAATCATGCCCAGCACAACGGAAATTGCTTTTGTCGGCTATCGGAGCTGTCGATGTTCAGGACCCGAACCTAATGATCTTTGATCTAGAAAATAGTACACCACGTCTCCCCCATCAAATGGCTTTCCAAATTCCAGTGATAGTCAAAAACAGGCCTATTCATCGGACTGTGATTGATGAGGGAGCTTCTACGTGTATTATGTCGATTCAATGTTGGAGATCGCTTGGTTCTCCTTCGTTGAACCAATCCCCCACCATCCTTAAGGCCTTTGATGGCCGTGGGTTCCGTCCGTTTGGTATTCTACAAGAATTGCCTATAGGGGTTGAAGGTAAAACCGTTAGTCTGGATGTGGAAGTGGTTGATGCCCCTCTAGACTACAACCTTCTTTTGGGTCGAAGTTGGTCATATGCTATGACAGCGGTCGTTTCATCGGTCTTCAGAGTAATTAAGTTTCCACATAACGGTAAGATCGTGACTATTGATCAGCTGACATACTTTTCATCCGACCCAGCCTCTTCAGAGAGTATCCAGCATGTTGGTAAAACGACAATCCCTTATAGGGACATTGGTGTAGGTTTAGTTAAGGATTCCGGTTTACTGGGAACTTTTCCTCTCCCTCCACTCAGCGCAGATCCTTCATTTGCAACCATTCATATGATTACATCAGAAAACATTATTTATGATGATCCTTGGTTCGTCCCATCTGACTCTGAGATAGACTCACTCGGTGATGTTATGCCTTTGAGTCCATATGAAATTGCTTATGAAGCTCTCATGTCTTTTACTGACTTTCATTCAACCGAAGTCGACCAAATGAATGTGGTCAGTGAAGAGTCACTTTTCACCTCACCCTTAGAACGGATAACGTTTCCCGAAGTCGTGTCATCTGACGAACAACTTCGCGAAATCCTAAGTGTAGACGATCTACCATGGGAAGATCTCCATCACAGATCTTCGTTTTTACCTAAGGATGATGCATTTGAAAATGATTTTTCATCTATCTTTACCGCTGAATATGTCAAAGACGCTCAGGATCCAACGAAACATTCTGATTCAGAGCTGAATTTAGGGAATATTTCTCGTACTATTCCCATTGATATTTCAGTGAAGCCCGGAATCGAGGAAAACATTCATATAGGTGCCGCATGTACTGAAGAAGAAATCCAAACTTACAAGGCCCTATTCCAAGAATTCCGCGACGTGTTTGCCTGGTCTTACGAGGAAATGCCGGGAATTGATCCTGCCATTGTTGTTCATGAAATAAAGACCTACCCGGATGCTAAACCCGTCCGGCAACGGTTGCGTCAAATTCACCCTCGAAAAGCGGCTGCGATTAAAGCAGAAGTCGAAAAGCTGTTGAAAGCAGGTTTCATTTATCCGATCCCGTTAACGGATTGGGTATCGAATATTGTTCCGGTCAACAAGAAACAAGGAACAATAAGAATCTGTATCGACTATAGGGATATAAATCGAGCTTGTCCAAAAGACAACTATCCTACGCCTTATATCGATCAAATTATTGATGATTGTGCCGGAAGTGAAATGTTTTCCTTCATGGATGGTTTTTCGGGCTATAATCAAATCAATATTCTACCTGCCGACCAACCAAAAACGGCATTCATTTGTCCATGGGGGACATTTGCTTATTGCAAGTTACCTTTTGGGCTTAAGAATGCCGGGGCCACTTTTCAACGGGCGATGTCTTATGCATTTCATGACATCAAGCACATTGTGCAACCCTATCTCGATGATTTGCCTGCTCATTCTTTACATCGAGCTGATCACCTTGTCCACCTACGAGCAATCTTTATGAGGTGTAGGCATTATCGAATTCGGTTGAATCCCCACAAGTGTGTTTTCTGTATAGAAACAGGTCGATTGCTGGGATTTGTTGTTTCAAAAGCCGGCATTCGCGTCGATCCCTCGAAAGTCGAGGCTATCATCAAATTGCCTCCTCCTTCGAGTTTGCGCCAACTCCAAAGTTTGCAAGGGAAAGCGAACTTTTTACGCCGATTCATCCCAAACTACGCCGAGGTCACTAAAGGTTTTACACGGTTGTTGAAACAGAATGCACAATTCTTTTGGGACGAGATTGCCCAACAATCTTTTGATGCACTTAAACACGCGTTGACCCATGCACCGTTATTGCATCCTCCCAACTACAACCAAGACTACTTCTTATACCTCGCAGCTTCGCATTCCACCATTGGAATGGTGTTAGTTCAAGAAGATGAATTCGGAGCGGAGCATGTGATATATTATCTTAGTAGGACCTTGAATCCAACTGAGCTAAAATATTCGCATGTGGAGAAATTGGCCCTGGCAGCCGTTCAAGCTGTCCAGCGTTTCCGTCACTACATTCTTCTCCGCAAAACTACAGTTATTTCGGATTGCAACCCTATGATTTATATTTTGACAAAACAACTGCTAGGGGGCAAGTACTCTAAATGGATTGTTATCCTGCAAGAGTTCGACTTGGAGTTCGAGAAGTCCAAGTCTAAGAAATCCTTAGTTTTTGCGGAATTGATGTGTGATTTCCCGAGTGCTGACACAGAGACTGTGGCAGAGGAGTCCATTGCGGACGAATCTTTGTTTCTTATCAGTACTGTAGATCCGTGGTACGGGGATATAATCATTTATCTCCAAACCCAAACCTTTCGGCCTGAAGCTTCCAAAGCAGAACGTCGAAAAATTCGGTTTCAATCCCAGCCATACAAAATTATTGGAGATACACTTTATCGCCGGGGGGCAGACTTAGTTTTTCGACGTTGTTTAACTCACGAAGAGGCTGAGAGGGTTTTGAATGATTGTCACTCTGGAGCATGTGGCGGTCATATGTCTGGGTATGCCACAGCTCAGAAGGTGTTGCGCGCTGGTTATTTCTGGCCGTCTATGTTTAAAGATTGTATCATTGCAGTCAGAAAGTGCCACAACTGTCAAGTGTTTGATCGCAAGATGCGCGCTCCACCTGCTCCTCTCCACCCTATAATTGCCGTTGGTCCATTCGCCAAATGGGGTATCGACTTTATTACTTGTAACCCTCACTCGGCCGGGGGGCATGCGTATATCATCCTTGCGGTTGATTATTTTACTAAGTGGGCCGAGGCGATGCCTACATTCGACGCAAGCGGCAAAACAGCTGCAGTTTTCGTATTCAATCATATCATAACTAGGTTTGGTGTCCCACAAGCAATCATTACTGACCATGGGAGCCATTTTCGAAATGTCATGATGACTGAGCTTACAAGCCAGCTTGGTTTGCGCCACGATAGCTCTACTCCTTATTATCCGCAAGCCAACGGTTTGGTTGAGTCTATAAACAAAGTTCTAGTTATCATGATCCGACGGACCATTGGTGTTCATCGGTCGAATTGGCACAACATGTTATTTTCAGCGCTATGGGCATACCGAACCTCAGTGAAAAATTCAACAGGGTTCACTCCTTTCCAGCTAGTTTATGGCTTAGAAGCTGTGTTACCCATTGAATGCGAAATCCCATCACTTCAAATGGCTGTCGAATTACTTCCAGCTACTTCCGAAGAGGAGAAACGTTTATTGTACTTGGCTAAATTAGATGAGACTCGACGTGACGCTACATTGGCAATCGAGACTCACGCGAAACGAATGAAAGCTCAGTATGATAGAAATGTAACCCCTCGAAGTTTTTCGGAAGGAGACCTAGTACTATTATATGATCAAGCTAACGATAAGCTAGGTGCCGGAAAATTCGTTCCCATGTGGCATGGGCCCTACATTGTAAAGCGAAAGCTAGCAAAAGGGGCTTATGAGCTAGTTGACTTTGATGGGGACTCTTTGGGTAAACCCAGAAATGGACTTTACCTAAAGAGGTATTATGCTTAAATGATGGGAATGGAGAAATTTTTAGATAGGTTAGATTTTCTTTCTAGCTAGCAAGTGTGTTAGTTTAGTCAGTGTGCTTAGCTTAGAGAGTGTGGTTTTTCGTCGTTATTCTGGCTTATCTTGGTTTTACTCTTGATATTGCAGATGTCGACGCCTCTCCAAACATACATTGGATTTGCTGATGGTGCTTGTCGTAGTACACGGAATATCTCTTCCGCAGCTTGGGTTATCTATTCGCCCTCTGACGAGTTAGTTTCTATGCATGGGGTAAGCCTCGGTCAAACAACGAACAACATTGCAGAATACAGTGCAGTGATTGAATTATTATCCGAATCTATTTCATTTGGAATTCGACGTTTGATAGTGAGGTTAGATTCTGAACTTGTTGTATTACAGCTTAATAGAGTTTATGCCATTAGGAATCCTGTGTTATTAAGGTTGTTTTTGAGAGTGCGTCTCTTGGAACGTGAATTTGATTACATTGAATATCAACATATTCCAAGGTCTTTGAATACATTAGCAGATGCAATTGCTTCTCGAATGTTGGACAGACATTTACGATAATCATGCAAGTAAATTTAAAAACATTTCATCATATATGTTAAACAAGATAAGCCGGTAATAGTGATATATATAGATAGAAGTGTGTCAAAAAATATATACATCGTCTTCGATCATAGGTTGAAAACACCTTATGATCGGCAAAATGATAGTACAAAAAGTCAAAATGTCACATGTGACTACAAAAGTGACTAGTCAATCACTGGTGGTGCTCTCTGTATGACACCACTGCGCGGGCTACCTTACGCAAAAATCTCCTAAACGGTCCAGGGACCGCGACTACGAAGCGCTGAAGCCTGATAGGAATGTCGTCCATAGTAGTCTCAGGTATATCTGCCGTGAGACGCTCTAGATCATGCTCCAACTCAGCTAGTACTTCTGCTGTCGCATCCTGTGGGACCGGTACCGGTGCAGCTGGATGTAGTCTATCAAAAGGCCGGAGGTTGGCTGGACGCTGTGGACCAACATCTGCATTTTGAAAATTTTACTGTTAGTTTTGAGACGATATATATGAAAAATAAAAAATACATAATTAGAAAACTTGTGAAAATAAAAGTACCTCTGTCGTCCCATTGTTCTCCCTGTGGAAGAACCATGTCCGGATCACCTCTGAAATCCATTCCGGCATACGGAAAGTCCTGTATCGAAAAAACCTGGTCCTCTAACCAGTGAAAGTAACTATCTGAGAATCGAACTACTGTCGCGCCCTCGTCAGGATGCCGGGCCATCACCGCAACCCATCGTATCAGCTTTGGCTGCCGAGGACCCAAGATATCAACAGTGAGTTGCTGAGGGATCAGCATTGGAACTCTCTCCAAGGCAAAGCTCACGACTATAGGCCCATATCCAAAAGTCTTTAGTCGTCCGTTCTTTGCCTTGGTCAGTTGGCTCTTCATATGAGCCGACACAGCTTCACACCAGTTGAAAATGGTGCCTTGGTAACAGTCAATTGCCATCCGCATTTGGGATCCGGAAGCAATGTGTAAAGCGGCCGCGCCGCAAATTCTGGTAACCGTGAACGCTATGACTTTGAGTTCCGGTAGAGTGATGTGTTTTATCTCTATGCCTTTTGAATGGTGAGCCCCACGTGTGCACCAATCCTCGCGGAGACTATCAAGGGATTGGCCACCCGGCCTAGTCCCCGCAAGACTGAGTTGCTCACCTCTGTTCGGCAAGCCAGTGAGAAAGTATACATCCGAGGGCTCTATCTCGAGCTGGTGCCCTCCTATGTAAAAGCATTGTTCTTGAACGTTCCATCGCTCAACCAGCCATTCCAAGAATCTTACCTGGCCCCTCATGCCCGGTATGGTCCAATATTTGTATAATCCGCATGCTCTTAGGGCATCCAGAGAAGGTTGGTGATTTATTGCAACTTCATCTTCCTCTACATGCTCTCTTTCTCTCCAGTCTAACATGATTAATGCCCTGCATATCAAAAATAGCAATTAGAAATTGATTTGGGAATTTTTGGTGGTTTTTTGAGAGAGTTGGGGTTTTGAAATGCGTCTTCCGACCGTTTTCCCGTATGAGAAAAAGTCGGGGGACGCAGGTCACCCGAAGGGCACCTGCGTCCGCCGAGAGGCGCATTCCAAAACCAAAACCCCCCCAAAAAATGAAACTAAGACCTAAAAATTAATTCTAAACGGATAGAAATGCAGAGTAGGATGTGTAAAATACCTGGATGAGACGGCGTTCGATTCCGACGGTCAGATTTTCCGCAGCGACCACGGGAAGTTTCTTGTCAAAAGCTCCTTTTTCAACCTCCAAAGTCAAACGGTAAAAATGACATGGTAAAAGGTCTTTTTATAGGTTTTTTGGATGAATTAGTTCATTTTTTACCATGAAAAGATGTTTTTGAATGTATTTTTGCCTATTTTAAACAGGTATGAGTAATGTGTCGCTTTTGTGCAGGACAAAGGGATTTCGAGGGAAATTGTAATTTTTTCACAAACAAAATATCAGAGTCATCTTTTAAGCCCTTTTCTGACTCCTAAAAAATGAAAAGATCGCCGAGCGTTTCTTTTACACTCGTTAAAACGGAATTAAAAGACGGTCCCCTTTTAGCTCTTTTCTGACCGTAAAATCAGGAAAAGATTGCCGGGTTTTTGTCGTTTCAAACTCTATAAGGAAATAAAACAACGTATCCTTGATCGCTTTTTACTTTTCAGGTCGACGACACTATTATGAAAGTACTCCTTGGTCGCAAGATCAAGCGGTTCCCCCAGGTATTATTTTATACTTTTTCGGGCTTGAGGGACACAAATATACGAAAAAGTTCAACGTGGAGTCTTCTTTAGTTTTTTCAGACTCTCTAAAATTGAAAAACACCGAGTTTCTCCTATACTGGGCTCGTTAAACTTTTACAGTAGAGGACCTGTTCAATTACAAACAGGAACGAACCACTCCTTCCTAGGGTTCGAATTTAAACTAGGTTGGACTCGTCCGAAGGATGAGCTTATAATCAAGCATATGTTATCCTCCTCAAGCTTGTTAAAAATAAAGAGGTACTTGCCAGAAATGGTGGGGGAAAAGAGAGAAGAATGAACCTGTTTGTTACCTTTTATCTCAAAAGAAACTTTATTACCACTCTTGAACACGACACTTTTCATTCACCTGGGTTGGGAAATCTTTTACCTCACAGTTGACCAAACCACTTTGAAAGTCTTTAACCGGGTTCCGGGGATTAACTTTGAGTTATTCGTCACCAAGCCATCTGTCGTGTCGTTATGTGTTCAAGAGGTCTGCAAGCAAAAACTTTCATCTGCAAAATACTTGTCATCCATTTGACCATCCCTGAGTCAGTCCTTACAGCAACATTTCTTCAACTTGAACAATGATTTCGTGTTGCGGGCTTGCCTGCAACGGGTCGCTTTCTATCGACATCGACACATTATCTAGAAAGATGACTTAGGAATCGACAGTACCTTGAAGTCTGCATGCATCAATGGCAGGTTTCTCGCCTTTGACGTCAGTTTACATCATTGACTTTCGATCAAAGGATTCCGTGAAATGTTCGACATCAAAACATCTATTCACATTTCTCGGGTTGTGCTTCGTACTTTGAGAACCATTGACATTACTGGTGGTTTCTCTCACGCTTGTTAACAGTTTACATCATCGACTGGTAATCAAGTGGTTTCTAACATGTTCGACATCGAATCATTTAATCACATGGCTAGAATCGTACCAATTCGGGAAGTAGAAGTGAAGACCCTGGATCTAGTTTCTACCATCCAGGCTGCGAGGAGTTTTGTATTCATTATCTATGTAGACTAATCATAAACAGATGGCTGCGTCCATACTGTGTCTACAAAAGTCTATAAAAAATGATGTACTGCAAGATCATTCCTGTATCAGAATAGTTAGTCCATTAGTTAAAGTTTTGAATTTGAGTATGGGAATGCCTACCTCAGTGATGATATAATCTTATCCATGTATTTTGTGTTGAAAATTGCAGGTTCCAACCAGGTCATCCACAAGACAATCCTTGAAATGATAAAGCGCTTCACCCTTCCTAGAATTACAAAACCCTAAATCTATTCCAGGCTTCGCACTTTAGGGGGCAATCTGTTACACTAAAAAATGTCACCTTGACTACTTACAGTTAGTATGGCTCAAATCAACAGTCATGCTACCCTCTTAGGCAAGTCTTATGCCTCTGTTATCCATCTCAAACTCAAAGAAGAGAGAAAGTCTTATCAAAAATATGTTTATCTCTGGGGTCGCAGGTTCTCTCTAGCCTTACCTGCGGGGACACGGACCATGTTCACAAAAGATGCGTCCTTGGACGCTCTGTATGTTAAGGGACAGGTGCGTCCTTCTGTAAAAGGCAAAATGCACGAGTTTCATCTTAAAAACGTTACTTGTGGTTACTTCTAGAACTTTCTAGAGGTCGGTTTGATGATTTGGATGTGCCTCCAGTTGGTTCATGTATCTCTATTAAGGGGGAACTTATCCCATCAATAAGGGAGATATCCCACCCAAAGAGGGGGATTATCCCATTGATGGTGGACCTGAATAACCTCTTTACAGCACTATAAATAAAGACATTGAGCCAGAGGGAGGGGAGGTTGGAGCTATACATTTTCTTTGGGTAAATGCTGCAGGAATTAGGACTCCCATTTAGAACCTTGTGAGGAGAGATTGTCTTTGCTTGATTCTACTTGGAAGTGGGTGAGCTTTGTCAAAGTAGAGGAAAACCCTTGATGGACCCTGGGAGGAACTTCCACAACACCAAGGCCAGGTTGTAAGAGTTTCTTTGTTTCGTTATTAATACAAACTGGTTTATTTTTCTCAATAGCTTGTGTTAATGAGTTATTTCATGTGTTCCTTGGTCTGCATGTTGAATATATGTTTTATTATATAAAATGCAAGTGCTTGGTAATTGTTTGATTATTTGTGGTTGCAGGAATTGACTCGAAGGAGGAGCTCATCCGGATCGGCAAGGACGGACTACAACAACCACGTTTTGGAATAAGGTAAGCCTAAACACTTGTAGTTTTCATGTTTTAAAAAGTATATTTAGAGAAAGATCACTCCATTTTGTCTTGTTTGTCGCTAGAGAGTTTAGACTCCTAGGGAGGTCAGTTGTGTCCGCACAAACGACTTTTTCCGCCACGACACCCCTGTGGGTGTAAATCCCCCCTGGCTGGGGGGTCCAGGGACCAGCGGTCCCTCAATGGGGATTTAGGGGCAACAGCCCTGAAGCTAAAAATAGATGTAAAATTGCCTTGTAAAAGTCTAGTAATTTCTAGTCAATCTGGGCCGTTCATTAGGCGGATGATCTGACGGTAGAAGTTATGTTTAAATTAGTTTTTTTTTCCCCACCCCTCACTATTTATGAGTGAATTGTATTGCATCTATGTAGATTTGTATTCTGAGTGAGGAAGAGAGAGGAGATTGAGAGTGAAGAGGGTGTTACAGCGGATCTGTTGTAGGTTGTATCTCTTCAGTTTGCTAGATAATATGAAAGGAAGGACTAGTTGTTTTCTCCATGGATGTAGCCCAAACTGGATGAACCACATATATCTGTGTCTCTCTTGTTTTTATGCGTTTTCTGTGTTTATATTTCTACAATATTTTATGTGTTCCATTGCTCCGTAATATATAATTTTCTAACACTTTCTGTCTAGCCACCCCTCAATTTCTTTCTTCGTCGGATTCCAGTGATACGACACCAAACATCCCCATGTTCTTGCATCCATAATCAACTCTAGATTCCAATTCCAAGTATTTTTGTGTTTTCTACAAGATTTCCTGTAGGTATTACAAGAGGTTTTGAAAAAGTACAGGAAGGGCATTCCAATGGAAAAATGGTCACACAAGCCTGTTTTTGAATATGAAAAGAGTCATTGACTTCACCACACCTCAACCAACACCCTTCATGACCATGTCACCCCTATGTCCATTAGAAACAATCAAGTTAGGAAATATGAAAAAGGAAAAAAGAGAAAGGAAAATGAAAAAGAGGCATGCCAACAATATCCTACCTCACCTGCCACTCTATAACCACACCTTCCACTCATTCCAATGCCCATTAAAATTTAGAGAGAAAATATATAGAAATCCAAGAAAAATGCAGCTACATGACATCATGTAGACATCCTGTAGGAAACCCTGTAGCAGCCTATTCCATAAGAAATACCACATCAACTCCAACCCACTTTCAACAAAATTACTATAGGAATAAGGAAGCTCCTCCAGAGCTTAGCAACAATAAAAGCCAGCACCTGTACATCATCAAAGAAACAAACTATCAGCAAAAGAAGAAAAAAACAATTGAGAATATGAAACTAGCTCAAGAACAACAAATTGATGCCACTCTTAAGCATGCGTTAGCAAGGCAAAGGACGAACAAGCATGTCATCTCATCAATACTCCCTCATAGGTACAAATATGATTAAACTATAGGAATATGTAGGAAGTTTATTTTAGAAGAGAAGGTGGCCAGTTAACTTGGCCACCCTCAGTTCCATAACGAAAAGTAAAGGATTAGTCAACTGCACATGTGGCAAGGTCACTTAAAAAAAGAAGGAATGAATCGAAAAAGTGGTTAAGTTACAGTGAATAGAAGTGGGAGATGATTACGAGGAAAGGTGGTATGATGAACTTGTAGTCTAGCACATGATTCAACGAAATCGTCCCCAAATAGAAATAATCACTGACTCCCATGTGAAGTATTGGTTATTTCGACAATATGAAGGCAGAGGTAACCTCGACGAGTCATCAAAGGCAAAATTTACTCTCGGCCTCCCTGCACTCAGCACATAGAACAAACAGTTAGCACCCATAGGAAATAAGAGCACCTACAGGAAACTACAGGATAGCTATAGGATATAGGGAGAATTATCACACACCATTGTAGGTTTACACCGAGGGCCATCAATTCAAGAATTCTCATCACCTGAACATAGCAAAGGAATGTATGTTCCATAACTTTTATGTTTTTAATTTGTAGGGAGAAAAAAGGAAGAAATCCTTATTTCTTTTAAGTATTTGTAGTACGCATAGAGATAGACAAACTTCTATGAAATTTAATGAGGATTAAACTCTGAACCCTCATCACCTACAAAAGTTCTTAAACTATAGCCACCCAAACCCCATTTAGACAAAAAATTTCCAGAAAAATATGACAGGGGGTTTCAACAAAAGAGAGCCCACAAGCACAACCAGAATACACCAGCATCCTCCTATGATAGAAATATTTACAAGGAATCAATGGATGGGGTTCTTTGAGCTACTAAGGGGATACGATGATGATGTGGCTAGGGAATTTGCAATGTCACTCATACCTCTAGCTAGAGCCAGTGCCACTACTATAGTGATGGGTTTGTCAGTAACAATTACCCCTGAGAGTATTAGTAGGATAACTACACTCCCCCTAGGATTGCAATGGAGAAAAGAGGACAAAAATAACAACACTCTTGCCAAGAATGGTTTTTTCTTGGAAGGAGAAGAACCAATTGAAGAGAAAAATGGGGTTAGAAGGGAAAGCATTCCATATCCTTGGAATGAAGTAAGTTATCACATCATAAAGTATATTTCCTATGGAGGTAGATATACTGTAGTGTATGCGTACCATTTTAGACTCCTCCATGAGCTAAGATTTGGAGGGGAGACACCTCCTCATAATAGACTTAGTGTACCTTACTTTTTGTTACAATCAATAATAGACATGCACATCAAGGCACAAGAAGGGAAACACCAACAACTATCACATCATGGTTTGATCAAACACATCTTGGAAAATGCTCTAAACAATTTGAGAATCCCTATTACATGGTCAACATTTATAGACATGAAGGAAGAAGATGAAATTCAAGCCATTGAGTATGATAGAATCCCTACTTCTAGTGAGGGACAAGAAGACAAAGAGCATGTAGAAGAGGAGGCAGAAATAGATGAGACAAAGGATGAAGTACAAAAAGATGAAAAAAAATCTGAAAAATAGAATAAGGAAGAAGTGGAATCACCAAGGGTCTCTCCGGAACCTACAATGAAGAATGAAGCAATTGCTTTAACTTCCCTAAGTACACCTATCAAATCAAAGGGAAAGAAATAGAGGAAAACTCCCCTTTACTTCAGAACAAGGAAGAGCACTCGAGTAAAATAAGAGAGACCTCAAACTCCTACCAAGATTTTGATTATCATAGAGGACTCACTAAAAGAACAAGAGGAAGTAGTCCCTCTAGAGAACAATGAAGAAGAAGAAACATCAAAACAAGCTTCTCCTAGGTCACCAATCACCTATGTTAGGAGACTTGTCAGCACGATAGCCTCAAAAAAATAATTTAAAAAACCTTTAACCCCTTCACAAAAATTGAAAGGCATCCTACAGGTAACAGAGATAGAACTAGAGGAAGAAAAAATAGTTGTACAGGAAACCCTGTCAAAACTACAGGAAACACAGAAAAACGATCAAGAAAGTATACAAGGGGAGAGGGAAGAAAAAGAGGCCGAAATTACTCAAGAAACAATAGAGAGAGATTCCCAGGAGTTGAAGAAGCCTAGCCCACAATAAAACCTCAACTCCTACTACAGATTCATTGAAGGGGGTAGGGTGATCCCTCAAAAATTTTCCATTCCTATATTATTTGAACTTGAAAAAGAGAGAGCAAGGACACATTGGTGGATGAAATTTTCTAAATAAGAAGGGGTGCAGGATGTAGGAAACATGGAAGAGAAGCTACAAGAATTGGGTAGAGAATTAAGTAGCATAATAGACAGGGAAAAAATGGTGAAATCTAAAATAAAGTGTTGGCTTGTTGGGGCCTGACCCAAGTTCAGAGTTCATTAGCCAAACAAATATCGGCACTACTGGCCCTTTTGGCAATAGTCCATAGAGCGTGCACTGAGGTCTCACCCGATGTAGTATGAGAGGGTGCTAGAACCAGGTTTCTGCAAACTAGAGACATCTGATGAGGTCGACCGGTCTGCGGTTTGTCCCTACGTGCAAGTTGCTTCGTGCACTTTCCCATTACTCACGACATGATAGACTGTCTTTGCGCAACACTACCCAGGGGCTGAGTGCTGTGCTCTATGTTATTATCCAAGGCCTTGCTTATATTCCAATGTTAGTTAATTATTTTTGCCTACTGTAGTGCTTTAAGTTATAACTAACTACATAAAACATTCATACAGGTGTGTGTAGTAAATAAACAATATATTTGCAAATGATATCAATCATCCATTAGCCCAAGAACAGATACAAAAAATTATAGCCAAACTTCTCTTTATTGATTCTCTCCATGGTTACAGACTCAACTTGCCCTACGCACTCAGCTGCAAGGGTTCACGTGCTCAGCTGTAAGGATCCGCGCACTCAGCTGCAAACTACTAGGCCTCTGCACACTCAGCTACAGACTACTAGGCCTCTGTGCACTCATCTGTAGAGCCTTCTCCTACTCTACAACCCAAAGACACACTTCACACTATAGCTCAATCACTTAGACTTCTCATGCTTCTATTCTATTATCTATCTCCCCTTCTACACTTAGAGCCTCACTCTATTTATACAATCCCATGGTCCTCAGACCATGGGTACGTCTATCCAGTCGACATTACATTAAAAAACTAGGGTGGACAACCTTGTGACTCTATCATACCTTTGCGCTCCGCACTCGCAGTTCACAGTGCTTAACAAGAAGATTCGGTCAAAACCTAGGCTTTGAGCCCCAAAACATGCCTTGGGGGATTCCATGCCCAACAGGTCCCCAACACAAACATCGTGACTCGCCCTCCAGTCACTCCTTCGGTGCAGAAACCTTTGCGTAGAGTCCCTCCAACTATTCTCGAACTGCATGGAGGTTAATAGTGCACTGAGCTGCTACTTGCTGGATCTACTGCATATGTTGTTCCGAAACCTCCGTGTTGGGAGTGCTTCTCTACATCTGTGATGGTATCCCCTGCATGTGTTTATAGTCCCGTGCCTTTGTTCGGATCTATGGAGTGTGAAGGCTATGCTTTGGATGGTTAGTCGAATAGCTAGACCACCCATGTACCACTTTAAGTGGTTGCCATTCACTTTTCCTGGGAAAGACTCTCCACTTAGTTTGACTAGTTATACCACGTCTCCATATGTGACCTCTTTAACAACGTATGGTCCCAGCCAATGCATTCTGAACTTTCTTAGGAATTTATCGAACTTATTGTCATACATCAGCACTAAATCATTTACCTTAAAGGTGTGCAACTTAATGTGGCGACCATGCCAGGCCTTATGATGCTGCTTTTGCACCTATTGATGAAATCTATCCAGGAACCATTCCTTCTCGAGTTCTTGTAGCTACACAAGCCTTTCTTCAAGGGATTCACGGTCCGTCATACCTATGAGCACTGTTGTGCATAGACTAGGGACAATATACTCCATTGGCATCACAACTTCCACACCATAAACTAACCGGAAAGGTTTCTATCCCGTCAGGTTCTTGCATGTTGTCCTATAAGCCCATAGTACTTTAGGTACGTGCAAGTCCCAATCACTCTATTGTGCATTGCATACTTTGGTTAGTGTAGTCTCTAGTATTTTGTTGAATGCTTCTACTATCCCATTGGCTTACGGGTGATACAGTGTTCTTTTCTGGTGATACACCTAGAACTCTTCTGTTAGTGCGCTGATGGTTTCATTCAGGAAATTTGTACTATGATCGCTTATTAATATTTTCGTGGCAGGCGTGCAGTCTTTGACTAGTTGCGCTTCTACCCAACATGTCAGGTACTTCATCACAGTGATGATGTATCGTGCACCCATTTTTTCCTAAGGTTTGATAGGTCCTACAATGTTGATTTCCCACTTAGCAAGGGCTGCAGCATCACCTAACCCATCATATGTAGGCAAATATCATACCTTTGTTGCTACGTAGTGCAATTGCCTTGTCATCATGTCACAGCTGAGCGTGGTTACGTCATGTAACCGGTTCTGCCATTGTTCTATCTCTTCATCAGAATTTGATGTGTAGGAGCTTTTGTGCTCCTAAGATATTTAGCCATCCATGGTTGGATTTACACAATCTTTCTCCCATGCGGTTATCTTGTAGATGCAGCCTAGATTGTCGTCGTTGTCTTAGTCGCGCACTAGCTCTGTGTAGCGCAATCCTTTCGTAGGGTCTAAAGGTACCACTACGCGTAGTGACTTTTTCTCAAAAATAATCTTGCACTTCTTTAAATTTATCACTGCATTCATGTCAGTGGCCCAATCTATTCCCAGTAGCTTGAGATAGGGATTTATATCATCAAGAATATCTATTACGTCAAAATCTGCTAGCGCGCTCGCACCTTCGATATCTACTGTGATTCCCTGCAATCTCCCCATAGGTAGGACCTTTTGTTGGTTTACTATTCACATTTAGATAGGAGACCATTATAGCGCAGGCTTGCCCATGCACTCCCATGTCTGCTTTGGCAGGACATTTGCGTCCGATCCTAGATCAAAAATCATTTGATCCATTTCATATTCCCCAATCTATGTGGTCAATCTCATCTCCCTTCCTGTTCACATCGTGTGCTTCCCGAGCTTCTGGACTACTCGCGGTTCTCCTGGTATAGTCCCAGGACATCAAGTGATGAGTTCTTGAAAACCCTTCACAGCTTTGTTGTTGCGCAACAGCTTCATGCACGTCTCCAAGAATGTATTGAGCATCGGTGGGTCAATTTCTAGTTCCCATCTATCTTTACTTCCTGAAGTGGAGGCATCCACGAAACGCATCTTAGCTTCCATGAATGTCTCCTTAACACACTCCAAATCAAATATTGGTTCCTTTGTTGGAGCCTTACGAACCCAGGTACTCTCTTCGGGTTGCTTTCCTTTGTTATCCCCTGTCGTGATACCACTCCAGAGCATGATATTTACATTCGGGTCTTCCTCACATGGCTTACACATCATCATTTGTAGGTTCTGAGTCAGGGGAGGTTGGAGTGCTCCTTTATCACACAACCTTTCCATCAGTGTGGGACAGTCCTCCATCTCATGATCAAACTGTGTACAATATAAGCATGATGGTCTCGTTGAATTTTTAGAATCACAAGCATAATGACCCGGTCCTTCGCAATTGTAACATATCAACTGTCCTCGACCTCTTCCTGGTCCCATTCCACCTCGACCTTGTCCGCGCCCCTGAAATATGGTTCACTCCATTCCTACCTTCTGGTCAAGGGGTCATGTTTTAGCCTGAACTCTGTAGGTAGGAGTTCGATCCATCATCATTTTATAACTTCTACAGGTGCTCTCATCATGGCCTACTCACCTGCAGAAATTACAGAACAACTAATAGGAATTTTGCGTATACTTCTGTAACAGATGGCAGTTATCTATAGCATGCTTCCCTCCGATCTGACAAATCACGCACCACAATGCAGGCGCCACGCTTGTTCTTACCTGTGCCTCTGGTCTCAATGGCATTGGTCCTCCTCACGTGATATAATTCGCAAACACTTGGCAGTGGTCCTTGTCGTGTCCCTCGCCCTTGCATTTTATGGACCATACCTCATTGCACACTTCTAGATGAGCTCTCTTGTCTTGTTTCAAACTCGGCATATCAAGGCACAAGTTCTTCAACTGTGCGTGAATCTTCTAGACTCCCAGGTTAAGATCTTGTATTGGAGTCTCGTGCAATCTCATCGCGATCTCTAAAGCTTCAGCCTGAGTGGTTAGCCTCTGTTACGATAGTGTGTTCCATAGATGCGGCATTAACGAGGCTACAAACCATTCGCAGTGTTACCCATCTGTTAAGGTGATGTTCGCTCCACGAATTGTGCACTTCAGTCTTTGATCCAACTCCAACAGGATTTTGCCTGGTCGCATTGAGATTTCCTTGAATCCAATGATCGATTGTGCCTCTGACTTTGGCCTACTAAATTATTTATTTAGCGTAGTCTGGATATCTACTATCCCCACATTCAGATTGTCATTGGAATTCTTAATGTACCAAGTCAGCGTGTGATTCTGCAAAGCACTGACCAATGTTGCCTTCCTTATATTGTCGTCGATGAGACCCTGTGCTTTCCATACAGCTTTTATCACGAATGAAAACTAGTCTGGATCTTCATTCCCTACTCCTTTAAACATTGGTAGCTTTATCGTGCTGACCATACTGCTTCGAGGTGGTGGCAGAGGTGGTATGGACGAAGGCAGGGGTGAAGACAATGAAACTGGTGGTGGTGTGGGTGGGGGTGGTATGCATGGAATTCTCTGCTTTAATAGATTGATTACACTTCTTGGTGAAACCTTCACGAGTTCTTCTTCACCTCCGCACGTAGGTGAAATCAAGGGGCTAGTTTCTACTTCTGTGCTACCTTCATTTCTGTAGATCCTCCCACTCCGCGTAGCCCCAAACATAAATTTATTCACATAACCCGCTTTTTTTTGGTGTAGTATAGGGTCTATAAATGTACCAAAATTTAATTTGTCAATACAGAGAGTTCATGAACTTCGAGACACAGAACTAGAAATTCCAGAGAGAGTCCTTGGTAACTTGCAAAACAAATTCTAGTCTATCTTGCGATTAATCTCGAAAATAAATGTAATCTTGCACTAGTGCGAGAAACACCAATCCAAACATTTAAAAGCAAGCGAGAAAGTAAAAGAAATCAATGCGAAAGGAAA
This sequence comes from Pinus tabuliformis, assembly GCA_031772625.1. Taxonomy (NCBI): domain Eukaryota; kingdom Viridiplantae; phylum Streptophyta; class Pinopsida; order Pinales; family Pinaceae; genus Pinus; species Pinus tabuliformis. The sequence continues at coordinate 533,487,112 of CM062811.1, read as the reverse complement.
CTCTAATTGCAAGTAAACAATAGGGAAATGAGAACTGGAAATCAACCGGTGCCGACACAATAACGAAAAGACTATAAATGATGGAATAAATTCAAAACCAATTCAAGCTATTCTACTTGTACTAATTCTTCTTGCACTAATTCTGTGTAACATTTTGCTTTCACTGGTGCAAGCAGAAAATCTCCTTGCACTAATTATGTAAGAACAATCCAGAAGTTAAAGGAAACCATAATATTAATTAAGCATTTATCGATTCAAACATAGTGTAGTTTCCTTATTTATAAATATCGACTCAACAAATGTAAAAATCACAACTTTAGATATAAATTAATAGATTTGGATTAAATTACAGAATTTGAGTTAGAGCTCATAAAGGCAGAGCTGATCTTGTGGATTCAGACAATCTGGAAGGACACGATGTTTTCTTAAAATATTTCAAGTGAAAATGTTATTACCGATGCAGCAAATGAAATAGTTTATAAAGAAACAATTTGCAGCAAATCAAATTAATTCTAGAAATATAAATTGAAGGCAGAAAGAAACTGTAAAATTCACACAACAATTAATAATCTAAATGCTATTGAATCTAAAATATGAGAGCGGTGTCGAGCTTTCTAGCGGCCAACCCAACCAACACGCACCCTCTTTGTGTGCCTGGTTCACACAGAAATTGAAATCAATAGATGCAATAAATAAGTAAACAGAACATGGATAAAAATTGCCTCAATTAATTACTGAAAACAGTCTTTTAACATCAGCTAATCCCAGCAAGTAGGAGAAGCATTCAACACTAAAATCTAAGTGTTGCTGCATTGGAACAACTTCTCCTCCCTTCTGCCATGTTCCTGTGTGTTTTTCTGCCCTCTGCTTAGTTGATTGACTAAAATTAATTTAGCTAGGCTTGGAGCCACAACTCTTCTTTATAATCTTTTTACATTCCAAACTTGGCATAAAACTAGCCAGTCCTTTGCAAACATCATGGGGATTGAATCCCAACTAATTATCATTAATAGAATATCAGTACAACTATTTCCCTACTGAAATAATGGAGATTTAACATGATTTTCCAAAATCTAGGCATTTTCTAGAATTCTGGAAAAGTTGGTATTTTTACAAACTTCCTCCAAAGCCCCCTTCGTATCTCCTTAACCATTACGAATTTTGGAGAATGGACCAAGGCTTACTCAAATTCCTACATTGGGAGAAAAACCCATCTTTCAAAATTATCAGATTCACTATGATCGATGGAATCAAGGTGTAAATAGGCAGTCTAGAAACTACTACAAATTCGGGGCTGTAGCATTAATTATTCTCTAAATATAAATTTGTATGACCTGGGTGTGTCTTGGCTTATGTGAAAGTGTTCAAATGACATTTTGATCATAAACCTCTTTCATATTCTCCCAGAAATGTGTCAATTTATGAAAGCCCCAAATTGGTGGAGGCACACTGTAAAACTTGCACTAGTGCAGGCACGCTGTAAGAACTGAATTGGTGTAGGAATATGTTGCAAAATGTCGGCAGGTAAGTGTAGGTTCAAAATATGATCAAATCAACTTTAACCTGCAACATACAAACCTATATTAAACTTCCATTAATGGTATTTTAATCCCATTAAAACAAAAGAAGTAACAAATACTTGCAACAATAATCATTTAATCAAATAGTAGCATGAGAGATTTTGAGTAAAAAATGAGATAAACCTAAGGCCCAACATCCCCTCATGATGACCATCTTGCATGTCCTCATGCAAGAAAATCCGGTACTGTTATTCCTTTGCAAAAAAGAAAAATTAGAAACATGTAAAAACATTCTGCATTTCTACATGATTACATTTCCTGCACTTGATAAATCTTTCTCTTAAAAACAGAATGTCTACTAGACTCTTTATTTACATAAAATTTTTTCGAGAAAACATAAAATGAAAACTACCATGGAAAAACTAAATTGCAAGGATGGTGTTATTACTTAAGAAAAATAGACAGCTTTTAAAATTTTCAAAAATAATATCTCAGAGGCATCCCTTCCCATAAGTTACACTTCAAAATCCTCATTGTAAATATGAGTTACATGATTTAATAGCCATGGTGTTAAAAGTAGACATAGCAATACCTTCCCATAATTATCATTTTACCATTATCCATGTATAGTTGAAGCTTCTCTTGTCTGGGCACAGTGAATTATCTGCACTAAGGGTCCCCATGTTCATAAAAACCATTCCAAAAAGATAGAACTCCAAGGTATAACAATAGAAGGATTTTAAATCCATTCTCAAAGAGATTGATAGTGAGTTCACGGAAAGAAAAATTAGCCAAGTAAATTATTGTGTAGAGTTAAATTTAATACCACAGGCATGGCCCTGCTGCCAGTAGACATCCATAGCCTCGACAAGGATACCTTTTAACCTTACGAAATGCATGTATCCCACCAATTAGATATAGATTCAGTGTTATTTATGAGCATTTACTTCTTCTCTTTTTATAAGTTAATTGAAGGACGTTGTCTTGGCTTGGTAACTAGCTAACTACAATGCTATTCACAAGAAATAACAAGAATGAACAAGCCGACTCGTGATGAGACCTCTTTTCTTTCAATTTTTCAACTGAAAGCCATTACCATGGCCTGGTGACTAGCGTGGTAATGTCATTCCCTGTAGGACCCATGATCATAGTAGGTCGGCTCGCAATCAGACCTCCTATCCCTCAATTAATTCATTTATGTTTTTAGAACAAAGCTCTGATTATGATTAACCTCAAATAGGTTACTTAATAGGTGGGGAAGCAATTCTACTCCTTAAGAGTGCAGGATAGTGTGAAAAGCTTTTAATTACTATTATTTATTGGTTGGTTATGCTACCATCAGAACTTTAAAAAACATCAGATAATGAACAAAAAGATTCCTTGAGTTTATCATGCTAGGGTTCTTTATGAAAGCTTATTAGGGTTTTGGAAACATGGTCCACCATAAGAGGTTTTTCATTGATTCCTTCAAAGAGGGGCTTGAAAAGATTTTCTGGATGATAGTTTGTTAGAATAAGAGAAAAGTATTACATGTAACTTATAACAATACATATTGATCCACAATCAAAGTCACTTTAAAAATATGAAGCGTTAAGTACTTTTGAAAAGTTTTACCGTGAGAGTGTGTAATGATAAAAATTTCAAAAGATGTGCTTTTATGGAATAACAAGTTCAAGAGTGTTGTTATTCATATTTATTCATTACCCTACCCTATTTTTAAAGAGAGAAATATCACCTTTAAGTGTAAGCATACTTCCAATGAAGCCATGTGCATAACAAAACGTTGATTATAGTCACACTTAGTTTTAAAGAATAAAATTCAGTACATACCAAAGCGTGAGAAACCAGTTTCTTTAATTGACATGGTACAAGGAGTTTTTGAATGATGAAGAAATAAGATGGTTTGATGGCTGCTCGAAACCAGGATTTAATGGAATCCACATATTTATGATTCTCCAACTGATGCAAGTCTTCCACAGTTTGATAGTCATTCTCCTGTAAGCACAAAAAATCCGGTGAAAGACAAAAGATAAATCCCTCAAGTTCAGGCTCAAATATTTGATTTTCAGATTCATAAGAAAGGTTGAGAGAGAATCTAGGGCTTTTATTTTCAACAACATTTTCAGAACAAGTTCCAATGAAAGATTAATCCTCAGGTGGTCTTTGAATTATATCTTCTTGGTGTAAATGTTCTACAATAATGGGGGAGGTTTCCAAATTCATTCCCTTTCCCAATATGGAAGGTGTAACATCTTGTTCAATATGGAAATCAACCAGAAAGAATAGGAGGTTCAAACTATTGTGCAACTTGATGGTTTGGATTAGGGTTTTGGTTCAGGCTTGGACTAAGGTTTGGATTGGGATTATTGTTAGGGTATGGATGGGAGCATGGACTAGGGTTAGGGTATGGATTAAGGTTAGGATGTGGATGAGAGTATGGACTAAAGTTAAGATAAGGTTGCACATGTAGCTGGGAACATGGAGGAGGACAAAATAATGGTGTATTGGAAAGAAATTGTGATTTTTGTTGGTGCTCATATGATTGAATTTACATGAGAGATTTCCCTACAGAAAAAGATCCAAACGATTCTTGAGGCCATGGAGATATTTGGCTCAAGGATGAGGGCCAAGGAGAGGGCCATTGTGGCCATAAGGTGGGGTATTGAATCAAAGGAGGATTATATGTTTTCCATGGAGTTGTAGGGTTTTAGATGTGTTTAGGAACCTGTTGGGGATAATAAATATTATTCCAAGTATTAAATGATGATGAGTTTTTAGTTATACCCGATAGTCGATTTATTTCCTTACTTGATTCCTTAAATACTTGTTGAAACACCACAATGATGGAAACTAACTTGTTTAATGATCCTCCTTGCACTACTTCCATTCTTCCTCCAAATCATCCAATTGTAAATTTAGACAAGATTTTGTAGCTCCTATTTTTGTAGTTGATTCCAAAAATTGAGAAGAAGCTTCTCAAGAATTCTTACCAATCTTGGAGATTCCTCTTGAATAAATAATGTACAATTTACAAACATCATCATATGGTAAGTGAGAAACATCACCTACTCCTATAAGATTTAAAGGTTCTAAAAATTCATCTTTGATTCCTTTGAGTAGGAGTGTTTTCAAAGTATCTTTTACCAAATTCCTATGTTTTGATTTTTGGAGGTTGTATCTAAATCGATCCACATAATCCTCCAAACTTTCATTTCCCCTTGTGTTATCCCAAAAATATCTTCACTAGCCTGGCAATAGTTTTGATATTTCTCCAAGAATGCATTCTTCATGTCTTCCCATGTTTGAATGCAGTTCCCACCAAGGCTCATGAACCATTGGAGAGCTGGTCCTTTAAGAGTAAGAGGAAACAATGGCAACCTTTGAGAATTAGTACAATAACCATATCCTCTACAAAGTACTTCAAACTCAAATAAGAATGTATCTAGGTCTTCATTTACCAAACCATGAAATTTTGGTAGTGTAGATGGGGAAATATTATGCATTTGAGTGACTCCTAGATCTTTGATAGGAAATTCAGAAGTAACAATGTTTTCCATTTCTTACCAAACTAAAATAGGTTCTCCATGTACTACTTTGAGACTCCTTTGAATTTTCTTGGAAACTAATCAGTGAAATAGGTGCATTGAATGATTGATGTTAGCCTCAAACTCTTCATTTATTAATGCCTCAAAATACCATTTTTTTATCTTCAAAGAGACCACTGGTACATTTGTTAGCACATGAATATATATATATATATATATATATATATATATATATATATATATATATATATATATATATATATATATATATGTAGGGTGGGTGGGGGGTTCTTACAACATTAAAAAAAAAATGAGAAAACTTAAAGCAAAAATGTAGGAAAGAAATAAATTCAAAGAACAAAAAATTGCAAGAGAAACTAGGTGAAGGAATAGAATCCAAATGCAACAGGTCACCAAGTTCAGTCCCCTAAGTGCCTTCCTGAAAACGGCGCCAAAATGTTGGGTGTAGTATAGGGTCTATAAATGTACCAACATTTACTTTGTCAATCTGAAGAGTTCATGAACTTTGAGACGCAGCACTAGAAATGCCAGAGAGAGTCCCTGGTAACCTGCAAAACAAATTGTAGTCTATCTTGCGATTAATCTCGAAGATAAATGTAATCCTGCACTAGTGCGAGAAACACCAATCCAAACAATTAAAAGCATGCGGGAAAGTAAAAGCAACCAATGTGAAAGGAAATTCTAATTGCAAGTAAACAATAGGGAAATCAAAACTGGAAATCAAGCGATGCCGACACAATAACAAAAACATTGTAAATGATGGAATAAATTCAAAACCAATTCAAACTATTCTGCTTGTACTAATTTTGCTTGCACTAATTCTGTGTAACAATCTGCTTGCACTAATTCTGTGTAACATTCTGCTTGCATTGATGCAAACATAAAATCTCCTTGCACTAATTATGTGTAAGATCAATCCAAAAGTTAAAGGAAACCATAATATTAATTAAGCATTTATCGATTCAAACATAGTGTAGTTTCCTTATTTATAATATTGGCTCAACAAATGTAAAAATCGCAGCTTTAGATATAAATTAATAGATCTGGATTAATTTACAGAATTCGAGTTAGAGCTCATAAAGGCAGAGCTGATATTGGGGATTCAAACAATCTAGAAGGACATGATGTTTGTTTAAAATATTTCAAGTGCGAAGGTGATTAGCGATGCAGCAAATGAAATAGTTTATAAAGGAACAATTTTCAGTAAACCAAACTAATTCTAGAACTCGAAATTGAAGGCAGAAAGAAACTGCAAAATTCACACAGCAATTAATAATCTAAATTCTATTGAATCTGAAAGATGAGAGTGGTGTCGAGCTGTTTGGCGTCCAACCCAACCAACTCGCACCCTCTTTGTTTGCCTGGTTGACACAGAAATCAAAATCATTAGATGCAATAAATAAGTAAACAGAACATGGATAAAAATTGCCTCAATTAATTACTGAAAACAGTCTTTTACTTAATGCAAACATCGACTAATCCCGGCAAGTAAGAGAAGCATTCCACACTAAAATCTATGTGCTGCTACATTGGAACATCTTCTCCTCCCTTTTGCCCTGTGCCTGTGCGTTCCTCTTCCCTCTGCTTAGTTGATTGACTAAAATTACTTTAGCTAGGCTTGGAGCCACAACTCTTCTTTTATAATCTTTTTACATTCCAAACTTGGTATAAAACAATCAAATCCTTTAAAAACATCATGGGGATTGAATCCAAACTAATTATCATTAATAGAATATCAGTACAACCATTTCCCTACTGAAATAATGGAGATTTACCACGAATTTCCAAAATCTGGCCATTTTCTAGAATTCTGGAAAAGTTGGTATTTTTAACAACCTTCCTCTAAAGCCCCCTTCATATCTCCTTAACGATTACAAATTTTGGAAAACAGCCCAAGGCTTACTCAAATTCCTATGTTGGTAGAAAAAACCATGTTTCAGAGTTATGAGATTCACTATGATCGATGCGGAAGTTGAGGTTTAAATAGGCAGTCTGGAAACTGCTACAAATTCGGGTTGTAGCATTAATTATTCTCTAAATATAAATTTGTATGATATGGGTGTGTCTTGGATTATGTGAAAGTGTTCAAATGAAATTTATATCATAAACCTCTTTTAGATTCTCCCGGAAACATGTCAATGTATGAAAGCCCCAAATTGGTGGAGGCACACTGTAAAACTTGCACTAGTGCAGGCACGCTAACTGCACTAGTGCAAGCACACTGTAAGAACTGAATTGGTGTAGGAAGCTATTGCACAGTGCTAGAAGGTAAGTGTAGGTTCAGAACATGATCAAATCAACTTTAACCTGCAACATACAAACCTTTATTAAATTTCCATTAATGGTATTTTAATCCCGTTAAAACAAAAGAAGTAACAAATAGTACTTGCAACAATAATCATTTAATCAAATAGTAGCATGAACGATTTTGAGTAAAAATGAGACAAAAATGAGGCCTAACACTTTTCAAATAATAGCATTTTAATCCAAGTGTTCAAAGATTTAACATACTTACCTCGCAGTCCCTTGAGGAAGCATCGTTTTACCTCACTATAGTTGACTGAAGCATCTACTGCGAATTTAGTGATGAATCCTCCTATGACTCGATCTAACCAATGATCGACAACGTGTGCGATCTTATCTTTCGATGCTTCCAGTCTGCGGACCAATTCTGGAGTCCACACAATAGGTTTTTCGAGTTAACACCTCCTTGGCTATCTGCTAGCCTTGCGATCCACTCGTACAACTTAGTGGGGAAGGGTGCAAAGAAAATTTCATGAATTTCCATATACAAGTATCAATCTAACCACTCTTCCTTTGACAGTCATATATTCCTATTTTCCTGCGTTGTGAGCTTGTGAATCTTTCTGTCCAACCACTCTTCAATTCCTTTCTTTGTTGGATTCTAGTGATACAACATCAGACATCTCCATTCAAATCTCGGTCTCGGTAACGGAACCATTTGTTGGCTTGTTGGGGCCTGACCCAAGTTCGGAGATAATTAGCCAATCAAATCTCGGTACTACTGGCCCTTTCGGCAACAATCCACAAAATGCAGACTGAGGTCCCACCTGAAGTAGTATGGGAGGGTGCTAGAACCAGGTTTCAGCACCCTAGAGATGTCTGATGAGTTCGACTAGTCCATGGTTTTTCCCTGCACGTAGGTTGCTTCGAACACTTTCCCATTCCTCGTGGCTTGATAGACGGTCTCCGCACAACCTTACCCAGGGGTTGAGCGCTGCACTCTACGTTATTACCAAAGATCTTACTTATATTCTAATGTTAGTTAATTATCTTTGCCTACTGGAGTGCTTTAAGTAATACCTAACTACATAAAACATTCATACAGGTGTGCGCAGTAAATAAATAGTATATTTGCAAATGATATCAATCATGCATTAGCCCAAGAACAGATACACAAAATTATATCCAAACTTCTCTTTATTGATTCCTTCCATGGATATATACTCGACTCGCCCTGCACACTCAGCTGCAGGGATCTGCGCACTCAGCTGCAGAATACTAGGCCTCTGTGCACTCAGCTGCGGAGCCTTCTCCTACTCTACAACCCAAAGAAATACTTCATACTACGACTCAATCACTCAGACTTCTCATGCTTCTATTCTATTATATATCTCCCCTTTTACACTTATAGCCTCACTCTATTTATACAATCCCATGGTCCGCGGACCATGGGTAGGTATATCTAGCAGACGTTACACTACAAAACTTGGGCAGACAACCCTATGACTCTATCATACTTTCGCACCCCGCTCCCTCAATTCGCGGAGCTTTGCTACAAGATTCGGCCAAAACTTGGGCTTTGAGCCCCAAAACATGCCTTGGGGGGATCCCATGCCCAACATCGAGGCTAAGAACACATGGCTGAGAAAGAAACTACAAGAAAAGGAAGGAAAATTGGAAACTATAGCAAGTTTATCCATGGATGCAATTCAATGCAGGATGCCAGCAAAATCATATGCCTTATACCTCAAAGAAAATGGCTATAGTTTTAGATAAAAACACTAACACAAAGAGGAACTATGCCTTTCCAAGACTACAGGCAGTTCATTGACCTCTGTGACCAAAGCACACTAGAGGATAGAGCAAATATATCCAAATCCTACCTACAAAATTTGGCTCTGACAAATTTAAATGTGTGGAAATCCAATCCAAACCTAGGGGATTTACAGCTAATGGCCTTGGCATCTTGGATGAATCATGACGAAGCTAGAGCTACGGAAATAACAAGGGTATTGGCAAGAGAAGAAGTAAAATTCCTATTCATCAGAGTAGCACAGCCTAACTCAATGGCTATCATCAACACCTACAACCTCATTTCCAATGATCCCAAGCTTTCACCAAAATACCCTGTTGTACAAGAACAAGAAATCACTCATTTTGAAGACATGTTGAGACTGATAGGGGATGAGAGCCAGCAAGCCTGCCAAAGGAGATGGAACACCTTACCCTACAACCTAAAGATCGGAGAATATCATTCTCCTGATAGAATGAGGGATGTGCTAGAAAAAACCCCAATGTATAAGCAAGCGTTACAAAGACTCAAAGTCAATTGGATTAGATTGAAAAACATTCCACTGTCGTTTTTAGGTATGTTAGAGGGGAGAAAGGAAGGAGAAAAAAGAAAGAAGTGAGAGGAGATAGAGAAGAATGCATGGTTTTATCCATAAGAGGAGACTCTAGCAGAAGCCCTGAATGTCAGGGATGCCAACAAAGTAATGGAATACATTGACATAGATTTAGTATTTCAGAGGATGAGAAACAATTTCAGTAGGGGGGTGATGATGAGGCTCATCAATGGGTAAATTATATGCACTTAAATGCACCTTCAGCTTACTAAAATCAACTTTTCTCCTAATTATTTACATGTTTTAATTATATTTTTCTTAATGAGAAGAGTAAAGATGAGATGTCATTTCTAGTGGTCTAACGTGCATTAATTGCAGGTTTTGGAGAAAATTTTGGCTAATTAAAGTGCAAGAACCTGAATGAGACAAGAAAGAGGGATTCTAGGAGATCGAATATCCCTCCTTAACTCCTCACTCACTCGAATATTCCTCAATCAAATCTCATCAGCTTGAAGTTGCAAGCAGCCAAGTCATGAAGATCATTGGTAGCCAAGCCAATGAAAATTGAAGACCAATTGATCTCAAGATTGGGAGCCAATCCTCCCTAAATTTAAGCAAGTTGTTGGTAACTTTAGTTGTATAAACAAATAGGCCTAAAGCCTTGTTAGGATTCATATTTTTTGTTCAAGATAGCTAAGAAACATTTTCGAGCTGAAGCATTGTAAATAAGCACTCTTGTGTGTTTTTTATATTTAAATGAAAATGAGAAGCATTCCCTTGATCCAGCACTGAGTTGACTCAGAAAGCCTAAGCTCTTGGGTTAGGGCCCAACCCTAGCAGCAAAGGTTCCTCTTTTTGTAGAGGTATGCTTATATTATACTAATAGTTAGCTGCTGAACTGATTTTGGTGTTGTTAACTTTCAAGTACTGGTAGGGTTAATTAGTTTTCTTTCATTTGTGAATAGTTAGAATAGAATCATTGTAGTGACAAGAAGATATTCTAGAAAGGATGTTAGCAAGTGGTTTTCACCTCATTTCTCCCTTTCAAGTATCATCATTTGAGGAACACTCCCCATACAGCCCCAAAAGAATTATTGCTTTTCTACATAATCTAGGGTCTCTTGATAATTAGGTCATTATCTTTCAGTTTCTTAAGATAAGTTGCAATTGGAATTTTTGATCTCTTACGTTTTGTACTAATTTCATAATGCTTTTTATTGATTTCAAGCACTTTCATTCATGAACATAGGAAATAAATGGTAACAACTCTATTTTCTTCTATTGAATAAACCCTTCTTGTTTCTAGATGAATTTATGTATAGATGAAAACAATGACGTGTGTTGTTGTAGGAGCTTCTACATTGCAGGGAGACCTTATCTCATTAGCCTCATCCAAGCCATATCCACCCATGTTGCCAAAAGTCATTAAAGTCTCAATTCAAATTCTTGTTTTATAAGGAAAAATTGCCATTTTTATTGAGCAAATCTAACCATCTTAAAGCATTTGCTTGAGTTCTGAGTAGTTTCTACCATTTCCATGTTGTATTCCGTCCTTATTCACCATTCCCAATCTCAATTCCACCTTCTATACCACTTCCTAATATTTCGGCTTGTTCCTGTAGTAAAATGAGGGATCTTGTAGGAGAACTAGTACATCCTTTAGACATCCTATAGGAAATCCTGTAGCAACCTGTTTTGAGCCCGAATTGAGAAAAATCATCACTGAAGATAGGATTAGGCCCCTACTTGACCTCCAAGCCATTAAAACCATTGTAACCCTCTTCCTCCACACCTGTCTTCCGTGCCAAAGAACAAGGAAATATTAGCATTTACATTTATAAAGCAAAAAGATTAAAAAAATGAGTTCTTTTATATTTACACAAGCAGACAACAATTAGTACTCTCTAGATCGGATTTCATGCTTGGATTAGTCAAAACCTCACATGTGACAAGTAGGGTTAATGTAGGGTTCTTTTGGAAGAAATTTTTTTTAACAAGTAGATACAAGATTTCATGTTACTTTGCAAGCATTTGTTTAAGTCTTTCTTTCTTACAATTAGGCATCATTTATTTTCTCTCATTTAGGGTAAATTTCCCCTCTCCAGTTGGTAACCAGAATTCTTCTACTCAATAGAAGGTTATTTTGAGAAACCCTTGTGGTCTATCACCCCATATAAGCAGTGACAAGAGTAGACAAATTACATCTATTTGTGTATAAAACACTGTTACCTCCAAGTTTGTAGGAACCCCAGGTTAACGAAGTAAATTCGGTAACCCCAAGAGTTGCAACATCCTTGCTGCAATACTGATGCAATACATACCTCAATAGCTCAATGAACATAGTCATGTACTCTTCATCTATCATTGATCCCATATTTAGCTCATAAAATTCTTTGGCCTTACTATCCTAGTATCTTTCAGACAAGTAATTCTTCATGAAAATCCTATGGAACTCATGCTAAGTCAAGTCGCCTATCATGATCTCTCTAATTTTCTTCACATATTCCCACCAGATGTCTTCTTTACCTCTCAGGCTAAATAAATCTATTTTTTCCTTCATATTATTTGTGTACTCATGCAAGTCAAAGAACTTCTTCATCCCATGTATCCAAGCCTATACATCTTCTGACTTCTTCACATCTCCATCAAAAGTAGGTGGGTTTTCTTTCTTAAAATCATTTGGAAAGTATCCCCTTTCACTCCTTCTATAAGGATGATAATGATGATGATCATGATGGCTATCAGAATAAGAACTAAAATAGTATCTATATTGATCACCTCTCCTATCCCTAGTATTGAACAATCTACCATCTCTAATTGTGTCATCTATATCTGACTTGTAACCACCATAAGACTCACTGCCATATGACCCATTAGTTTTTTTCTCCTATCCATGGCTGATCCAAAGTGGCCCTTGTCCGTGCAATTCTGACAAACTTTGATGAAGTATAGCATTAACCTTTACTTGTTTCTCTTGTGCCTATATGATTTTGTCATTGTTTCCCTTAAAACTCCTTATTTGTTCCTTCAAGCTTATCCATATGTTCTCCAAATCAAAAGAGTTCCCAACACCATGCTTCTCATCTTATTCATAGGGAGATTATTTGTAGCCTACCATCTTGCTAGTCATTTTGATCTCTTTCGTGCAAGAAATACTATGCCAAATAAGCTAAATCACAATAAACCAATGTACCTTCACATAATTCGGGGAGGATATCTCATATACAAGAACAACCATTCAACATGTACATTTATAACATAATCATGATAGCATATATACATATAATAACCAATCATGCACTCATGAAGACATACTTCATAACAACAACATTCTCTTTCTCACGGAAACATCACCACAACCATCACAGACACCATGCATATGAAACAACCACATAGACCAAATGAATGATTAACACATGTTAAAACAACATGAATGCATGAAAAACACACCACCCATCTAGTCTTAGGGTGAACCATGATCTGATACCACACTGTAACACCCTCCTCCCACATCTACCTAAATAACCAGCCAATTGAGGTAAACTTGTGAGGAGAGGCAACTATGATTAGATTCAACCTCCTATCCAACCTTAAGGAAGTGGAATCGATGGAAAAACAGAATACAAACATTCCACATTAGCTATAGGACTCCTAGGAACCATCCAAGCCACTCAAGTAGCTAGCCCCTGGGTCCCACTAAGGTTTTAGACCACTTAACCCCAGGGCACTCCCATGATATGGACCTGACATCATCTAGGAGGCTCTGGATGCTCTCATGCCAAGGCATGCTAGCATCCAAGGACTATTTTTACCAGTGTTGTACCAATGTCCCTAGTATTTGAGCCACTTTTTCAGGCCTAGAGCCTAGATCACTGCCTAGAATTGAATGGCACCTTCAGAAAAAAAGATAATAGGGAAAAAATGATGCAAATGTAAATACTTGAACAAGCCCTTAACTAGACCCTTACTAGCCATGATATGCATCTCATCAAACATATCACAAATATGTAATCTACAAGTGTAAACAACATATTTAAGAACAGGGGTCTCATACTTATCTGAGAATCGCTATGAAGCATTGTTTTGTTATATCATTTACTAAATTATCATCTATTAGGCCATAGATACATTGTTCATTAATTCACAAGTAAACACATGATGAGAGCCATACATAGCGACTGTCATAAAACATATAAATAACTAGCATAATATAAACATAAATACCAAGGAAATAATGACCATATGATCCACATATAAACTAGTATAATACTCATAGAAATACAGGGAGAAATAACCTCATGTTGATGATGTAAAATCCAATCTCGGGATGGGACTACCACCTTCCACCTGACCATGGAATGGATGAGCCAAATATCTTTTCAACCATTAACCACCATTCCATATTACAAGCATGAATGTGGGACTCAAACCAAAAGAACCAACCAGGTCATCTTGAGGCTAAACCACCTAACCCTTTGTTACACAAAAATATCGTCACCATGATTATTTGCAGTCAGTATGGGTCTATCATCACTTGTACTGTCCTCCTAAGCAAGTCTAAGACCTCAGCTCTTCAAATCAAGCTTTGGAAATGGGAGAAAGACATTAAAAATCAATGTAACTCTGGTTCCACACTTTCTCTCATGGTCGCCTGCGGTCTCGCACCTTCTGTGTACAAAAGCTGCGTACCTACCAGTTTTGTCCCTAACGGTGTAGGTGCCGACCCTTGTGAAAGTCAAAATGCACAAGTTTTATCTTAAAAAACTCACTTTGGGTTAATTCTAGAGTTTTCTAGAAAGCATTTTGACGTGGATTGTTTGCTCTGAGGTGGTTCATGCATCCCAAAAGAGAAGGAGCTAATCCCTTGACTAAAGGAGCTATCCCTTTGAAGGAGGGCTTTATCCCTTTGAAGGAGGACCTAGTAACGTCCCTCCATTGCACTATAAATATAGGCATTGGAGTGAGGACTAGGGAGGTTAGAAGTTGAACATTTTGAGGGTAAATGCTGGTGAAATTAAGACTTCCTAGTTGAGCTTAAGAGGAGAGATCACATACCTTTTTGGCTTCATTGGGGAGTCAGTGAAACTTGTCAAAGTAGAGGAGACTTCTTGCTGGACCCTGGGAGGAGCTTATACAGCGTCAAGGCAAAGGTTGTAAAGTTCTTCTTCTTTTGAATTAATACAATCAAACTCATTTTTCTCAACAAGTATCTTATGTTATTTGTTTCATGAACTCCTTGACTTTAATGTTAAATATGTTTTATGCAATTGGCTTTTCAGGTGCTATTTAATTTGTTTGCCTTGTTTGCATTTGCAGATTTGCGAAAAGGAGCTCATTTGGATCAAAGGAGCGAGGGCATCCACAAGCTTGCGTTGGACCAAAGGTAGGCCCTAAAAACACTTGTTTTCTATTGGTTATCAAAACATATTTAGAGAAAGATAGTGTCTGGTTGGTTTGCTTGTCATTAGGTCTTCTTTAGATTCTAGGAAGGTCTATCTTGTCTGCAAGATCGACTCATTCCGTGTGACAAAATGGAGACTCTGTTGGGGACTTGATTATTTTCCTTGTTTATACTTTGACCTGAGAAACTGTATTTTATGTTTCTGTTTTCGACTTGATGATTGTGGGATTGGGTGAATTTAGTTAATTTTGAGTCAGTTTTTTTTTTTCATAGTTTTGGGAGAAGTACGCAGCCTCTGAGTTAGGCACAGTGCATACCTGTACGCACTTTTTCTTTGTGCACAGAGCATGAACGCACCTGTGTAAACAGGCTGCCTACGTACCCTATCAAAAATTTGAGAAATTTTAAATTCTTCTCTTTTTTTTATCAGTTTAGAATTTGCTTATTGGTTTTAGCCATTGCCCAGACCTGCTTATTCCCTGTCAAAAACTTTCCTTGGTTTAATTTCATTAGTGTTAGGGTTTTAGGTGGAATTCCTAGGAGTTTTGCTTGTTGGGCTTGTTTTTCAATTTGGTTGTGTAGTGGCTCTGAGTTTAGAAGTTGTAGGGACCTCAGATCACATTGGTGTCTACCAGCCTTCTTACCAGTCTGACCATTTATGAAATCTCCCCTTGTTGAGGAATCCGCTTTGAGTTTTCTCATTTCAAAATTTCGAAAAGCTTGTATTTAAAATTTTAGATTTTCATTTTTTAAAAAAGAAAACGAAAGATTGGTTGTTTTTTGACTAATTATGATTCTGCATAAATTAGTCCTTAGCTCACATTTAGGTAAGTAAAACATCCTCAAAAAGACACTTTGTAAGCTTTGACTTCAAATAGCTTTTTCTAGTTTGTAGAACTCAAGATTAGTCATTTTCATAGTTTTGAGTGCCTTATGAAAAATACAAAAAAATCTCTTTTGGAAAAAGTTTGCTTTTGTAGTGGTTGAGTGCTTTGAAAAGAAAAGGGAAATTTTTGTGAAATAACTAGTTGTCTCGTTTTGAGTACTTTGGAAAGGAAAAAGCTCTTCTTTTAATTTGTTTAATTGAGAAAGATTTGTGTTTACAAAGTATTTGCATTCTCAAACTCTTTCTTAGTTTAGAAGTTCATCGAAGAGAAAAGATTGTTTAAATCATCTTAGGTGCATCTTTTTAGTGATTTCAAGTCGAGTCTTTACACCACGAGTTTCATCTCCACCACCTCTTGACTTAAACAACAACCACTAAAATTAACGCTTAAAGTAAAATTCACCTAGTAACATTTTATTTCTAGGGCTCTGATACACCAACTTAGCTCAGGCTAGTGTCTTGGAGTAGGAGAGTAATTAACTCTCGAAGACAGTAAAAACAAACAAGTAGTTGTATCTTGTGGTAGGAAGAAATCTAATTGTTGCATTTATGCTCTGGGAAAGCTCCTCTTAAAGGAGAAGCACGAGATCGTGTCCGAACCAGTGTGGGAATCAATCCTTCCTTATTGGGAACGACGTTAGATATTCATGTATTAAAAACGGTAAACCTCGGATTAACCATTATCGAGGAGCCTGGGGTCACTTTTTGGTAAACCTTGGATTATGTCAAGGAGCCTTCAAGGGGATTGAGCTTGCTACTCTGCCCTTGCGTGTGTATCAGATCGTAGATTGTTCCTCTAGGTGTATTTGTCTCAGTTGGTAACCTTAGTGGCCATATTCTTTAGGATTCTTCCTAAGGTGACAGTGGTGGGAAGATCCCACTGTACCTGGAGCAGACGTGGGCTAGACTCACTTGGATTTTCTGGGGGGTTCACTTCACTCGAGACGGTTAAGTGGAGGAACTTGGTCCAGTCTATTCATTAAGCAGGTTGCTGGGGTAACTGTTCCAACCGCCATTTCTGTACTGAATACTGCGATGTTGGATTTCATCACCAACTAGTGTTTTCAGTCCGGAAAGTTACTGTTTGTGTGTGTTTGATCTCTAGATTCTTTAGGCATGAGATTCAAATTTGTTTGGTTCTTTAGAGGCTTTAGGTGTTTTTCATTGAGATTTTACTTTGTTTGCGTGTGAAGTAGTTAAAAGTTTTTAACTGTGGTTGAATTACCAAGACAGTCCCGTAGACTTTGGGGCTAGTCTCCTGAGTTTGTAACCGTGGCTGATTTACAGAGGAAGTCCCGTAGACTTCGGGGCTAGCCTCCTGAAGAAGTCCCGAGCCAGCTTGAAGGCTTGAAAGTCCTCGTAACTCCTAGTGGTAGTAAAGTTGGGTCACCTGAAGAAGGAGAGTCTTCGTTGGTTGTACATCCTGATTACCAAACTCTAGTAACAGGTTATGATCCGCAATCAATTTCAGTTTCCGAACTTGCTGTTAGCTTTTCATCTACTAGTGATATAGGTGAAGAACCTGAGATATTTGAACCTGTTACTCCAACATCAGGGTTTGTCTCTCCAACTTCTAGTGGTCCTGATTCACCTAGGGTAGAAAGAGTTATTACCCAAGATCTTCCTTCTGGACTTATTGCTATTGAAGAACTTGCTACGGAAGAAGTAGGCATCCCTATCCCTGAAAATCAACCTGTTCTTGATCTAAGGGAGCGTGAATCAATTTTTTACAGTCCACCTAGGAGTACTACTTGGTATATTTCTTTGACTAATTATTTGGAAAACCCAGGGTTAAGTTTTTCACCACCTTGTGCTCCTTATCATCTTAGAGGTTTTTATACTCCCGTAAATATGTCAAGTCAGTCGTCCATGTTTATTCAATTGCCTGAATATTTTTTGTACGACGGTCCTTCTATTCCCTCTGGGTATCAATCACTTTCTGGTACTTTTTCGGGAGCATCTCCTCAACCCATTGAGCAAGGGTTATTAACTGGAATCAATGGTACAAAGTCGTTGAGCGTAGAAGACATTCTTATGATGTCAGGTTCTATTCCCAATTCTCAACCTCAAGGTGGCCAGTTACCGCCTGTGGGGCGACCTCAAGGTACACAATTTGCATCTGAGGGGCAACCTCAAGGACAATACGTACCTACAGTATAGTACGTTCCTCAAGGTAAACCCCAGACTCAATATGTACCCCAAGGTCAACCCCAGTATCAATTTATCCCTCAAGGTCAACCCCAGTATCAGTACGTGCCTAAAGGGTATCTACCCCAAGGTCAGTACTCGAATCAAGGTTTCCAACCACCGCAAGGTCAATCTTATGTTCAAGGAACGGGAAATGTACCTTTCAATTATCAATCCTACCCTCAACCCAGTTATGGTCCTCAATATTCTCAACCTGTTATGGGTCAGTACCCTAGAATGAACATAGTGTGGGATCCATCGCAAACCCAACAGGTGTTGCAGCCAAGTGTACAGTTGTCATCTCAAACTGGACAACCCTTTGTTTCTGGTACACCCCAACAACCAGTTCAGTCTAACATTCAAACTTCTGTACCTTCGGTAGTTTCTCAGTCTGGGCCTACTTCGCCTCGTACTCCATCTCAAATGACTGCTGCAACTACCGCAACATCTGTTCAATCTACCCCACCTACTTCTGGAGTATCGACAACTTTGGTTTCTACTATTCCTGTATCTACTCCTCAGACATCTTTACCACAGTCTGGATCCACGATTCAAACTACGGTTCAGATGCCTGTAGGACAACCTGGTTTAAGTATGGTTGTCACAAGTCAACCACAATTCACTTATCAACCGTACCAGGGACAGTACCAATTCGGTCCTGCTGTGCAGCAGCTAGTCTATCAGTATCAAACGTACCCTGGGTACACTTATCAACAACCTCAACAACCCCAGTACGGTCTAGTTGATCCTGGTTTTCCGGGAGGATACAATATCGCGAACGTGATTCCTATTCCAAGTTTTCCCGAATATCCTCCTCGTGGGGCTAGTCTCATGACCCAGAGTTTTAGGGATCCTAATTGGTAGTTACCATTTATTGCAACTTTGGAGTTGCCTGACTTGTCGCGCCTAACGAATGATCCGATTAATTATCTTCCGTTTTGGCCGCCAATGCCGAATAATTTGCCCAGTGACATTCCCAAGTTTGAAGGTAAATTAGGAGAGGACCCGTCGAACCATGTGATGACTTACCACCTATGGTGTGCATCTAACTCCATCACAAATGATTCGATCCGTCTTAGACTATTCCAGCGCACTCTAATTGGTCTCGCGGCCAAGTGGTACATTGAGTTACCGCGAGGCACTTTTTATAATTTTAGTCAGTTAGCTACCTCGTTTTTAACTCATTTCCAGTTGCCAGTCAGATATGACAATGGCATGGAATTACTAACTTTGTTAAAGCAATCGTCGTCCACTTATATTTCCGATCATATTCATGAATGGAGATGTTGACAGCATTTAGTGAAGGTATTTATTCCGGATCAGATTTTGGCAGAGTGGTTTGTAAAATCTTTGTTGCCAAAGATCACTGAAGATGTGGCTAAAGCCAGAGTTGTTACTGAGGACCAAGTAATTGCTCAAGCACAATACCTTGACTTGGTTTATACTCAGTCAGGTACGTTACATGAAAAGATCCCCGATCTTCCCAAGTCAAATCAAATCGTTGCAGCTCCTTCGGGATCTCCTGCTGCTGACGGTATGATTGGTACGGTTAACACTAAAAGTAAGAAGAAGTCTTCCAAGAATTATTCTCCTATCATAACCTTGCCTGATTCCCCAACAGGAGATTCTTCTGTAGAGGTTTCCGCTGATATTCACATTGTAGAGTCATCTACAGCTAAATCAAAATCCGGTGGGAAGAAAGGAAAGAAGAAGAATAAAACGGACAAAAATTCAAAGGATAAACCTGAAAAGTCGGAATCTAATGATGAAAAGCGCAAACCTCGTTATCCATGTGTCATTTGTGATGATCAACATTTTACAAGAGACTGCCCTCATCGTGCAGAGGTTGCGAAGATCGTCAAAGGTTCCCAAACTCCTGATGTTTTGAAGGATCCATTTCCATGTCAAGACAGCAATATGATAGGTTCTTCCTCGAGTGTGAATCAAGAACCCATATTCATGATGTCCCATGTTAGGATTGCGACTCGATCACAAGATTATGGTAGTAAAAGTCCTGTTTATGGCAAAGAAGTAGAATCTTTGCCATCAACCTCAGTTCCCAGTTCCGATCCACTACAAATCGAGAAACCTAATCCAGACTTAGTAATCAAACCGCCCGCTAAGGGTATACTTCAAAAGTCAGCTTTCAATCCACATGCGAGAGCGGCTCAGAACTATAACATTGTTGAGGATTTAGTTGTTTCACCCTCAGCAATGTCGGCTTTGGAAGTGCTGCAATCATGTCCAGCATTGCGTAAATTACTTTTGTCGGCTATAGGAGTTGTTGACGTTCAGGACCCGAACCTAATAATTTTCGATCTAGAAAATGGTACACCACGTCTCCCTCATCAAATGGCTTTCCAGATCCCAGTGATAGTCAAAAACAGGCCTATTCATCAGACTGTAATTGATGAGGGAGCCTCAACGTGCATTATGTCGATACAGTGTTGGAGATCGCTTGGTTCTCCTTCACTAAATCAATCCCCGACAATTATTAAGGCCTTTGATGGCCGTGGGTTTCATCCTTTTGGCATTCTACAGGATTTGCCTATAGGGGTTGAAGGAAAAACCGTTAGTCTAGATGTGGAGGTGGTTGATGCCCCTCTAGATTACAACCTTCTCTTGGGTCGAAGTTGGTCTTACGCTATGACAGCGGTCGTTTCATCGGTCTTTCGAGTAATAAAGTTTCCACATAATGGAAAGATCGTAACAATAGACCAGCTGGCTTACTTTTCATCTGACCCAACCTCTTCGGAGAATATTCAGCATGTTGGTAAAATGACTATCCCATATAAGGATGTTGGAGTAGGATTAGTTAAAGATGCCGGTTTACTGGGAACTTTTCCTTTTCCTCCAATCAACGCATCATCTTCATTTGCAACCATTCATATGATTACATCAGACACCATTGTTTATGATGATCCTTGGATCATTCCTTCTGAATCTGAGATAGACTCATTTGGTAATTCCATGCCTTTGAGTCCATATGAAATTGCCTATGAAGCGGTGTAGTCTTTTGCCGACCTGTGTTCAACCGAAAATGACTTAATGAATGTGGTCTGTGAGGAATCACTTTTCACATCAACCTCGGATTTAACTACGTTTTCTGAACTTGTTCACTCTCACGAGCAAATTCGTGAAATCCTATGTGTAGATGATCTACCATGGGAAGATCTCCATCACAGGTCTTCATTTTTACATGAGAATGATCGTTTTGAAAATGATTTCTCATCAATTTTTACGACTGAATATGTCAAGGAACCTCAGAATCCAATGAAAAATCCCAATTCAGAGTTAAATTTGGGAAACATCTCTCAAACTATTCCTATTGACATTTCGGTTAAGCCCATAATTGTTGAGAACATTCATATAGGTGCCTCATGTACAGATGACGAAATTCAATTATATAAGGCCCTATTTCAAGAATTCTACGACGTGTTTGCCTGGTCCTATGAGGAAATGCCAGGTATTGATCCCGCGATTGTTGTTCATGATATCAAGACTTACCCGGATGCTAAACCCATCCGACAACGTTTGCATCAGATTCACCCACGAAAAGCTGTTGCAATTAAAGTAGAAGTTGGAAAACTGTTGAAAGCAGGTTTCATTTATCCGATCCCGTTAACGGATTGGGTATCGAATATTGTTCTGGTTAACAAAAAACAGGGAACAATAAGAATATGCATCGATTATAGGGACATTAATCGAGCCTGTCCAAAGGATAATTACCCAATTCCCTATATCGATCAAATCATTGACGATTGTGCCGACAGTGAAATATTTTCCTTTATGGACGGTTTTTCCGGATACAATCAAATCAATATTCTACCTGTCGATCAACAGAAAACGGCTTTCATTTGTCCATGGGGGACATTTGCTTATTGCAAGTTACCTTTTGGGCTTAAGAATGCTGGAGAAACTTTTCAAAGGGCGATGTCTTATGCATTTAAGACATCAAGCACATTGTGCAACCCTATCTCGATGACTTGCCTTCTCATTCATTACATTGAGCTGATCACCTCATCCATTTACGAGCAATCTTTATGAGGTGTAGGCATTATCGTATTCGGTTGAACCCACACAAATGTGTCTTCTGTATTGAAACGGGTCGATTGCTGGGATTTGTAGTTTCGAAAGCCGACATTCGCGTTGATCCCTCGAAGGTCGAAGCCATCATCAATTTGCCTCCTCCTTCGAGTCTTCGCCAACTCCAAAGTTTGCAGGGGAAAGCAAACTTTTTACGACGATTCATTCCTAACTATGCCGAGGTTATAAAGGGTTTTACCCGGTTGTTGAAATAGAACACTCCATTCTATTGGGATGAGATAGATCATAAATCTTTTGATGCACTCAAACACGCATTGACCCATGCACCGTTGTTGCATCCTCCCAACTACAACCAGGATTACTTCTTGTATCTCGCCGCCTCCCATTCCACCATTGGAATGGTTTTAGTTCAGGAAGATGAATTCAGAATGGAACATGTGATATATTACCTTAGTCAAACGTTAAATCCAACTGAGCTAAAATACTCACATGTGGATAAATTGGCATTGGCAGCCGTTCAAGCTGTCCAACGTTTTCGTCACTACATTTTACTATGTAAAACTACGGTAATTTCAGATTGCAACCCTATGATCTACATTTTGACCAAGAAATTGCTAGGGGGCAAGTACTCTAAATGGATTGTTATCCTGTAGGAGTTCGACTTGGAGTTTGAGAAATCTAAGTCTAAGAAATCTTTATTTTTTGCGGAGTTAACGTGTGACTTCCCGTGTGTTGACACAGAAACTGTGGCAGAGGAGCCCATTGCGGATGAATCCTTGTTTCTAATCAGCACTTTAGATCCGTGGTATGGGGATATCATCATCTATCTCCAGACCCAATCCTTTCGGCTAGAAATTTCAAGGTCAGAATGTCGGAAAATTCGATTCCAGTCCCAACAATTCAAAATTATTGGAGATACTCTTTATCGCCGTGGGGCGGACTCTATTTTTCGACGTTACTTAACTCACGAAGAAGCTAAAAGCGTTCTAAATGACTTTCACTCTGGAGCATGTGGTGGTCATATGTCTGGTTATGCCACAGCCCAAAAGATATTGCGCGCTGGCTACTTCTGGCCGTCTTTGTTTAAAGATTGTATTACGGTGGTCCGAAAATGCCACAACTGCCAGATTTTTTATCATAAGATGCACGCTCCACCTGCTTCTATCCACCCTATAATTGTCGTTGGTCCTTTTGCTAAATGGGGTATCGATTTTATTAGATGTAACCCTCACTCGGCTGGGGGGCATGCGTATATCATCCTTGCGGTAGATTATCTTACTAAGTGGGCTGAGGTGATGCCTACATTTGAGGCAGACGGCAAAATAGCTGCAATTTTCGTGTTCAATCATATAATTGCTAGGTTTGGTGTCCTGCAAGTGATAATCACTGATCATGGGCATCATTTTTGAAATGTTATGATGAACGAACTTACAGGCCAGCTTGGTTTACGTCACGATAGTTCAACCCCTTATTATCCACAAGTGAATGGTCTGGTTGAGTCCATCAACAAAGTTTTAGTTATCATGATCTGACGAATCATTGGGATTCATCGATCGAATTGGCAGAACATGCTATTTTCAGTGCTTTGGGCATACCGAACTTCAGTAAAACCATCAACAATGTTCACTCCTTTCCAACTAGTCTATGGTTTGGAAGTTGTGTTACCCATTGAATGCGAAATCCCGTCACTACAAATGGCCATCGAGTTACTTCTAGCCACTTCAGACGAGGAAAAGCATTTGTTATACTTGGCTCAATTAGATGAGAATCGACGTGATGCTACATTGGCGATCGAGACTCACGCAAAACGGATAAAAGCTCAGTATGATTGAAATGTGACCCCTCGAAATTTTTCGGAAGGAGATCTAGTCTTAGTTTATGATCAAGCTAATGATAAATTAGGCGCTAGAAAATTCGTTCCTATGTGGCATGGTCCCTATATTGTCAAGTGAAATCTAGCAAAAGGGGCCTCTGAATTGGTAGACTGTGACAGGGACTCTTTAGGTAAACCCAGAAATGGTCTTTACCTGAAGAGGTATTATGCTTAAAAGAATGGGTATGGAGATTTTTTAGTTAGGTTAGTTTTTCTTTCTAGCTGGTGTGTTTTAGTTTAAAAAGTGTGCTTAGCTTAGAGAGTGTTCTTTCGTCATTATTCCTGCTTATCTTGGTTCTACTCTTGATATTGCAGATGTCGATGCCTCTCCAAACATACATTGGATTTGCTAATGGTGCTTGTCGTAATACACGGAACATCTCTTCCGCAGCTTGGGTTATCTATTCGCCCTCTGACGAGTTAGTTTCCATGCATGGGGTAAGCCTCGGTCAAACAACAAACAACATTGCAGAGTATAGTGCAGTGATTGAGTTATTATCTGAATCTATTTCATTTGGGATTTGGAGTTTCATAGTGAGGTTAGATTCTGAACTTGTTATATTACAACTTAATAGAGTGTATGCCATTAGAAATCTAGTGTTATTGAGATTATTTTTGAGAGTGCGTCTCTTGGAACGTGAATTTGATTACATTGAATATCAGCATATTCCAAGGTTTTTAAATACATTAGCAGATGAAATTGCTTCTCGAATGTTAAATAGACATTTGCAATAATCATACATGTAAATTTAAAACCATTGCATAACATGATTTACAAGATAAGCCGGTAATAGTGATATATATATAGGAGTGTGTCAAAAAATACATCGTCTTCGATCATAAGTTGAAAAACACCTTATGATCGGCAAAAATGATAAGTACCAAAAACAGAAATGTCACATGTGCCCACAATAGGTGATCATCCTATCACTGGTGATGATCTCTATAAGAAACCACTTCCCGGGCCACCTTGCAAAGGAACCTCCTAAAAGGTCCCAGGACTCCAATCACATAGCGTTGAAGTTGATGAGGAATGTCATCTATAGTGGTCTCAGGAATATCTCCTGTCAAACGCTTGAGATGACCCTCCAACTCGGCCAAAACCTCTGCTGATTCGTCCTGCGGGGCAGGCACGGGTTCAACTGGTTACTTCCTATCGAAAGGTCGGAGAGCGGCTGGTCGCTATGGACCCACATCTGCATTTGAAACTTTTGCTATCAGTTTTGATACGATGGAAAATAAAAAAAATTAAAATAGGAAAAATGTTGAAAAGGATTTTACCTGAGTCGTCCCACTGCTCTCCTGGTGGAAGAACCATGTCTGGGTCATCAGGAAAATCTATCCCAGCGTAAGGGAAGTCCTGAATGGAAAAGACCTGGTTTTCCAGCCATTGGAAATACTCAGGTTTGAATCGAGCAACATCTGTCCTCTCGTCCGGGTGACGGGACATGACTGTGACCCATCGCATCAGTTTGGGCTCTTGAGGAAGCCTAGCTCCAACAGTAAGGTGCTACGGGATCAGCACAAGAACCCTCTCCAAGCCAAAACTCATGACCAAAGCCCCATAACCAAAGGTATTTAGTCGTCCACTCTTGGCCCTGGTGAGTTGGACCTTCACATTGGCCAGCACAACATTGCACTAGTTGAAGATGGTGCCTCGAAAGCAATAAACTGCCATACGCATCTGGGATCCGGTGGTAATATGTAATGCGGCAGCTCCGCAAAGTTTGGTGACAGGAAATGAAATCACCATGAGTTCAGGACGGGATATGGTCTTTATGTCTATCCCTTTGTCTCTAGCTTGGTTGTTGCAGTACTCTAGCCGGAGACTATCGACAGACTGGCCACCTGGCCTAGTCCCATGCAAAGTCAAGTCTTCGCCTCTCTTAGGAAAAACAGTCAAAAAATAAATGTTCGTGGGCTCGATTTCAAGCTGGTGGCCGCCAATGAAGAAGCACTAGTCCTGTATGCTCCATCTGTCAACCAGCCACTGTAAGAAATCCACCTGAGCCCTCATGCCAAGGATGGCCCAGAATTTGTACAGTCCACATGCCCTCAAAGCATCAAGTGAAGGCTAATGATTCCATGCGGCAACATCCACATCTTCATGCTCTCGTTCACGCCAATCTAGCATGATGTACTCTCTGCATCAAGTATAATGATAAATTAAATTGCTAGAAAGCATTTTGTATGGTCCATTTTTGAGAATTTTTGGGTTCAAAACCCTTGCGGCGGGGTACGCACCCTCCAGGTTAGACACAGTGCGTGGGACCGCACTTTGTCTAGAAGGAAGGTGCGGGCCCCGAGCTTTTTCCCAATGGAGAGAAAGTCGGGGTCCGCGGGTCCGCAATGGTAAACCTATGGACCCCCACGCACGGGTTTTGCACCTTAAAACCCTCCCAAAAATGAAACGAAGGACTAAAACAAAAAATTAAACGGTTAAAAATGAAGAGTGGGATGATGTGGATTACCTGGAGAAGACGCCGTTCGATTTCGACGGTTGGATTTTCCGCAATCTTCACGGGAAGTTTTCTAAGCAAAAGCACTATTTTCTCACCCAAACTCAAACGGTAAAAATGAATTGACAAAAGCCCTTTTTATAAGTTTTTTGAGTAAATGAATTGCAAATTTGTTTATGTTTCACTTTGAAAAGGTATTTTTGCAACATTTTTATCCATTTCAAACAGGTATGAGTAATGTTTGTGTTTTTGTGCAGAATAAAGGATTATTCAGGTGAAATCTATCATTTTCAACGGAAAAAAATGTAGAGTCATCTTTAAGCTCTTTTCTGACTCCTAAAAAATTAAAAGATTGTCGAGTGTTTCTTTTAAACTCTTTAAAACGGAATTAAAAGACGGCCTACTTATAGCTCTTTTCCGACCGTAAAAACATGAAAAGATTACCGGATTTTTGTCGTTTCGAATTCGATATTGGTTATAAAACGACGTGTCATTGATCGCTCTTTTACTTTTTCGGGTCAAGGGCACTAATAACGAAAAGTACTCCTTGGTTGTAAAAGATCAAGAGGTTCTCTCAAGTATTATTTTATACTTTTTCGGGCTTGGGAGACACAAATTTACGAAAAAGGTCAACCTTGGAGTCTTCTTAAGTTTTTTCAGACTCTCTAAAATTGAAAAACACCGAGTTTCTCCTATATTGGACTCGTTAAAATTTCACAGTAAAGGACCTGTTCAATTACAAACAGGAACGAACCACTCCTTCTTAGGGTTCGAATTTAAACTAAGTTGGACTCATCTGAAGGATGAGCTTATAATCAAGCAAATGTTATCCTCCCCAAGCTTGTCAAAAATAAAGAGGTACTTGCCAGAAATGGTTGGGGAAAAGAGAGAGAAATGAGTCTGTTTGTCATACTTTGTAACCACTCTTGAACACGACACTTTTATTCACCTGGGTTGGGAAATACTTTGCCTAACAGTTGATCAAGCCACATTGAAAGTCTTCAGCCGATTTCTGGGTATTAACTTTGGGTCAATTGTCACCAAGCCATCTGTCATGTCGTTATGTGTTCAAGAGGTCACTGCCAATAAGCCATTCATCTGCAAAATATCTGTCATCCATCTTGACAATCCCTGAGTCAGTCCTTGCAACTAAATTTCTTCAACTTGATCTATGGTTTCATGTTGTGGGCTTGCCTAGGACGGATCGCTTTCTATCGACATCAGCTTATTATCTAGAAAGATGATCTAGGAATCGTAAGTACCTTGAGATCTGCATGCCTCAATGGCAGGTTTCTCGCCTTTGACGACAGTTGACATCATTGACTTTCGATCGAAGGATTCTGTGATATGTTCGACATCAACACATCTATTCACATCTCATGGATTTTACTGGGTACTTTGAGAGCCATTGACATCACTGGTGGTTTCTCTAACACTTGTTAACAGTTTACATCATTGACTGGTAATCAAGTGGTTTCTACCATGTTCGACATCAACACATTTATTCGCATGAATAGAATCGTACTATTTCGGGAAGTAGAAATGAAGACCTTGGATCTAGTTTCCACCATCCAGGCTGCGAGGAATTTTGTATTCATTATGTTGTGGACTATTCATAAACAGATGGCTATGTCCATACTGTTTTCACATGAGTCTATACTTGTGATGTTTTACAAGATCATTTCTATATCAGAGCAGTAGATAGTTTTCTAGTTAGTTTTGATCTGAGTATGGGAACGCCTACCTCAGCGATGATATGATCTCATATATACATCTTGCATTGAATGTTTTTACAGGTTCCGACCGGGCTCTCCACAAGATGATCCTCGAAATGATAAAGTACTTCACTCTTCCTATATGATAAATGAAATCCTCATCTACTGCAGACTTCACACTTTAGGGGGCAATCTGTTACACAAAAATATCGTCACCATGATTATTTACAGTCAGTATGGGTCTATCATCACTTGTACTGTACTCCTAAGCAAGTCTAAGACCTCAGCTCTTCAAATCAAGCTTTGGAAATGGGAGAAAGACATTAAAAATCAATGTAACTCTGGTTCCACACTTTCTCTAATGGTCACCAATGGTCCCGCACCTTCTGTGTACAAAAGCTGCATACCTACCCGCTCTGTCCCTAACGGTGTAAGTGTACATCCATGTGAAAGTCAAAATGCGCAAGTTTTATCTTAAAAAACTCGCTTTGGGTTAATTCTAGAGTTTTCTAGAAGGAATTTTGACGTGGATTGTTCGCTCTGAGGTGGTTCATGCATCCCAAAAGAGAAGGAGCTAATCCCTTGACTAAAGGAGCTATCCCTTTGAAGGAGGGCTTTATCCCTTTGAAGGAGGACCTAGTAACTTCCCTCCATTGCACTATAAATACAGGCATTGGAGTGAGGACTAGGGAGGTTAGAAGCTGAACATTTTGAGGGTAAATGCTGGTGAAATTAAGACTTCCTAGTTGAGCTTAAGAGGAGAGATCACATATCTTTTTGGCTTCATTGGGGAGTCAGTGAAACTTGTCAAAGTAGAGGAGACTTCTTGCTGGACCCTAGGAGGAGCTTGTACAGTGTTAAGGCAAAGGTTGTAAAGTTCTTCTTCTTTTGAATTAATACAATCAAACTCATTTTTCTCAACAAGTATCTTATGTTATTTGTTTCATGAACTCCTTGACTTTCATGTTAAATATGTTTTATGCAATTGACTTTTTAGCTGCTATTTAATTTGTTTGCCTTGTTTGTGTTTGCAGATTCGCGAAAAGGAGCTCATTTGGATCAAAGGAACGATGGCATCCACAAGCTTGCGTTGGACCAAAGGTAGGCCCTAAAAACACTTGTTTGCTATTGGTTATCAAAACATATTTAGAGAAAGATAGTGTCTGGTTGGTTGGCTTGTCATTAGGTCTTCTTTAGATTCTAGAAAGGTCTATATTGTCCGCAAGATCAACTCATTCCGTGTGACACCCTCATCAATAGAAACTAGGACTTACCATAATCCATCTCGGATCACTAGGCCGACATAATAAACATGTAATAATAGCCTTTACCATTATCTCTACCCAATCATTAGGCCAAACAATCATGGATTCCATCATATTCATCCAACTACACCGTGAGGAATTTTCTTCTCTCCTAGTCTCTTAGGATTTACCGCAATCCACATCAGATCACTCAGCCCTAAACTGAGACCCACTCTCCATGATTTACCACATATCCCAACCCAGGATTACTAAGCCCAATGGAGAGAAAAATACCTCTTGGCTTTACTGTATATCCTGATATTCATAGGCAAGGACTCCCAGGCCCACAGAGGCAATACAATCCTTGCTTTACCTCAACCCACAATTTGGTTCAGGAGTTACTAGGCGAGTGGCTTTACCATGATCCATAGTCTAATTCAGGTACCACTAGGCCATGTTCTCTATCATTTGGAGATCCACCTCACCCAACTTTGAATCCATCTAACAATCCAACTCAATCAAAACATGAGAACCTCAGCACACCATGGCTATCCATAAATGACAAGGCTAGGATGAAAACATTGTCACATCTCGCAAAACCCATTCCATAACAGAAAAAGAACCACATGCAATCCCATTCATGGAAAATCCACTAAGGAAAGTAGACATGCAAATCGATACCTGCAAATAACATTATTGTAGTTTCTTGATCCTTCTCTTCCCACATGGCTCCTTCGTTCCTCTTACCTTCTTTTCCTTTCTTCATGTAATGCCAAAATGCTCTAAGGAAACTCTAAGTGCCCAAGAGTCAGAGAGAGAGAGATAATAGTAAGGGATATCTAAAATTGAACTGACAAAATATTACAAACGGATCCTCAAAAACCTTTTCTATCAATTAGTCCTCTATTTTCTTCATTTTTCATTATTTTCCTTCATTTTCCTCCTCACATGCAACCTGTGACCTTTCACCTTCCTTTTCTCCTAATTTCAATTATTTTCATAAATAAATGTGTCAAAAATTCCATTTTGTCTTTCCAAATCCCTAGCCATTTCCTTTGTCATTTTCCTTAGCCATATTAACCAAAAAAGCACCCACACTAGGATGTCTTACCTAACATTCATATTGGAATAAGTTTCCCATCAACCATGGTTAGTATTTTTTCCTTTATTAACTTCTATTACATGGAATTTTCACTATGGTTGTTACAATTTTCTTATGTCATATATTTGGTGTTTTACTATTTGACTATGTCATCTATTTGTTGTTTGAGTGTTTGGTGTCTATTATA
Source organism: Pinus tabuliformis (assembly GCA_031772625.1). Taxonomy (NCBI): domain Eukaryota; kingdom Viridiplantae; phylum Streptophyta; class Pinopsida; order Pinales; family Pinaceae; genus Pinus; species Pinus tabuliformis. The sequence continues at coordinate 533,456,336 of CM062811.1, read as the reverse complement.
TTGTCTAGTTGATTTATCTAACATTGTGTGTTTATAAATTGCTTGCATGTTTGATTAATTGCATGTTATGAGTAGGTGTCTATAAGATTGCATGAAGAAATGATCTTGTTTTAAGATGGTTGTACTAATACATATGTCTTGAGATAACTGACATGTACTTGAGTGTAATAGGTGACAGTTTTACCAGTATGTCTAATGACTATGAGTTGACAATGGATTATGACATGATTTCTAGTATTGGTAAAGGTTGATTTAAAATTGATGGATATGATTGTCTTGATATTTGGAACATGTGTTTGACATGTGTAAGAAGTGGAGGAAACATTCTTGGTATTAGCAAGACAAGGTAATAGTTGATGGGTTTATATAACTAATAGTTGATGTGTCTGTAAGATTACATGAAAAAATGATCTTGTTTTAAGATGGTTGTACTAATACATATGTGTTGAGATAACTGACATGTACTTGAGTGTAATAGGTGATAGTTGTACCATTATGTCTAATGACTATGAGTTGACTATTGATTATGACAGGATTTCTAATATTGGTAAAGGCTGACTTCAAATTGATATATATATGATTGTCTATATATTTGGAACATGTGTTTTACATGTGTAAGAATTGTAGGAAACATGCTTGGTATTAACATGACAAGGTAATAGTTGATGTGTTTATATAATTAATAGTTGGGTGATGTATAGTGCATAGTAACACGGAATTGTAGCAACGAAAAGGTCAAAGAAAGGGATTGGGAAAAGTGATTTTCATACAGGAAGTCTTCTTAACCTTAATCTTGTCTGACATTATGATATGTCCTAGATTCATGAATTTGTATTTGACATGTATATTGGCTAGTCTCTAGTTACAGGTGGATCTGTCAAGGGAATTGGAGTCCCTTGAGTGATGGCATGGATGTTTTCAGTTGCAAGCAACGTGCTTGCCACAACAAGGTAAGGTGACCATTGTATTGTTATGTTTATTGAAGCACTAACAATTATGTGTTGATTGCAGTATGATGTAAGGGATTACATGGAAAGGAAATTGTGATGGAATCTTCAAGAAGGCTCAAGTTGAGATTTCCCTTGAAAGCACTGGGAACCATGGGGATTGATTCATAGTGTCTATTGTTAGTGTTGTTATTTTGGTCTTTTGGTGATTTGTTGTGCTTGATTGCAATTTTATTTGCATCTTTTTCATGGCCATGGCACTATGGTCATGGTGTCGTATTGTTTTTGGTTTCCCATGGTTTTTTTATTATTCTTTTCTTGTCTTACCTTTTATGTTTGGGGTCTATGGAATTGGTTGGGAAAGAGGAAATTTAATGGATCCTAGGGAGAGTGATGAACCTCATAAATGGGTAATTATATGGGTTCATTTTACCTCCTAACCTAGTCAAATCAACCATTATCTTAGCTTATTACATGATTTTCTGATTATATTTATGCTTATAGAGTGAGTTGAGTTATTTATGATTCCATGAGGTCCAATATCTGTTTAATGCAGATTATTGATGATTTTTGTTGTCAAAGTCAAGGATACATTGGAAAAATGGAAACAATAAATTAAAGTGGAAAAAGGAGAGGAATTATAGGAGGGAATCCCCTTCATTTGTTACTCTCCACTTGGAATTCTCCTTCATTCAGCTCGGAGTACAAGTAGCCAAGTCATGCATTAGCATGCAGCCAAGCAAGTGGACGATAATTGATGTTTATCTCGAGTTTTGGAAGCCAAGTCTCCCTGATTTTGAAGAAGTTGTTGGTAGCTTCATTTGTATAACTAGAGAGGCCTAGGGCCTCACTAGGGTCAAATTTTTGTTGAATTTTTGTTGCAGTATTGCTTATGTAAACTCTGCTCAACTTCGAGCTTATTACCTTGACAGTTCATGTAATCTTGTTATTGTTTTGAGAATAAAGATGGAATCCTTTTTGAGTTAGCACTCAGTTACCTTAGAGGGATGAAGCTCTTAGGTTAGGGCCCAATCCAAGTAGCCAAGCTCCTCTTTACTTGTATTTGTATGTTTCATCAGTTTGTAGATTAGGTTGTTATTAGATGTATTTCTTTTATGGTTAAGAATAGGTTGTTTTTTATGATTCAGTAGTTTTATTCCATTTGTGTTTTATATAGCAGGTTAAGCAGTGATAAAGAAAAGATCCAAAATTCTAGCAGTAGTGCCTTGGCCTCTCTTCCTCCCTTTGGGACAATGATTTGAGGCAAAGACCCTCTTGCTGCCCCAAAAACACAGATTTTCCTCATTTATAGGACTTCTAGTGTTTACATCTTTCTATTTGGTTCATAGTCTAGTTTACTTTGCTTCAGAATTTCTTCATCATGCTCATTTATTTATTTGCAATAGTATTCCTTCATGTTCTTCTTTCATGCAATGGTTATCAGCATTTCCTTTCATAAATCATAGTTTACTTTGATCTAAAAACTCTGTTTTTAGATGCACTTATTTCATTGCTTTCTTGGTCTCATTGCTTGACTGTCAGTTGTTTATGCAGCATATATCTTCTAGCAGCAGGCCAGCCTATTAGCCACTCCATCCTCCATCTAATCGATACCCTACAGTTCACCCAAGTCTCCCCTCAATTCTGCCTTAGTTTCCTGCATTTTCCATAGACTTTCCTCTCACTCCTTGAGAAAATCCAATAATCTTTCTCTCTCCTAATGATTCTTGGTAGATCTTGGGTCCCTAACACTTCATTCCAACCTTCATCTACCTTCTCCACCAACTCTAACACCTTCAAAACAGTGAAAACTGCTCTCAGCCTCCAAGAGCAACCAGAAAGAAAGGTAAGGGGAGTCAACCCATAGCTAGTACCTCTTCCTCTAACTCATCCCTTAAGGGGGAAATTGGAACCATGCTATGTTGGAAATAATACTGACAGGGGGGGTGGGGGTGAATCAGTATTAGCAAATCATATACTCTTTCATTTTCATACTCAGTTTCATATATGCTACTTCAGTTAAGGATACCGGCATATATACGCAACTGTGTTAAATGAAACTAGCATATATCCAGTAAACTTTATGATTTAGTTAGTTCATCTTCAGTGAATGCATCAGAACGTTATTAACCATATGAACAGTAAACATAATAGATCATCACACATAAAGAGCACACATAAACACCATGATATAAGGTGGAAACCCAATGTGGGTGAAAACCACCTGCTGCAATTTGTTTCTATCTTCCTTTAATAAGAAATTTTTTTTACAATGTACTGGTGTAGTCCTTTACCAGCATGCAGGCTGCAACCTGTAGAGGGCTATAACACTCTCTCGTTCTCCAGCTTCTTCTGGAAGGGAGCTACAACCCCCTTAGCTCTTTTAGTAGCTGAAATACTATTACGTAGGTGCTAACCTACAGAAGGCTACAACCCTCCCTTTTTCTTCGAGGGACCATGTTTCATCAATTTTCATACTGGACCCATAAATACAAAACAATCACTGATGCAATACAATCATCAACTTATACCTTCATCATAAATCTCTAAATCACCCAATACTGAATCACTGAAACCTTGTCATCAAAACACAGTTACCAGAACACAGACCAGAGCCCAAAACTCTGCAACAACCACTAGAACCAACAACAACCTAAAACACCAAATCTCATAATGCATACGCTACTTGATTATATCAAAATCGCATGTATACGTGCTTTCACCAGAGACAACCCGCGTACAGACCTAAAGATAATTACTTATACCTTCGCTGCCATTTTCAATCATGAGATAAGCATCACAAACCCATAACCAACATACTAAATCTTCACACTTCGTTAGACATGCATTACTTGCTCATCCCCTTTTGCCTAATGATCTTCTCCTTATATAGGTTTAGGCTTCTCTCAATACCATGGTCCAAAACCATGTAGAAACAATACTAGGGACCCAATACCTGGGTTCAACACTTCAGACGTAATACCAAGGACCAAAACCATAGGTCTAAATACCACGGGCCCAAAAATAAGATTTCCCACATGTACGCACTTTTCCTTGCGTGAAAGTTCATGTATACACATACGCATCTTTGGAACATCTAACCCGCGTGTATATGCGGCTTGGTCACAATGAACCCGTGTATATCTTTCTCTTGACCTGTTGTACTGAGATCTGTCCTCTGATTGAGTTACCATCACCTGTATCATATCTCTGAGTGAGTTTCCATCAAGGAAAAAACTTGTATCATAATGCCAACAATCTCCTCCTTTGGACTTGATGGCAACCACCACACCAAGTCACTCTCCCCCTTTGACATCAAGGGCAAAGGGCAGACCAAGAAGTTCTCTCCCTCTGCTATCCATACTCCCCCTGAGTACCTGTTGAAATCTCTGATTGGGCTCCCCCTTTGTATATGTCAAGATGTATCAATCCATCCATGCTCCCCCTGGGCACATGCAAGTTCAAAGACCATCTATCCATTCCAGACCATGATATTCATTAGCCGTTATCATACCATAAGCATCAGCATCCAAACCTGCAATACTATTCCTTTGATCAAACTACAAGATGTATCATTTAGCCTCATAAACTTCATCAATGACTTCTAACCATAATGCCAACAATGCACTTATTTGAAGTATATGCTCCCCCTGAGCCTGTGCCAATCATTACATATCATGATTGAACCCTTTCCTGAGTCTGTTCTACTGCCTTTTCTTCTGAACTCCATATACGCGACTCTGCAACCTCTAAATCACGTATATACACGAATTATCTTCATTATATCAGCGTATGCAAGATGGAATACTGAAGGTATTCAATTTTGGTTTCCCCTGTGTCTGTTATGTCAGCTAACTGAGTTATTTCACACCTTTCTGTCTCTAATTATGTCTTCTTCAATTCCTGGAACGGTGATGATGTATAGCCCTCTTTCTTTGAATTTTGAAATTTGCTCCTACATTCCCTTGCTTTGTGTCCAAGCTTGTTGCATGTATAACATCTTACATATTTCGTGTTCCTTCTATTGCAATCAATTTCTTTGTGTCCAAATGCATTGCAGGCAAAACAATATCCTCTAAAATACCTGGAATGTGATGACCTTGTGTGATGGTCTTGAATCATTCTACTTCTACATCTAGCTGCAAGATGTCCTAGATTATGACATACATAACATTCAATATTATTCAATAGAGGAAATAATTTTCTATCACTTCCATAGTTAGGAGCAAAGGATTTTCTTTTAGGAATTTCTTTCCTTGGTTGTTCCTTGTTGAAAATTTCAGATTTCTCATTAGAGTTCCTTGCCTCACCTTGTGAGCTAGATTCACCTTCAATAGATTCTTAAAAGCCAAGACCAGTTTTGATAGTAGGGGATCTTTGACTACCAAGAATTTCATCCAAAATATTAGTACTATCCTGAAATCGTAACAATTTATCCTTTTCATCTAATTTACTTTTTAAGATATTTACCTCAACTTGATGTTGTTCTTCCTTTTCTAGACACTGTTTCCTTATGTTTTCTTTAGCTTTTCTTCCTTCTTCCACTTGTTGCCTTAATTTGATCACTTCATGTTCTTGTTCTTAAAGAGCTTCTCTATTCTGCTTCTATGATTTTTCAAGATATTCCTTTAGAGGGAGGATCTTCGATTCAAGTCTCTGAATTGTTATGCTCTGATCTTTTACTACATCCTGCAATTGCTCCCTTACTCTGGTTACTGACTCCAATTGTTCATTTGATGTAGTAACTCCTTCTGTTTCTACATCCTTCTTTTCATATGCCATGAGACTTCGAATATCTTCACTATTATTAAATGAGTCATTACTTTGGGTATAATAGCTTCTATTACCTTCTTCAGACATCTTTCCTTTGTTATGAGGGCATCTGGCAGTGTAGTGACCAACTCTACCACATGAAAAGCATTTGAAAGGTAGCTTACCTTGGAACCGTCCAGTTCCTCGTTCAAGATTCATGACAAAATTTACCTCATATTCTTCTTCTGACATGTATCCTGATGCTTCAAATGTGGCTTCTGATGGTCCCTCTTTTCTCATCTCAAAAGCAGTTAAGATTTCGTGAAGCTGTGTCATGGTGATTTTCTGCAGATCCTCCTTTTCTTCTATGGCAGACACTTTGGAATCAAATTTAGCAAACAGGGATATCAAAACCTTTTCAACTAAGACAACTTCCTTAAATTCTTCACCGAGTCTCCTCATAGAATTTACAATCTCATCTATACGCAGGAAGTAATTAGTTATGCTTTCATTACTATGCATCTTAAGATTTTCATACAGGATTCTGAAAGTTTGAAGCTTTGATCTTTTTACTTGTTCATCTCCTTTGTAGCTTAGAATGATTTTGTCCCATATTTCCTTGGCTGATTTGAAATGCATGACCTTCATAAATTCTGATTGTGACAAACTTCCCAATAAGACAGTAACAGCTTTGGCATTGAGTTCATATTGCTTTCTCTCTATTGTATCTGTAGGAATTGATGATGGGTATGTGTATCGTCCTTCCACGATTCCCCAAACATCCATTCCAAGTGACTATAGATATGCCATGGTTCTTATCTCCCAGTGGGTAGAGTTTCTCCTGTCAAAGATTGGTGGCCTGATGGATGCCTCTCTTTCTTGATTATCCATTCTCATGGATCTTTCCTTCAATCGATCAAGCTTCTTCTAAAGGACCTGCTCTGATACCAATTTTTGGAAGTAATACTGAGAGGGGGGGGGGGGGGGGTGAATCAGTATTAGAAAATCAGATACTCTTTCATTTTCATACTCATTTTCATATACGCTACTTCAGTTAAGGATACTGGCGTATATACGCAACCCTGTTAAATGCAACTAGCTTATATCCAGTAAACTTTATGATTTAGTTAGTTCATCTTCAGTGAATGCATCAAAAAGTTATTAACCATATGAACAGTAAACAAAATAGATCATCACACATAAAGACAACACATGAACACCATGATATAAGGTGGAAACCCAATGTGGGTGAAAACCGCCTGCTGCAATTTGTTTCTATCTTCCTTTAATAAGAAACTTCTTTTACAATGTACTAGTGTAGTCCTTTACCAGCACGCAGGCTACAACCTGCAGAGGGCTATAACCCTCTCTCATTCTCCAGGTTCTTTCGGAAGGGAGCTACAACCCCCTTAGCTCTTGTACTAGCTGAAATACTAGTACGTAGGTGCTGACCTACAGAAGGCTACAACCTTCCCTTTTTCTTCCAGGGACCACGTTTCATCAATTTTCAGACTGGATCCATAAATAGAAAAAAATCACTGCTACAATACAATCATCAACTTATACCTTCATCATAAATCTCTAAATCACCCAATACTAAATCACTAAAACCCTATCATCAAAACAAACTTACCAAAACACAGACCAGAGCCCAGAACTCTACAACAACCACTAGAACCAATAGTAACCTGAAACACCAAATCTCATAATGCATACGCTACTTGATTATATCAAAACCGCGTGTATACGCGCCTTCACCAGAGACAACCCACGTACAGATCTAAATATAATTACTTATACCTTCACTGCCATTTTCAATCTTGAGCCAAGCATCACAAAACCATAAGCAGCATACTAGATCTTCACACTTTGTTAGACCTGCATTACTTGCTCATCCCCCTTTGCCTAATGATCCTCTTCTTATATAGGTTTAGGCTTCTCTCAATACCATGATCCAAAACCATGTAGAAACAATACTAGGGACCCAATACCCGGGTTCAACACTTCAGACACAATACCAAGGACCAAAACCATAGGTCTAAATACCATGGGCCCAAAATTAAGCTTTCCCACATGTACGCACTTTTCCTTGTGTGAAAGTGCGTGTATACGCATACGCGTCTTTGGAACATCTAACCCGCGTGTATATGCGGCTTGGTCATTATGAACCTACGTATATCTTTCTCTTGACCTTCTCTACTGAGATCTATCTTCTGATTGAGTTACCATCACTTGTATCATACCTATGAGTGAGTTGCCATCAAGGACAACACTTGTATCATAATGCCAACATGCTGGAAGACTTCAAGAGTGAGATGATGTAGACTCTTTCCATGAAAATAGATACCTTGCATATCAAAAGGAAACAAGAGGAAGCAGAGAAGGCTTTGGCCATCTTTTGCCCTAGATGCACCAAGAGGCATCCTAGGAATGAATGCCTATTGAACTCTATAGAGGTTTGTTCAATTTGTGAGGAGAATCATTCTATAGATAAGTGCCCTTCCTTGCCCAGACTTAAAGCTATATATCAAGGGGCTAAGGAAGCCACTGAACAACTCTATTACATAAACCAAAGAAGGCCGCATGAACCCAGACCATACCAGCAGAGGATGCAAGGGACATCCCAGGCATACTACAACCCCAACCAAGTCACTTCCATACCTTCTTAGGGCCCCCCTACCCATCCTTCTTGGTCCTTCACATCTCAATATCATGCTCAACCAGCCAACCATTCATTTCAATCCTATGCTCAGCCATCACCTCAATTGAGTGCACCTCATCAAGGGTGGAAGCCCCAATAAAACTCTCTCCCCACTCTTTTTCCTCCACCATTTTCCCAACCACAACAGTTACCTCTTTCTCCTCCAAAGAAACCCCAAATGCCTTCCCAGCCAAACCCGAACTCGAACAATAGACACAATCAGCACGTATATAGTAGGGAACCATCATGCCCAACTTATGCTATGGAGATTCAGGAAATTAACTTGCGAGCTAGGAAATTTATCCCAGATAGTCAGCCTCCACCTAGGGATGTTGAGGAAGATAAAGAGGAAAGTGAACCTAAAGCAATTCCACCCTTTCCTAAGAGATTATCCATGACAATCCAGCCTACCCCAGAAGAAAATGAACTCTTGGGGGAATTAAAACACTTATGTGTAAAGATACCACTTCTCCAAGCCATAAAATATGTGCCTATCTACAATACATTGATCAAAGGGAAGTGATTTAGGCATCCTGGTAGGTGTAAGAGATATGCCCCAACCATCAATGTCATAGGGCAGCTGTCCGACCTGATGTTGGGGTAGGTAATCTGTCCAAAATATCTAGACCCTGGAAGCCCAGTAGTTGATGTCCACATCAATGGCACCATAATCCCACACACTTTGATTGATCTAGGACCTACCATTAATGTGATGACAAAGGACACAATTCTCAAACTCAACCTTCAAGGTTCCTTGAGGAAGACCACAAGCGTGCTATAGTTAGCAGACTTCTCCACCATGACCCCTGAGGGGATTGTGGAAGATGTGATGGTCTCCATTGATTCTTGGGAGTACCCTGCTGATTTCTTAGTTCTCCAGCCCAAGGTAAAGCTCACTGGGTATCCTCTCATTCTGGGAAGACCCTGGTTGGCTACTGCCAATGCCTACATCAGCTGTCGAGCTGGGAACATGACCATAAAGAACATGCATATGTCCAAGTAGTTAATCCTATATCCTCCTACCCAACCTTCATTAGAACATGATCTACCTCTCTGGTTGGAGGAGGAAGATGAGGATGAAGTTTATTCTGCACCGCTTTGTACATTAGAAATTGCCATGGGAGGAAAACAACAAGATGAGGATGATATGATTGAAAATCTGATTCAAAATCCACCTTCTAGTTTATCACCTTTAGAGGACATAGTAAGAGAAACCCAAAACAACCCCTCAAATAATCTCTGTGCGGCTGAATCCACTTCTCTCTGTGTTAATAATATAGAGTTTGGTCCAGAAAAAACCTTGAAAATCAATCCATCCTTGTCCACTTCCCAGGAGAAGGAACTGTGTAGCCTGCTGAGAAAACACTTAGATGCCTTCGCCTGGAGTTATAAGGAGATGAAGGGAGTGCACCCTTCAGTTTGTACTCATCATATATACATCAAGGAAGGTTGCAAGCCAGTTAGGTAGCCTCAAAGGAGGATGAACCCAACACTTAAAGATATTGTTAAGGAAGAACTATAGAAATTGCTTGATGCAGGGTTCACCTATCCCATCTCTGACAGTGAATGGATCTGTCCTTGGGTGCTAGTGCGAAATAAAAATGGTAAGTGGAGAATCTGTGTCGACTATAGGGAATTGAACAAAGCCAATAAAAAGGACCATTTTCCTTTACCTTTCATAAATCAAGTGTTAGATGGTCTGGCAGGGAAAAAGTTTTTCTCTTTCCTAGATGGGTTTAGCGAGTACAATCAGATTCAAATCAGCCCAGAATACCAAGATAAGACCACTTTCACTTGTCCTTGGGGTACCTTTGCACACTGGGTCCTTCCTTTTGGTTTTTGTAACACTCCAGCCACTTTCCAAAGAGCAGTACTGAATATATTCTCTGAATTAGTTCATGATGTAGTAGAGATATATATGGAGGACTTTACTCCTTATGGCTCTGATTTTTAGGAGCTTTATCTAACCTAGGAAAAGTTCTAGACAAATGTATTGAGATGAACCTGTCCCTCAGTCCAGAAAAATGTGAATTTTTGATGACTGAAGGGACTGTGCTAGGTCATGCAATATCTCAACAAGGATTGCAGGTGGACCCCAACAAAATTTCCATCATCCAAAGGGTCCCACCTCCTCAAAAGTTGAGAGATATCAGAATTTTCCTAGGCTTAGCAGGGTATTACCGAAGATTCATTAAAGATTTTAGCAAGCTAGCGTCTCTGTTGTTTGGTCCTTTAGGTAAAGATGTTGAATTTATATGGTCGGAAAACTGTTAATAAGCCCCAGATACCTTGAAAAGAAAACTTGTGACTGCCCCAATTTTGAGAGGCCTGAATTGAGCCCTACCTTTCCACATTCACACAGATGCCTCGAAAAAAGCAATAGGAGCAGCCTTTGGACAAATCAATGAAACATTACCCTATGCCATATACTTTATAAGAAAAAACTTGTCAGGGGCAGAGTTGAACTATACGGTAACCGAGAAGGAACTCCTAGTTGTCATGCATTCCTTAAACAAATTCAGACATTATATCACAGGCTATCAAACCTTTCTGCACACTGATCATGCTGAAATTAGATATTTAATGAACAAACTAGATGTAAGTGCTCGCATTATTAGATGGTTTCTTTTACCGCAGTAGTTTGATTTGACCATTGTTGATAAGCCTAGTAAAGAAAATGTTGTTGCTAACTTTTTGTCTAGAGTAAATTTTCTTGCAGGTGAAGAAGGAATGGTGGATGATCAAATGTCAGATGAACACCTATTTTCTATCTCAGTACTCTCTCCATGGTTTTTTGATATAGAAAACTACTTGGTTTCAACAGAGTTCCCACCACACTTATCCTCAAAAGAGAAGAGAAAGATAGTAAGGAAAAGAACCCCTTTCACTTGGATTGGGGGAAATCTCTTCAAACTTGGCCCAAATCAAATCTTTAGGAGATGTGTCAGGGAGGAGGAAGTTTTTGAAATCCTCCTGACTTCTCATGATGGGCCTTGTGAAGGTCATTTTGCTGCAAAAAGAACTACCTTCAAGATACTGCAAGCAAGCTACTATTGGACCCCTCTTCATCAAGATGTGAGGAGATATGTCAACCAGTGCAATCGATGTCAAAGGATGGGGAAACCCCCTCCAAAAGATGAAATGCCCATGCAGCCTCAAGTGACCTGTGAGCCATTTGAGAATTGGGGCATGGAATTTGTGGGGCCTATCATCCCTCCTTCAAAACAGAAGCAATACGTCATTGTGTGCAACTACCTGACAAAGTGGGTAGAGACAAAAGCAATCAAAGTAGCGACAGAAGAAAAAGTAGCTGAGTTTTTTAGGGAAAACATGTTCTACAAATTCAGGTATCCAAGAGAGTTGGTTGCAGATCAAGGCAGCCAGTTCACTTCTAATCTGATTTAAGACCTACTCACACATCATATAATCAAGCACAGGACTTCCAACCCTTACCATCCAAAAGCCAATGGGTAGGTGGAGGTCATGAACAGAGCACTGGAAGGTATCCTGACAAAGGTAGTGAGCGGCAGCAGAAAAGACTAGGCGGGCAGATTAGTTGAGGCCACTTGGGCCTACAACACAACATGGAAGACCACTATAGTGTTCACACCCTACGAGCTGGTCTATGGGAAGAAGGCTTTGTTGTCAATAAAATTTGAATTCAATACCCTGAGGATGGTAGCTCAGCTAGACCTAGACCTTATCCATGCATAGAAAGAAATATTACTCCAGCTCAATGGATTGGATGAACACAGAATGCAAGCCCTTCTCCACACAGAGGTAGTTTAGCTTCAGAGGAAGATATGGCATGACAAAAACATCAAAGAGAAGAAATTTCAAGTGGGAGATTGGGCACTACTATATGATTCAAGGTATAAAGATTTCAAGGGCAAGTTGAGGACAAGATGGCTGGGACCCTACACTGTGGAGAAATGCAATGAAAATTTTTAGTTCTGATTAGAACCATTGATGATGAAGCCATCCCCATGCTTGTTAATGGACACTGGTTGAAAGTCTACAAGAAACCCCTCTCTAAGTGAGAGTTCATTGAAGGATTAAATAAGTCAGTGATGGTAGTGAAGCATGTCTTATCCTCCACTTCACCCACTCACTGAAGAACAAGAGAAAGAAACAAAAAAAAATAAGGACTCAAGTGAAAACCTCCATGAGGTGCTTGAGTCCCATCATTGGGTTGAAAAACTCTCTTGAGGCGGCCCAATGGTGTCAAAAAAGAGAAGAAAGAAAATAAGATCCCTGGGTGAAAACCTCCCTTGGAGGTCCTAAGGTAGGCAACTAGGGTGAAAACCTCCCTAAGGCACCCTGGTTGTTTCTAGTTGTATTGCAGGTTTGCAGGAGGGTTACAGGAAGCAACAACAGGTGCCAAGGGAGCTCTGAAACCAATACCAGCACCTATCCTACCTTCCCTCACCTTTCTCCATCATTCTTGACATTATTTTCACCTCACTATGCTTCTCTTTCGAAAACTGTGTTTTCTATAGGAGGCCCTGTGTTTTCTACAGGAGGCTCCTATAGAAAATATAGAGAGCCAGAAATGGATTTTAAAGACAGTTTGAGGAAAAGGGAAGCTTCATAAAAGATTTATAAATCCTGCTACAGTCTTCAAACCTCTTTTCCATCATTTCTAGACCTGCATCACATCCCAAGCATCATTCTTCTTCCTACCCAATAAAAAACACTGAAAAAACAATTTTTTAGAAAAAGAAAAAAAACAAAAGAATAAGAAAGGGAACAACACCATCCACCTCACCTGAAACCTACCCTTTTCCTCTCAATCTCTATCCACATTTTTGGCATCATCCTCATAGCTACAAGCATAGAAAAAGCTAAAATTTCAAAGGGAGAAGCAGCTACAGGAGCTCCTGCAGGAATTCCTGTAGCAGTTGATCTCATTAAAATATAGCATCAACAGCATGAGGGTGCAAATTTGAAGGTTGAAGCACATACCTGAAGATCAGATCTAGCCAGAAAGGAACTTGCACACAACATAACCATACCTCAACAAGAAGACAAGCATGCATCAAAGGAAATAAAGGCATGCAGCAAAAACAAAGGCCATAGCACCTCACCACAAACACATTCAGATCTCAGGTAAGTAACTAACACTCTCCTCTATTTGCATTGGTATAATTAGAGAGAATGCAACAACAACAAGATGGTTGATGCTGGTTGGGGTTGAGGTGGCCAGTTAACTTGGCCACCTTCATGCAGTTGACTTCACTCATCCGAAGATGTCACCACACGTGCGCTTAGTCAAACTCAAGAGAGATGTCAAGGACAGGCAGTGGAGGCAATGGGAACTTCGATGCAATCATGAGGGATGATTACAAGGAAAGGGAAATGATGACAAGGTAGGTGGGGACCAACGGTTTGAATGGGGCCAATGTACACTTGGCCAGCTCACCCTCCATCACTGAAAATATCCATAAAAAGCAATAAGTACTCCTCGCCAAAGCACTCTCACCACATTTCTCCTTCATTCTCTCCTTGAAACTCCACTCCTGCTATATTCTCATGCCTCCACAAGCCTCGTACCTATCATTTTCCATTGATCTATCCCATATCCCTGCTCCCAGTGTTCTACAAGAGCATTTAAAGGTTCTATAGGAGAACCTACAGGAATCGTACAGGAGGGTTGGCAGTGTTCTACAGGAGGGCCACTAAGCTATTTTGGAGAGGGAAAACACCGTTTTTAGCACAATTCTCGGGTTGAAGAGGTAGGTTCTTTCCATAATTCCCTTGAATATCAAAATATGAAAGTAGTGGTTTAATTTTGAGGAGGAAATAAAACTTTTGGGTGGAGGAAATTCATAAAAAGAATTGCTACTTATTTAAAGAAAAAAAAAACAGAGTCTATTTGTCTCTCTGTTTTCTTCAAAAAATTGTTGTCTCCATTTCCATAGTTGGTTTTCCAAGGGAGCATAAACAAAATGAAAAGAGACTTTATGAGGAAGGAGCCCAGCAACTCCTCCAGGCTCCATGCACACCCCCAAGTAGTGGACATATTCGCAAGAGACAATTGGATGAACTTCTTTGAGAAATTCCGAGGGTTTGATGAGGAAATTGCTCAGGATTTTGCCCACTCTTTGGTACCTCACTCCAGAAAACATGCCACTGTCACCTTTAGGGGACTTTCCATGGAGATAACCCCTAAATTTAACAGTAGGGTCACCACCCTTCCTCTTGGGTTGCCTTGGAGTAAGGATGAAAAACCAATTGGCCAAGCTGCCAAGAAAAACTTCTTCCAAAATAATGAAACCCCTGTAGAAGATAAGAATGGCATAAGAAGAGCTAGCATACCATACCCTTGGGATGAGGTTAGATATAAATAATCAACTATATTTCCTGTGAGGGGAGGTATAGCATTGTCTATGGTTACCACTTTATAATCATGCATCAATTAAGGTATGGCATGGACACTCTAGCTCCTCAGAAGCTTAGCATCACTTACTTTCTCTTGCAATCCCTCATTGACTCCAGTACTAAAGTAAAAGCAGGAAATCCAGACCAGCTAGCTCACCATGGGTTAATCAAAATTTTAGTGGAAGAATCCCTCCATACATTTATAATCTCCATAGCATGGGAAATTTTCTGAAACATGACTGTTGAAGATGACATAAAGGCCCTAACATATGTTGTTAGCCCTACTGGTCGTGAGGAGGAAGAGCAGCAAGGGGGAGAAGGAGAAGAAACTAGTGATTTAGAGGAACAAGAAGGGAAGAAGAAAGAAACCAAAATAGAGGAGGAGAAAATAGAGCAAACAGAGATAGAGAAAGGGACAGAAGGAGGAAAAGGGGTAGAAAAGATAGAAGTGTCTCCTGAGACCCTAGAAAGAGAGGTAGCAGTTGCTCTCACTACCCTCAACACACTAGTTGAACCAAAACAAAAGAGGAAGAGGTAAACCTCAATGTATTTCAAGGCTAGGAAGAGCACAGGGATCAAAATAGGGAAACCCTAGCCTTCTTCTAAAGTGCCAATTGTTATTGAAGATTCACCCTCTACCCAAGGAAAAGAATCCCCTTCGAAGGGACCTATCACTTATGAAAGGGGGACTCCTAGATCTCGCACATGGAAAGAAAAAGTATAACTACAAGACTCAAAAACAGTTCTACAGGAGGCACAAAATGTTCTATAGGAGACCCTATCAAAACTATAGGAGACCGAAAAACTTGAAAAAAGGGTAGAAGTACAGCCACAGGGAAAGGAGGAAGCAGCAGAGGCACAAGAACTTGACCCCTAGCCTGGTCTTGGCTCTTACTACAATCTTCTTGAGGGGGGGAATAATAATTCCACATAAATTCACATTTCCACTATTCTTTGAACTGGAGAAAGAAAGAATAAGGACCCATAGGTGGATGCAAATAGCCAAATCCAAGGGAGTTGAGGATATTAGCCATATGGAGAACAAGCTTAGAGAAATGGGAAAAGAGTTAAGTGCTGTCAAACACAGGGAAGCAATCACAAGAAGCCACCTTGAAATTGAAAATGAATTGCTAAGAAGACAGCTGCAAGAGAAAGAGACCCAACTAGCATGCATGGCCTGTTGGTCCATGGAGGCATTGAATTGTAGGACACCAGCAAAATCCTATGGCCTCTATCTCAAGGACTAGTGGATGCAATTTCAAATCAAGATTTTGGCACAAAGAAGCACAATGCCTTTCCAAGATTACAGGTAGTTTATGGACCTATGTGACCAAAGCACATCAGAAGATAAGGCAAAGATGGCAGAATTCTATTTGCATAACATGGACCTTATAGACATGAATGTGTGGGACCCCAATGCTAGGCTAGGTGACCTGCAACTAATGGCCATGGCCTCATGGATGAACCATGAAGAGTTAAGGGAAGCAGAAATAAGAAGGTTGATGATAAAAGAACAAAATGAGCCCTTAATTATCATAGCTAAGCCATCATACCCCATGGCACTCATCAGCACACATAACATGCTCACACATAATCCTCAAATTGCCCCTAGATATATCAGTGATCAGGATCAAGCCATCGAACATTTTGAGGATATGAAAAGGTTACTTGGGGATGACTGTGTGCATGCATGTATGAAGAGATGGAACACCTTACCATACATTCTGTAGATCATGGAGTATCATTTCCCAATGAGGATGAAAGAGGAATTAAGGAGTGTGATAAGATACAAGTGCTCCATGTAGAGGTTTCAAGTCAATTGGATTGGCCTCAAATTGAGTCCACCACTGCTTCTAGGAATGCTCGAAGGCAGAAAAGAAGAAGAAGAGCAACAACAGTGGGAAGGGGTACACAGGAAGGTAGGATTCTATGACAAGGAAGGGGAGACCACATCAAAAGCATGGGATGCTAGGGAGGCCACCAGGGCCATAAAAGATGAGGAGATGGACTAAGTTGCTCAGAGGATGAGCAACACTTTTGGTAGGGGGCTGATGATGAGCCTCATAAATGGGTAATTATATGGGCTCATTTTACCCATTAACCTAGTCAAATCAACCATTCTCTTAGCTTATTACATGATTTTCTGATTACATTTACGGTTAGAGAATGAGTTGAGTTAGTTATGATTCCATGAGGTCTAATATGTGTTTAACGCAGATTATAGATGATTTTTGTGGTCAAAGTCAAGGATACAGTGGAAAAATGGTAGAAATAACTCAAAGTGGACAAAGGAGAGGACTTATAGGAGGGAATCCCCCTCATTTATTACTCCCCACTTCAAATTCCCCTTCATTCAGCTCAGAGTAGAGGTATCCAAGTCAATGATTAGTAGGCAGCCGAGCAAGTGGACGATAACTGATGTTTATCTCGCATTTTGGGGGCCAAGCCTCCCTGATTTTTAGGAAGCTATTGGTAGCTTCATTTGTATAAGTAGAGAGGCCTAGGGCCTCACTAGGGTCAAATTTTTGTTGAACTTTTATTGTAGTATTGCTTATGTAAACTCTGCTCAACTTCGAGCTTATTATCTTGACAATTCATGTAATATTGTTATTGTTTTGAGAATAAAGATGGAATCATTTTTGAGTTAGCACTAAGTTACCTCAGAGTGCTGAATATCTTGGGTTAGGGCCCAATACAAGCAGCCAAGCTCCTCTTTACATGTATTTGTATGTTTCATTTTAGTTTGTAGATTAGGTTGCTGGTAGATGTATTTCTTTTATGGTTAAGAATAGGTTGTTTTTGATGATTCAATAGTTTTCTTCCATTTGTGTTTTCTATAGAAGGTTAAGCAGTGATAAATAAAAGATCCAAAAGGCTAGCAGTAGTGCCTTGGCCTCTCTTCCTCCCTTTGCGACAATGATTTGAGGCAAAGACCCTCTTGCTGCCACAAAAACACACATTTTCCTCATGTATAGGACTTCTAGTGTTTGCAGCTTTCTAATTGGTTCATAGTCTAGTTTGCTTTGCTTCAGAACTTCTTCATCATGCTCATTTCCTTGTTTTCAATAGTCTTCTTTCATGCTTTTCTTTCATGCAATGGTTATCAAAATTTCCTTTCATAGATCATAGTTTACCTTGATGCAAAAACTCTGTTTTTAGATGCACTTATTTCATTGCTTGCTTGGTCTCATTGGTTGACTATCAGTTGTTTATGCAGTAGATATATTCTAGTAGTAGGCCATCCTATCAGCCACTTCATCCTCCATCTAATCCATGCCCTACAGGTCACCCAAGTCTCCCCTCAATTCTGCCTTAGTTTCCTGCATTTTCCATAGACTTTCCTCTCTCTCCTTGAGCAAATCCAATCATCTTTCTCTCTCCTAATGATTCTTGGTAGACCCTGGGTGTCCTAACACTTCATTCCAACCTTCATGTACCTTCTCCACCCACTCTAACACCTTCAAAATAGTGAAAATTTCTCTCGGCCTCCTCCCGTAGGCCTCCTGTAGAACACTATTTTTCCTCTTGTAGATTTCCTGTGTCCTCCTATAGATTTTCCTGTAGGCTTTCTTTTGAAGGCCGAGTTTGGGAAAAGCCTCCAGAAGGCCACCTGAGACCTTCTAGGACCCATATACATCATCCTACATCCTCTCAAGTCCCAAAACCTCCCTCCATCGCCACGTATTCGCTGCCACATTCACAAACAAATAAATTACATGCATGTCAAATTTACCTAAAAATACATAAAAACAAAAAAAGATGCTTTTTACTCATTTTCTTCTAGAGATAGATTAGCTAGATGTTTTTTACTTCCTTGATTATGTAATGGAATTCTTTTCATGATTTTCATAATGCTTTCTGCAAAATTAGGATTAGAGGTTAACTAGGATTTCCTTGGTTTGCTTTACATTTCAATCTTCCTTTCTACAAGTAGAATATCATGAGCAGAGTAATCTCTTTTTCCTTTCATCACATATAGAGCTTCTTCCAAAATCCATAGAAGTTCGCTTGAGCTCCTAGTGATCTTGTGCCAGCTTACCAAGTGACAACCTACAGTAAGAGCTAGTACTTGTGCATACAGCACCATCGCTTCCAAGTTTGTTACGAACTATCGAGTTGATAAGAGCAAAGTAGGCAGCCCAGGAGTTGCAACATTATTATACAAAAACTGGTTCTCAACAGAGAGATGAATGAAACCAAGTAGGTGATGTAAGGCCTAGATGAAGCTCAGTGCATGTACAAGGCAACTGAAGGCAAGCATATAACAACTAGTTGGATTCGTTGGGTCCATTAGTGTAAATGGATGATGGTGGTACAATCATGAGAAAAGTAATCAGTGAAGGTAAATTGAATAGATTGAAGGTGTCATATTCCTTAGCTACGTTGGGAATTTTTGTTCTCGATGTTGTACATGTGTTTCACGGATAAATGAATTTCTCTTAACCTTGACCTTATGATATTTGGTAATTATGTTGTGATCATGATTGTGTAGATGTATATATATGTATACATATATGTATGTAGGTATGTCATTTTCCGACAATATCATGATTGTTTTGTGCTAATGTTATATATATGTATGCATGTATGTACCTGTGTCATTTTCTAATAGGGTCATCAAGAATCGTTCTTGTGGAGGAATCATTGTTTATGTAGGTGAATGGCATGAAGATATTTGTGGTTCATGAGAAATCGAGTGGGAAGAGTAGCTTGAAAAATCTTTAAGGTCAGTATCATGTGGATATGAATTGATATTACATGATTACACTATGTCTATGTTTATGGTATGGATAGGCTAATTCTCAGAGATACATCAACGAAATAAAACAATGTGATGCACAACATTCTAGGATGAATGAAAATGTAAGAGAACTACTACGATGTTTATGCCTCAGCTTAAAGAATTGATACCACCCCTTAAATGATGGGCATAACTAATTTTCAAAGTCTAGAGCTTTGACTTCCTCAGAATCCCTCCACAGATACACCAAGCATTTATTCAATTTGAAGAGATATCTGATCCTGATTACAGCAAATAGAAGAAGGAAAGCATGGCTAGTGGAGAGACACTCAAAGAAAGGCTTCTTGGTAGAGATATTGTGGCTTTCGATGTTTGGCACTATTGTTTTGCATATGTTCTATATGTTGTACATGTAGCATATATGATGTTGTACGCATGTGGTGTTGTGTATATATAGTGTGTGTACATGTCGTTTACGCAATATTATGTATAGGGTGGTCCATATAGTGTTGCATGAATATTTCATATGCAATGCTAGGTATAGATGGTGTTATTTACATGTCGGATATGCGGTGTTGGGTACATATTGCACTGTGTGTATGTTGGATATGTAGTGCTATCTACATAGGGTTCTATGTACATGCTTTATATGTAGTGCTATGTACATATGGTGTTGTGTGCATGTTGTACATGTGGTGCTATGTAAATATGGTGTTGTGTGCATGATTGTACAAGTGGTGTTGTGAACATGTGGTGTCGCATACTTGTTGTACATGTGGTTCTGTGTTCAGGTGGTGTTGTGTACATGTCGTGCATATGGTCTTGTGTACATGTCGTGCATGTGTAATTGTGTACATCTGGCATTGTGGAGATGTTCTATAGGTGGTACAATATACATGTGGTGTTGTGTATACATTGTGCAGGCGGTGCCATGTACATGTGATATTGTGTACATGTTGTGTAGGTGGTGTTGTGTATAGGTGGTATTGTGTTGTACATATGGTGTTGGTGTACTATGTGTTATAGAAATATTTGGGCACGTCAACCCCAAACTTATATGTCAATGTATTAGGGCTCATCAACCCCTAAAAGATTTTTTTCATACCCTAAAGTAACATATTCATCTGAATACATCATTCCCAAAAGTTCCATCTGCGAAACCATCCAGAAATTGCCTAAATTGAACCATACTGACTGCTCCACTGGCAAAGTGCAATGAATACTGAGTGGTACACTACTAGGGTGTGATGCATACTATTTAGGCCTTCTGTAGGGTGCGATGGGCGAGGATGGACAAATGTCTGTGACAGTTTGCTAGGTGGTTTCTCTTGGAATCTTCTAGAAACTTCTCCTATGCCACTTGCCTCTCTGAATTCACCCAATGATGAATAAGGAATATAAAAGCATCTGTTATCCCTTCTCTTGTGGAACCAATTGTAACAAGTGGAATGACACTAATCAAACCCCATGGACGACTCACACCCTTGTACACATCTATAAATGGATCCCTCATCCAATAGATCAGAAGGATGAAACGTTGTGAATTGCAGGTCAGTGCTCATAGTTTGTAATTGAGGAGAGAGCATTGTATTCTTGTTGGAGTGATCTTGCTATTTCATGAGGTGAAGAAGGATTTAAGCTAGGAGGATGGCGGTGGATCAGACAACTAGGTTGTAATTCTCCTTTCTATTAATAAAGCTCTTCAAGTTTTCTCCCATATGATTGTGCAATTGTGAATGTTATCATTTGTGAATGCTATCATTTATTCATTATATATCTGATTCTATAATGTTTATATTGTAATAGATCACGATGCTTTGACGATGCTTTGTTTTTGTACTTGTACAAGTACTCTCCAAGCATGTTAAGTACGGGGAGGAGTTGCAGGATCTGCCAAAGGAGAGAGAGATTGAGAAAGGGATTAAGAGGAAGTTCTAGGTTGGTTCCATTATCTTTCTCTTATCTATTACACATAGAAGAAATCATTGAATTGCTTTAAATTGTTGTTTCTAGGGTAGCTGCCAAATCTAGAGGGCTAGCATTCTTTAGGAATACTAGTTTTCCCATAAACAAATTAGCGACTCCGCTAGGGCATGCATAGATGTTCCTTTGTTGTTATTGTTTGTATTATGTTCAATTTGACAAACTATAGAGAGAGTCTGAAGTCAGCTAGGTAGCCTTCGAACTGCTCTTGCTCTGCAATTGCATAGTAGATGAATGCTGCTTCAGTCGATCTCTAGTTTAGTTTATGAATTAAAAATTTGACTTGAAAGAACATCTAGATTCCCTTTTGGTAGCTCTGTAACCTCTCAAGACATTCCATCATACTTTTCTCATCATTGTTCATCAAAACCCAGCTTAATTCACTGAAAACAGCTCCACAATTGAGCGAAAACCCATTTCAGTTGCACTCCCTGGACCATCACACTGTCTTCCATTGTGACTTAGTATGCATAGCACCTCCTGAGTGTAGTAAGTGTGATGCATCTCAATTTCTGTGAAGCCTAGGTGTGATGATTGACTGAACTCTTTTTCCATCTAGAAATTGAGGGTTTTTGACCTGTTTTTAGTTTTGTTTGGTTGTTTTGCTGCAAATGAACAGTACCTCTTTACTGAAGCTTACTTGCATCATATAGATAAACCTCAATTACATTAGGATTAGTGAATGTTTTTTGTGTATTTTTTCATCATTTACAATCCTTTGTCGAAAATTTGTTTTAGTCGATTTGTTGCTTTGGTACAAAAAGTGTCGTAATTGTCATTTTTTTCGTCGAAACAAGAAGTGTCATGAATTCTTCCTTCCCTTGATAATCGATTGAAATTTTCTTGATGCATTTGATTTTATTTTTTTACATTCAAAGTGTCAAAAGAATTTTTTTCAAAATTGAAAGTGTCGTTTTGGAGTCTTCCTTTCTCTTTTGAAGAATAAATTGTCGAAAATGTCATTATGAGTGAAATATTTCAGATCTTTTCTACATTTAGTTTTCCTTTTTGCATATTTCACATTAAGGAGAGTGAAAACAAAGACATGCATTTGCATTTAGAATTTTTGGTTTATGTGTGAAAAGATGATTTAGGGAAATGCACTAGTGTGTGCTCTTTTCTCTTTGCTTAAAAGCATTGTTATCTTCTTTCCCTAGTAGCTAGGATTTTCATTGCTCAAATAAACAAAGTTTGTTTATCATTGTAGATTGCATCTTAGGAATTTCAAATCATCATCACACGGTGAGCCATTTAAAGGCAAACTCTAAACAAGATCAACTTTAAGATGAATTTCAATGAACCTAACAACGTTTTGGAGCTTAACACCACATATCTAGAGGTCTAGGCTACTGACGTGTTCCGGCGTCGTTAAAACTAGTGGCTATCGTTTTAATTGAAGGTTTGGTGATTCCTCCTCCTTGATAGGACAAGTGCTAGCATGGACTTGTGCTCCCCATACCATCGCGTATATATTGGGAGACCAAGATATGCTTAAATCCTTCATCCATAGGAAACTGAGTCTATTGCCTTATTGATCGCAATGCACTGAACACAGCATTTGGGAGGATTGACTGCCATACATAAGTCCTTGGTGATTTCATTTTAATTTATCACCAAGGTGTATGTTGCAGTTTTGTGATTGGTTTGGTAATTGCTCTATATAGATTCTCCGGAGTAGTCACTTTCATTTCTTTTCGACTCTTTAAAAGAAAAGGTCCATCTGAGCACTTGTCCTTTCAAGCTCATTAAAAATCAAAGGAGACTAGAGTCATCTTTAGCTTTTTCTCGACTCTTAAAAAATGAAAAAGAAACGTTGTGTCCAAGCGTCATTAAAATTAATTGAATTCAGAGTAACATAATTTTCCCCTTAATTTTGAGCTGATCAAATAATCCACAATCGTGGAAGAAAGTCAATCAAAACCCCGTCGTTCGTGGAGACTAGCGAGTCAACTGTCTTTGCCTCCGGAAGCGAAGCCAATCCGGACAAAGTGGTCTCGTTTAACTGAGTCCAATTCATCTAGTTTATTTGAAACTTTTGTTTCAACATCATTAGAGACTCCAGTTACTACGATTATTTCTGGTACATCTGCCTTCAGAGAGGAAGTTCTACAGTTAAAAGAGGACATTAGAACTGATCCTAGTGTAATGGTAGACACTTGTGTACTCGAAATGAATCCATATAGAGTTGATCCAGAACCCATCTCAGTTCAAACCAAGGCTACATTTGAACCAGTAGTTGTTCAAGAACCTCTCTTTGAGACTGAAGTTCATTTACCTGAACATCTGGACATTGAGTTTCAGTATTCAGAAGGTATCACCCCTCTAGTACCTGTCACTGCAGAAGCTATACTTTCTTCGACTCCAAAAATATTTTATGGACCTGATGGTCTACCTCTTCCACCTGGTCTAATTTCTATAGAGGAGATCGTATAGGATCCACATCGTAGTACACCACTTCATTTTGGAACTGGGATTCATTTGTATCCTTCTTCTCTTGAGTTTGGTTCTTTTAATCCTCCTTCATCGCAAGTTCCTTTCAAATTTCTTGGAGAGCTTTTGGATAGACTAAACATGTCTGAGAAACCTTCAACATCTAGGAATGTGTCATCTGATGCAGCTGCGGTGGAACCTCCTGCTGTTATTCCGACAATGTTTTATTGTACACCATCTATTCCAGCTGGTTATCTATCAATAGCTGGAGTCTACTTAGGGGTTGCTTCGACACCATGGTCTACTCCTGTTTATTCATCCACAGTCCCATCTGGTCTTTCTTAAGTTGAAACTCAGAAATTTTATCCTACATCCCATTATCAATTTAGGAAAACTAGTTTTCAAAGACCGATATATCCTTTAAACACTGGACTGCCGTCATATGGAGAGCAGTATGCCCTTTCACTATTTCCTCCTGGGAAACAATCATACGAGAGTCTCCAACAATATTTAGGTCAAGCTGGAATTACATCTAGTGGTTAGATACCAATACTGCCAGAACAACCAAGGGTTGTATATCCAACGCAACCGATCCAACCTTTGTCGAATATACCCACTACACCTACTATTATGACTATGTCACAAGCACAAGTACAGCCTGTCATGCCTCAACCTCATCCTTCTCCTTCTTCCTCGCAAACTAATGTTTTGAGGCAGAAGACTCAAGTCTCTCAGGTTGTGATACAACATCCACTTGTCTCTACGACTCAACTACAACCTCAGGTTAGTGCTTCTTCATCTGGAATGACTCAGGCACCAACAGGCATTATCAATCTGCAACTTGGTCAATCCTATGATATTGGGAAACAATAAATGGTCCAACAACTATGGCTGGCACAATACCAACAACCGCAATTCCAGCAAACCCAACCTCAGTTTGGACTTGGTTTACAAGCTCAAACCGGATTTGGTCAATATCAAGCCTACCGAGGACTTGGCAACAAGGCTTTGTAGGTTATGGGAAACTGCATTTTCAAATCTCTTATCAACAACCACACTATACTGGTTATGTCCAACAAGCTTATCAAGATTACCAGCAACAGATGCTTTATGCTGGTACACAAAGACCTACTGCTCAAGCAATTCCATCTTATCCTGGGTATGCTCCACCCAACCTGAATCAATAGTTGCCTTTTGTAGCGACTCTAGAATTACCAAATTTGAACTAGCTTGTTGGAGAGGTAAATCCCCTCTACGGATAGAGGCGATCCCTACTAGCCCAGAATGGGTCTAGCAACAATCAATCAATGCTACTGTGCAAGTTCCTAATTGCAAATAAAAGAGAGGCAATGAACACTTACTTGGATTCCAACGCTATTGTTTGATGAAGAGATGCCGCTCTCGCTCCTTCGCTCTGGCCGGTCACGATCCTCCACGATCTCCGTGAATAGATACCTGCACACACGAAGAGAAAGACAAACACAAGCGTGAAATCTAATAAAAGCAATTATACATCAGTCAAAAAGGATGTAATTCACATTAACCATTACAAAGATAAATCAGAATGGAACCATAACATTAGTCATCTATTATTAATCAATAACAGAGAAAGGTACAACCAAAGTTCTGACGCTAAGTCCTTCTCTAGAGGGTCCAGCCAGCAAGCCTCCTAAGCATTCACCCTTGGAGGTAGATTCTCCCAAAACAAAGCTCTCTCTCACACAAGCAATACTCACAACCTTCCTTAAGCTTCCTCTAGAAAAACCACACTTGTCACACCAACTACCTACTAGCAACAGCAGTCTAAGCACTATGAATTCCACACTATCCAAAACTAGCTGCTCATGGCAATGGTGGAGGTTTAAATAGGAGAAGGAGCCTCCATAAATGGTGGGAGGATGAGATTATCCTCAAGGAAGGTGGTTTCAAATGACGAACAGACATGCCATAGAAGGGAGGGCGATACTCACAAGGCTAACAACCAGTTCTGGAGTTATCTGGAAGGCTGGCTGTTGGAACAAATTCGCCCAAACTAGATCAGCGCAGGTGTAACACTAAACTGGAGCGCTGACAGCGCATCACAATAATGGAGAAGGCTGTGTCAGCACGGCTTAATAATTTCATAGGATGCGCTGGCTCATGAAATTTGACCAGCGCGGAAAACCTGTGTGGTTCCGCGCTGGCAGCGCATCAGTTACACTATAAGCCGCTAGTAAGCGCGGTTATTTTAATAACAGTCGCGCTGATGAAATAAACTTTGGCAAAGTGGGTCATTTGGCCAGTTTAGAGAGCATGAGCATGGTGCATTTGATTTCATGACACAGTAGGGAGACTGACAAGGATACAGTGACAATTTACTGCGTAACAGAGGCCCCCTAAAGCATGAAGCCCGAGAGAGTGGGAGGGGTGAAATGCTTTACAAAATTGCTGAACCGGAACACCACCAGGAAGGATCTGCACATCTGTACAACTGATATCTCGATTACATGTAGTCTAGGCATGGGCACAACCATCCAAAAGACATACGAAGAAGGTCTGTGGTATGGACGCAGCCATCCAGCTGAAGAGACCATGATGATAAGAAGGTATGGTCGCAGCCATCCCAAAGACTCAGGTATGGGTGCAGCCATCCATCAATGAGTCATGCAATAATAATCCACAAAATCGCAGCCTGGTTCCGAATAGACAAAAACCAAGGTCTTGTGCTCCATCCCAACCTGAACAAAGTACAAGTCCAAGCATGTGAATACATAAGCTGAAGTCAAACATGCATGAACATCGTTTGATTACCAGTCAATGATTAAAACTGTTAACAGACGCGAGAGGTACCACCAATAATGACAATGGTCCTCAAGGTACTTATAGGTACAATCCGCGGCATGTGAATCAATGAGATGGTGTCGAACACCCGCAGAATCATCCGATCGGAGGCCAATGATGAAAACCTCACATTGAACACGAAGAACCTACCATTGAGGCATGCAGGCTCTAAGGCACCTGAAGGGAGTCTCTAGGTCACTTTCCTGGATAATGAGCTGAAGTCGACAGGAAGTAACCTTGATCGAAGGTGGGCCATGATGTTTCCCACATCATCGACACGAGACAGAGAAGGATAAAATATTTTGTGTGAGACATCAGAGGGAGGTGGTAAGCTTGCAGAGGCCAACTTCTCTTGAACATATCGGCGGCACGACAACGGATTTGGCAGTATCTGACATCAAAGGAGCAGAGGTCATGGTGACAAGGCAATGAGCAGATGAGAGGTCAAATAGGATAACCCAAACCCACGGAGGCTAGTGTAAAACAAGATGAGAAATCCCCACCCAGACACGAATGCAGACGAGTGCCATGTTCAAGAGCGACATACTGCCGACACGACCATTATTACAGTTTCATTTTCCCCACCATTTCTGGCAGGTACCCCGGTTATTTTTGGATGACAAGCTTGACGGGGATAGCATATGCTTGGAAAGGCGTCATTTTGACGATGTCCGATGTCATGAGGTTTTAACGAGCCTGACAAAGGAGGAACTCGGCGTCTTTTCCTGTTTAGAGAGTCTGAAAAGACAGCGGAAAAGGAAACTCCAGGGGGTCCTTTTTCGTAAAGTTGTGTCTCTCGAGCCCGAAAAAGTATAAAACAATGCCCGAAAGAACCGCCCGACCAGTATGATCGAGGAGTACTTTTCGTGAATAGTGACTTCGACCCGAAAAAGTAAAAAAGCGGTCGGAAGCACGTCGTTTTAGAGCCAATAACGAGTGCGAAACGACAAACACCCGACAATCTTTTTAAGTTAAACGGTCGAAAAAGAGCTTTAAAATGACCGCCTCTCATTCCTTTTAACGATCCGAAAAGAAGCTCGGCCATCTTTTCTTGGTTTATGTCGGAAAAGAGCTCAAAGACGACATTTTTTGGGACCAAGTGTACATAGAATTGTTACCACCACGCCGGTTACTAGAACCTGCACAAGCACACCAACCGCATAAACCTGTTCGACATGTTCAAAAACATAGTAAAACATGCATAAAAGCATAATATAGCGACATTAGTGCTAAATCCATGGTAAAAATATGACAAAAACCCACATTGATAAGAAATTATAGCTAATTATGATTTTTTTACCATAAATAGGGGGGTAAAAGTCATTTTTTACCATTGTTACCATTTTGAGTTGGGAAGAACGTTGTGGAGCTGCAAGGTTGACAGAGCGATTTCCAGCCCGTGTAGACACCATTCATCCGGTAGCTCGTTCCAGGTAGGTTCTCCTCTCCCTGCGCTTTAATTTGAGTCTTTTTGAGAGAAATTCCACAGTGGGAAGTGGCCCTTTTGGCAATTTTTTGAGCGTTGGTGCGCTCTCGGTCAGCGTGGATTTCCCGCTCGGGTCCGCGCTGATCGATTTAAATTTACACACACCACCTCTCGAGTCAGCGTGGAAAACACGTGTGCTTCTGCGCTGACCCAAGGAAAAAACAACGGGGCGCCATGATCAGCGCGACTGTTCTAAAAACAGCCGCGCTGACGCCGTAAAAATTTGTTTTTAAGAAAATGAACGTACAAATTCCAACGGTTAGCGCTCTAATATTTTTTCATGGTCTTGCAGGGCATAATGTCTTTTGTTTGGCAAGAGAGAGCTCATGATGATGAGGATATAGCTGCTTATGCCATTGCCGAATGCCGAAATGCAATGCGGGCATGCGGGTTCCTAAAATTCTTCCTCATTCCGCGCCTGAGGGCGCAACTTGATCTCCTCGAGCTCTTAATCAGAGCTTGGAACCCAGTTGATGGAAAATTCACAATCCGTGGCCGGGACATTGAGTTTGATTCCACGAATATCTATTTTTTGACTGGATTGTCACGCCGGGGCCAGATGCCCATCCTGGAGGGGCAACGGCCCAGCGGTGAGACCCTTGACCAGCTCATGGCTCGAGTGTGCCCACGGGCTATTAAAACACGGAGTGGGAAGGTGGGTATTCCGATGGTAGACGACATGGTTCTTCGCACCATACTCTTTATGGTGACACAGGCAGTGGGCTCTTTGGCCAATCATGAGGCCTCAAAGACCCATCTACTATTGGCTCTTGAGTGCTTACAGCCCACCATTTTTAACTGGGCAGCAGTAGTGACGACTAGCATGAAGAGGCAACTGAGCAACTGTTGACGCAGAGAGTTGAAGCAGTTTGCTTATGGGTCGCTCTTACTTCTGCTCATGCTGGAGCGGGTGCCGGCCCTACAGCTACAGAACATGGCCATGGATCCACCCAGAGGTCCCCGGGAGACGAGGGCCAGTCGATGGGGCCGTGTCATGCCGTGCGGAGGTGGCGGCCGCCCAGTGGCTTGGGGAGTGTATTTTCGAGAGTGGCTGGATCGGCAGGTAATTTTCGTAGAGGACTAGCCATATGCCAGTATGGATTTCCGCAACAATCCTGACATGCCACTGCCTACGGGAGAGCATTGGGATGATGGAGGTATGACACCTGATCTCTTTTAAATGTTTTTTAATGTTTTTGATTTTGCATGTACATGTCTTGATAAATGTCATGGTGTGCAGATGTGGGACCCGTGAGACCCATTGGCCTAGCCCCAGAGGCACGGAGAGAGGGGCAAGGTGCGGGAGTCCTGGCCCTGGCTCCTCCGGGGGTTGACACGATGGAGACTATAGCTCGCAACCTCGAGGGTTTACTGGTGGGGGTGCCAGATTACCAGGGGGTCGAAGAGGTCCCCATAGCCTCTCAGATCCACACAGTGGGGGTGGAACCCAGGATGCACGGCCTTTTGAGGCGGGTGCCACGGGCAGTTGTATGCTATAGAGAGCATAACCCAGCTCAGTAGTCATCTAGGTTTTATTTCCACTGCTATTTTTTGAGAGACATATGTCTCAGATGTACTGAGGACACCGGCTTTACTTTTGGACATATACACTTATTTTTGAGCGCCTTAGTGCGCCACACGATATATATATATATATATATATATATATATATATATGTTGTTTTTGGATGGATCGTTTCACATGTGATGATGTTTTTTATATGCTATGCAAATGTCTAATACAAATGTGATCTAATGTATCAGTTGCACAACACACGACCCATGTATTTTAATTTTTTATGCAAGCTTAAAAGCACATATGCAGGCACACATGCAAACTATGCTTGGAAAAGAAATTATTTACACATGCTTATTCTATGGTCTTATTATGTTTTCTATGTCTTCTTGTATGATGTTTATCTATTACGCAAATGTCTGTCCAACACATGGTTTGCCAATGCATCAGTTAACGTATTTAATCGTCTCGGAATGTGTTGATATGTGATGTAATCAAAATTCCTTTCTAACAATCTCACTCGTAAATACAACCTTAGAATGCGTTGGTCTCTGATGGAATATCGCCCGTTGAGTTGATGGACGACAAGTTGAGAGTCCAGGTTTACCACAAATGCACGAATGCCAAGATCAACTGCTTCAGCTAGTAATTCAATTACAACATTGTATTTGGCAACATTGTTGGTGGTACGTCCCAAGCACACGCCTTGAAGATCTAGCAACTCGTCGTGAGGATCGTATATCGCCCACGCTGCAGAAGACAAATTGCAAGTGCTACGGCAGGCGCCATCGGGGAAACCAACATAAGGTGTATTAGACATATGCACAAGAAGCAAAAAAAAAAATAAGAGGAAAACACGCGTTCACACCAAAGTAAAAGAAGAAATCATGCACTCATAACACACTTGCTAAGAACACACGTATGTACAAACTAGGCGCACGAAATCATGCATAATATTTTTTCAAATAGAGCCCGTTGCGGGGCTTGTTGAGAGGATTTCCTTCGTAGTCGATCAGCTCATATGCCCCCTTTTGCAAAACTCTTTTCACGATATAGGGGCCTAGCCACATGGATTCGAGTTTACCTGCCCCCAGCTTATCCTTAGCTTGATCATAGAGCAATACTAGATCTCCCTCAACAAAGGAACAAGGTTGAATGGTATTGTCGAAGTGAGCCTTAACCCTCTTCTTCTGCACTTCAATAGCTAGAGAGGCTAAGCGACGAGTCTCGTCTAGCCGTTCCTCCATCGGAGTGGTGTTGGGAAGCAACTCGACAGCTAACTTTAACAAAG
Source organism: Pinus tabuliformis (assembly GCA_031772625.1). NCBI lineage: Eukaryota > Viridiplantae > Streptophyta > Pinopsida > Pinales > Pinaceae > Pinus > Pinus tabuliformis. The sequence goes on along the minus strand of CM062811.1, from coordinate 533,425,288 downwards.
GAATCTCACACTCAACAGGAAGGGTGGCCTCCAGTCCATAAACAAGTTGAAAAGGAGTGAAACCGGTGGCGTCCTTCACGGAGTTCCGATAGGCCCACAAGGCGGGGAACAGCATCAGATGCCAGTTAGAATTGTGCGTATTCACGGTACGTTGGAGCATTGTGATCAAAACTTTGTTCACAGCTTCAACTTGGCCGTTGGATTGAGGGTAATACGGCGTCGAGCTATCTTGACGCAAGCCTAGCTGGGTCGTTAGTTCCGTCATCATGTGATTACGGAAATTTTTTCCGTGATCTGTGATGATAGCCTGGGGGACTCCGAATCGAGTAATGACATGATTAAACAAAAACTGCACCGGTGTGTAACCGTCTTCGTTAAATGTAGGCATCGCTTCGGCCCATTTGGTGAAGTAATCCACGACAACGATGATATACCCATGCCCCTCGGCCAAACGAGGGTTACAGGACATATAATCGATGCCCCATTTGGCAAATGGACCTACGGTAACAACAGGGTGCAGTGGTGCAGGAGGTGCACGCATCTCCCGGTGGTAGACCTGACATTCATGACATGCACGGACGGCAAGGATGCAATCCTTGAAAATAGAAGGCCAGAAGTAACCAGCACGGAGGATTTTCTGGGCGGTGGAATATCTGGACATGTGGCCGCCACAAGCACCGGAGTGGCAGTCATTCAATACCCGCTCAGCCTCCTCGAGAGTCAAACACCAGCGGAGAACAGAATCAACGCCAAGGCGGTACAGGGTATCGCCAATAATGCGATAGGGTTGTGATTGGTGACGAATCCTCCGTCGAGCGTCTTTCAATACATTAGGACAGAAGGAAGATGTCTGCAAATATACTATGATGTCCCCATACCAAGGGTCGAGGGTGCTGATTAGAAACAATGTTTCATTCGGGATATGCTCTTCCGAACGAGATGGTATAGAAGGGGATGGCAAAGAACAGAGCAATTCTGCAAAGACCAGAGATTTCTTAGACTTGGCAGCGGTAAATTCCAAGTCAAACTCTTGTAGGATGACAATCCATTTCGAGTACTTGCCCCCCAACAGCTGACGTGACAAGATGTAGGTCATTGGGTTGCAGTCGGAAATCACGGTCGTAGTGCGCAACAGGATATAGTGCCGGAATCGTTGGACGGCGCAGATAGCTGACAATGCCAACTTCTCGACATAAGCATAGCGAGTTTCCGTATCCAAGAGATTGCGACTAAGGTAATAGATAACGTGCTCATTGCCATCATCATCATCCTGCACCAGAACCATGCCGATGGTGGTGTCAGCGGCAGCTAGATAGAGACAATAATCATCGTGATAGTTCAGAGGTCTTAAGAGTGGAGCCGAGACAAGGAGGTCCTTGAGTCCCTCGAAAGACTCCTGGGCGATGGCATCCCAACGAAAGGGTGTGTCTCGCTTTAATAACCATGTGAAACCCTTAGCCACCTCAGCATAATTCGGAATGAATCATCTGAGGAAATTTGCTTTGCCCTGCAAGCTCTGCAATTGCTGCAAAGAGGTAGGGGGAGGAAGATTTAGGATGGCCTCAACTTTGAGGGGATCCAGACAGATGCCTTCTCGGGAGATGATGAACTAGAGCAGTTGGCCTGATTCTACGCAAAAGACACACTTATGAGGATTAAACCTTATGCGGTAGTGTCGACAGCGGAGAAAAATTTCGCGAAGATGAGAGGGATGATCCTGACGCTTAGCTGAATGAGCTGGGAGGTCATCCAGATAAGGTTGTACAATGTGACGAATATCGTGAAAGGCATAAGACATTGCACGCTGAAATGTAGCGCCGACATTCTTTACACCGAAAGGAAGCTTCTTATAGGCGAAGGTGCCCCAAGGAGAAATAAAAGCCGTCTTATGTTGGTCTGTGGGTGCAATGTTGATCTGGTTATAGCCAGAGAAGCCGTCCATAAACGAGTAAATTTCACTTCCAGCGCACTCATCAATAAGTTGATCGATGAAGGGCGTAGGGAAGTTATCCTTCAGACAGGCACGATTGATATCACGATAGTCAACACAGACCCGGATAATGCCCTGCTTTTTATTCACAAGGACTATATTAAACACCCAATCCGTAAGGGGAATGGGGTAAATGAAGCCAGCTTTAAGAAGCTTTTCGACTTCGGCCTTGATGGCTGCAGCCTTTTGGGGTTGCAGAGGGCGTAAGTGCTGACGAACAGGCTTAGCACCTGGATATGTAGGTATTTCATGCACCACTATACTAGGATTGATGTCGGGCATTTCCTCATAGGACCATGCGAAGACATCACCAAATTCGCGAAATAGAGCAGTGTAGAGTTGAACTTCCTCTGGAGTACAAGTGACTCCGATATGAATGTGTTTGACGATCCCTGGTTTGACAGAGATGGCGATCGGTTGGGTTTGTGTGATATTTCCCATATTGCCCTCTGAAGACACTTGATAAAGCTGAATGGGTGTTTGGAGGGGCGGGGATGGGACACGTGAAGCAAACCGCTCAAGACATGTGGTCATTTCCGGATGGGGAGGGAGAAACGAAGAGCGATGGTGGTGATCTGAACAAGGGAGCTCTTCGAGAGACATAGTCTCTATGATGGCTTCGTCGGAAGGAAATATTTCCTTCAATGGATCTGAAGTAGCCTCATCTCCTAGCCAAGAGAAATGATCATATGAATCAGGAACACTACTCGGGAGAGTAGGTTCATCAGGGGGAGCCGATGCAGCGACAATCTCGATGTAGTTGAGTTCGGCAGACTCAACGACATCATATCACCCCAAGAGTCTTCCTGATTAGCAGGAGGAAGAACCCACGGATCAGAGTGTATAGAGATCATATTAATAGGGGCGAGATTCGGAGGTGGGAGGGGAAAGACTCCCATTAAAGTGGGATCTTTGAAAAGTCCGGCACCCACGCTCATGAGTGACTTAGAGGTATGCTCCACGAATGGTACATTACCTTCAGAAGAAGAGGCGAAGAAGGAGAGCTGGTCCACCGTGACAATCTTCCCCTGGTGAGGGAAACGAATGACACAGAACAGGGAGGAAGCCACGGCTTGCATGGCATATGTCCAGCTTCGTCCGAGGAGGAGGTTGTAAGTGAGATTGGCGTCAACAACTTCGACCTCCACTTCTACGGTCTTTCCTTCCAAAGAGATGGGTAAGCGTTGGAGGATACCGTAAGGACGGGACTCTCTTCCATCGAAAGCTTCTAACGTCGTAGGGGACTGACTCAAAGCAGGGGAACCAATCGCCTTCCAGCAAGCAACGGACATGATGCAGGTTGAGGCACCTTCATCAATAACCGTACGATGAATCGTTCTGCTATTGATGATGACCTGTATAAGGAAAGCGACTTGGTGAGGCAGTCTCTGTGTAAAACCCTCGAGATCGAAAGAAATCAAATCTGAATCTGCCGGGTCGATGCCACCAATTGCTGATAGCAGGGACTTCCTCTGGGAGGGGCAACTCTGGAGGACTTCTAGAGCGGACATAGCAGACGGAGCCTGAGCTAAGTCCTCAACAATGCTATAGTGCTGGGCAGCACGAGAATGAGGGTTATAAGATGACTTCCTGAGTACACCTTTTGGAGGGGGTCGGGGGATCGTCTCAGTGCTGGGCCTTTCGATGTGGAGAGGACTAGAACTAGACGGAGGAGCGCTGGAGGGAACCTTCGACTCTTTCCCGGCACGAGATGGATGGTCTTTCGCTCGAGTTGAAACATGGATGGGAATCGTTCCAGCCATGAACACTTGAGAACCGAACGAGGAAGAGGGTTGAGACGGGTCTGCCACCATTTGAGTCTGTTGGGAAGGGAAAGGCTCTTTAAGCATGGCAGGAGTCCCAGGAGCACCTTTCAATAACCGACTAACTTCGGACTGCCTTGGGCAGTCCTTAGTGTAGTGATCCTCATCACAGATGAGACAAGGATACTTAGGTTTTCGTTTAGCTCCTTCCTCGGGTGGAGGCTTCAGGGCATCCTGCTTGGGCTGTCCAGATTTATCTTTAGCTTTCCCTTTCTTTTTCCCTTTGGAGGATTTATCTGCCACGGTGGACTGGACAGCGTTTACCTCGGAGGTACTTCTAGGATTAGATTGGCCATGAGGAGCATTTCCATTAGAAGCGTTTTGTTTTTGCTTCCCAGGGTTCACAGCTGATTTCTTCGATGACGAATTAACAGAGCCGATGACTCCATCAACAGATGGTTTGGGTGGAGCCTTGGTCTGTCCAGGCCTTAGGGCGTCTGGCAAATAATCATATAAAGTACCTGACTGAGAGTATACTAAGTCTAGGTACTGAGTGACGAGCCCCAATTTTTGGTAACAATTTGGGCTCATTTGGCCTACTTACCTTGCTCAACCCTTCATCTTTTATCACTTATGCATCATTTCTTAGTATATTCGTGTTATTTGTAGGAAGAAGGGCAGGAATTATTCCCATGTGACTAATACGTGATGATTTCAGGTTTTTTGACATTAAATGGAGCAAATACCACGCAAATGGAGACAAGGGGAAAGCAAAGGTGGCATTGCAGGTTTATAGGGAGGTTGTCCACAGCCTTGAATGACTTCCCTCATGATCTCCACCCTAACTCCGAGCTCCAACAGCTATCCCCACCGAGCTAAAAGGAAGCCAACGGATTCTACAGGAACAGTAGTTTTACTTTTAGTTGGGCAGCCAAACTCCACTAATTGAGGAAGCCAGCGTGGTCCTCACCATGTATAAATATTGAGGCCGTAGCCTTTGATAGGAGCTTTTTGAACTTTTGAACTACTGTTGCAATTTCTAAGCACGAGCTACAGCTTGGTTTTTGCTTTTTGTAAGCCAGTTTTGGCATGATGTTAGACTCGTGATTATGATATTTTAATAAAGGCAGGCAGCTTTGGATTCAATTCTGAGATCTTAAGGGAGCTATAGCTCTCAGGTTAGGGCCCAACTTGAGAGCAATAGACCTCCTTTTCCTTGTATTGCTATTTGTCTTTCCTTTCAGCACTTCATTTTCTTTGCTTTGACATGCATTTGAAAAACACAGTCTGCGGATTTAATTTCTTTAATGTGATTGAGTAGGATTAGTTTACGGTTAAAGTGCTTTCAGTAGCTTAGATTAGAGTAGGAGGATTAGCATTCATTAGAGCTCCAAGAAAAGGTTGACAGTGCACTCACTGTCATCTCTGTTTAGAGATTGGGAGTGTAGACCATACCAACCACCAAAAAAACGCAGTCTTATACGTTCATGCAAGCTGCAACACAGTCATTTCAATTGTAGATCTATCCATGCATTCTGATCTCGAGCACTACTTCTTCGTTCCAACACCATGCACGATTTCTCTCTGAAGTTTACATTGCTGTTCGTTGGTTTAATAACACAGTTAAGATAGGTTGATGAATTCTCGGTTTTGTGCAGATTTGTTTCCTTTACGCTGCATAGTATCACTCTGTTATCTTCTTCTTCTTCTCAACCGCGCCTAAAGCCACCTACCCAACCTCTGTTCAGCTCGTTTTCTTTCCAACCCTTCTACTGTTCACGTAGCTCCATCTTTTTGACTTTTCATTGCCTCCACCCTTCTACCCACCAACCAACTGCATGCACTCTCTTTCCATCCCATTTCTCTGTCCCTGAGCCATCACAAGCTCCCTTTTCATCCTACCTATTCACCCATACATCTCCTCGACTCCTCCATCACCCGAAACTCCAACTATAGCACATGCTGTAGAAGTTAGCAGACTTCCTGTAGAAATCCCGAGCTTCCTGTAGGATCCCCTGCAGACATCCTGTAGAAGCCTGCAAACTCGGTTGCCAAGCACTTGAACGTTGTGGACTTCTGTGGCATGATGTTAGGAATCCCCTGGAACCTCTCCTAGCCCTCCTGACCTTTTCCAAGCCTTCCTTCCCTTCAAATTGCCCCTGCACAGTCAAAACCTAATCAGAAACAAAGTCATAATAACTCCAACCACTTAAGAAAAAATATAAAAACAATCTTCTTTTCAGTAGAAGTAGTTTAAATTCATGCATCTCATATCACTAGAAGTAATGGCATCATTTCTAGAAGTTTGCACTCCCACCATTGCATCATAGAGATTAGACTAGTCAGATTAGGGTTTACTAGGGTTTCCATGTTTTGTTGGCTTTCAGTTCATTATTGCAAAGTAGGTTAATTTCCTTTGAGATAGCCTTCGTCCATCATTTAGAAAGCTTCTTCTGAGAACATATAGAAGTTGGCTTGAGCCCTAGCGGACTTGTGCTAGCTGACTAAGTGACAGCTGCGACAAGAGCTAGTACTTGTGCATACAGCACCGTCGCTTCCAAGTTTGTTACGAACTACCGGGTTGATAAAATTAGAGATAGGAAGCTCCAGGAGTTGTAGCATTATTGCTACAATACTGGAGCCCACCATCTTTTTGGCGCCGTTGCCGGGGAAGCGTCAAAGTATTAGTAATTGTTTCTTTTCTTCTATTTTCTTACTCTTTCCTTCTGCTAAGTAGTTTATTTCATTTCCATTCTGCAAAAGTAGCATAGACATTTCCTGCTTTCATAGATTAGCATTTCAATTCTGCAATTTCATTTCTACAAGCGTAGATTAGCCTTTCAATTCTGCAAGCGTAGACTAGCATTTCCATTCCTGCAATTCCATTTGAGCAAAGTAGATTAGTTCTTTCATGCTTTCAATTTAATTCTGCATCTTTATTTTAGTGAGATAGTTAGTTGTAGATCAATCTGTTTTAGTTTTGCAGGTACCAAAGAAGAAAAAAACAAAAGCAATCAAAAAAGTCTTTCCATTTCATGCCTCGTAGGAATCGAGATAAAACAGGAAAATTCTTACCCAACACCCCCACCACATCACTGAGTCACCCTTCTCTCTTGTTCGGTGACAGTGATCTAGAAGAACCTATAGGTGAACCTCCTGAGATATACGAAGATCCTATAGCAGAAGAAGAATTAGAGACCATCCCATCTGAAGCTATGGCTGACAATAGAAGAGAAGATGAGGGAATAGAAGGTGCCTTCCCCATCCGAGAGACCAATGGAGACATGAAAATGAAAAACATTAGTCCCTCCACTTTACCTCACTTCCATGGACTGACTACTGAAGATCCTGATACCTTCCTGTTTGAGTTTGTTGTCCTTTGTAGAACCTATGACTATACTGAAGATGAGCAGAAGCTGAAACTCTTCCCTTCCACTCTTAGGTATGCAGCATTACGCTGGTTCATGGGCTTACCTGGGAATAGTATCACTACTTGGGCTCAGATGCAACAAGCTTTCAATACCAAGTACCGGGACTACTGTAGGTCCAAGGAAACCAAGGGAGAGATCTTTCGGATGACCATGGGAAATGATGAGTCCTTAGAGGATTACGAGGAGAGGTTCCAACTTAGCTATAAGCGGGCCAGGTGCACACTTGACCCTGAATCCCTCAAGTTGGTCCTACTCCGAAGAGTCCCTGAAGACCTCTTAGATACCCTTCACATGTTAGCTGGGGGGGATATTTACCAACTACCTTATGAGGACATCAAGACTGTGTTTAGAAACCACTCCAGGGCAGCTCGAAAACGAGGTAGAGGAAACCTCCTCTCAACTGGTGTCCCTTTCTCCAAACATGAGTTTGCAAATCAATTAGAAGATCTTAAGAGTGAGGTGAGACAGACCATTGCCATGCAGCTGGACACATTCAGGATCCAGCAGAAGAAGGAAGAAGCTGAGAGAGCCTTGGCTATCTTCTGCCCTAGATGTACAAGGAGACACCCTAAGAACGAATGTCCATTGCATTCGGTTGAAGTGTGTTTCGTTTGTGAGGAGGACCATCCCACAAACCAATGTCCAACCTTACTTGGATTTAAAGCCATGTACCAAGGGACAGAAGCTCCCACTGAACCTCTCTATTACCTCAACCAAAGGAGGCCACAAGGACCTAGACCTTACCAGCAGGGGATGCAAGGGGCACCCCAAGCTTATTACAGCCCCAACCAATTGACTCCTATGCCTTCCTGGGGTCCCCCTGCTCATCCTTCCTGGTCTATGCCTCCTCCATGGTCTTATCCACCTCAGTACCCTACTCAACCCACTACTCATTCTTATCACTCACATGCCCAGCCACAGCCTCAGTGGAATGCACCTCAGTCGGGGTGGAGGCCCCAGTACAACACTCCTCCCACCATTTTGCCTCCACCACCAGTTCAAACTCAACCATTACCTCCTACTCCTCCAAGGCAACCTCAAATACCTGCTCAAACAAACCCGAACCCCAACAATAGACAGGCCCAGCAGGTATACACTGGGGAAACATCATGCCCTACTTATGCTGTGGAGATCCAGGAGATCAATCTTCGATTTGGAAAGACTCTTCCGGATTGCCAACCTCCTCCCCCAGAGGATGAGGAAGATAAACAGGAAAGTGAACCAAAAGCTATTCCACCCTTTCCTGAGAGACTAACAGCCACCACACAACCCAACCCAGAGGAGGATGAGCTTCTGGGTGAGCTCAAGCAGTTGTGTGTGAAAATACCACTTCTCCAAGCCATCAAGGATGTGCCAATATACAAAAAACTTGTTAAGGAAAAGTGTTTCAAACACCCAGGCAGGCGAAAGAGAGATGCTTCAACCATCAATGTCCTAGGACAACTGTCTGACCTTATGTTAGGACAAGTCATCTGCCCAAAGTATCTAGATCCTGGGAGTCCTGTAGTAGATGTCCACATCAATGGCACCATCATACCTCACACCTTGATTGATTTGGGGGCTGCCATTAATGTGATGACCAGGGATACCATGCTCAAACTCAATCTTCAGGGTTCCTTGAGGAAGACCTCGACAGTACTGCAACTAGAGAATCGCTCCACTATGACTCCCGAAGGGATTGTGGAGGATGTCTTGGTCTCTGTCGACTCTTGGGAATACCCTGCAGATTTCTTGGTTCTGCAACCCAAGGCAAAGCTTACTGGATATCCTCTTATTTTGGGAAGGCCTTGGTTAGCCACTGCAGATGCTTACATAAGTTGTCATGCAGGAAACATGACCATCAAAAATGGTCCTATGTCCAAGCAGCTTCCTATATCCTCCTACCCAACCTTCCTTAGAGCATGACTTACCACTTTGGTTGGAGGAAGGAGAAGAGGATGAGGTGTACTCAACACCTTTGTGCACCCTAGATTCCACTAGAAGAGACCCCCCAACCGAGGATGACTTGATTGAGACCTTGATCCAGAATCCACCTTCTAGTGTACTATCCTTAGAGAAATTGGTGGAGGATGCCCAAGCCAGCACCTTAGTGGATCTTTGTACAACCAACCCTGTCACTCCCAGAGTCAAGAATGTGGAGTTCGGCCCTGAGAGAACGTTAAAAATCAGCTCCTTCCTATCTCCTTCCCAGGAAAAGGAGCTGTGTAGCCTATTGGCCAGTCACCTAGATGCTTTTGCTTGGAGCTATAAGGAGATGAAAGGAGTCCATCCCTCAGTCTGTACCCATCACATATACATCAAGGAGGATTGTAAACCGGTTAGGCAACCTCAGAGGAGAATGAACCCAACCCTTAAGGACATTGTCAAGGAAGAATTGCAAAAATTGTTGGATGCCGGATTCATTTACCCCATCTAAGATAGTGAATGGGTGTCCCCTCTAGTGTTGGTTCCCAAGAATAATGGGAAGTGGAGAATCTGTGTGGACTACCGAGAACTGAACAAAGCTACCAAGAAAGACCATTTCCCTCTACCTTTCATAGATCAAGTGTTGGATGGACTGGCAGGAAAGAAGTTCTTCTCTTTCCTAGATGGGTTTAGCGGGTACAACCAAATCCAAATCAGCCCGGAAGACCAAGATAAGACCACCTTCACTTGTCCTTGGGGTACCTTTGCCTACCGAGTTCTTCCCTTTGGGCTATGCAATGCTCCTGCTACCTTCCAGAGAGCTGTCTTGAGCATCTTCTCGGAGCTGGTCCATGATGCGGTGGAAATCTATATGGATGACTTCACTCCTTATGGGTCCAACTTCCAGGAAGCATTGTCCAATCTGGGAAAGGTCCTAACCAAATGCATTGAGATGAACCTGTCCCTTAGTCCTGAAAAATGTGAATTCCTGATGACTGAAGGGACTGTGCTAGGCCATACCATTTCTTGCCAAGGGTTACAGGTGGATCCTAACAAAATTGCTCTCATCAAGAAGGTTCCACCTCCTCAAAAGGTAAGGGATGTTCCGAGTTTCTTAGGATTAGTAGGGTACTACAAGAGATTCATTAAAGACTTCAGCAAGCTAGCCTCGCCATTGTTTGGCCTGTTGGCGAAAGATGTGGAGTTTAAATGGACTGACGATTGTCAGAGGGTTTTGAATGAATTGAAGGACAAGTTGGTGTCAGCCCCAATCTTGAGAGGTCCAAACTGGGCCCTACCTTTCCACATCCACACTGATGCCTTGAACAAAGCCATAGGTGCAGCTTTAGGACAAGTTGAACAGAAATTTCCATATACCATTTACTTTGTTAGCAAAAACTTGTCCAAAGCTGAACTGAATTACACTGTAACTGAGAAAGAATTTTTGGTTGTGGTCCATGCACTGAACAAGTTCCGACATTATATCACTGGCTACCAAACATTTGTACATACAGACCATGTTGCAATTAGATATTTAATGAATAAACCAGATGTGAATTCTTGGATTATTAGATGGTTACTTTTGTTGCAGCAGTTTGATTTGACCATTGTTGACAAACCAGGTAAAGAAAATGTTGTTGCTGACTTTTTATCTAGATTGGATTTGTCTGTAGATGAGGATGAAACAGTGGATGACCAGATGCCCGATGAACATCTGTTTGCTATCTCAACACTCTCTCCATGGTTTGCTGATATAGCAAACTACCTTGTTTCAGCACAGTTCCCTCCACACCTATCTTCAAAAGAGAAGAGCGGAATCATCAGAAAAAGTGCCTCATTTACTTGGATCGGGGGAAATCTGTTTAAGCTTGGCCCCGATCAGATCTTAAGACGTTGTGTAAGGGAGGAGGAAGTCTTTGATATCCTCCTCACCTGTCATGATGGGCCTTGTGGAGGACATTTTGCAGCAAAGAGGACTGCCTTCAAGATCCTGCAGGCAGGCTACTATTGGCCCACACTTCATCAAGATGTCAGAAGATATATCAGCCAATGTGACCAATGCCAAAGAATGGGGAAACCGACTCAAAGGGATGAGATGCCTCTCCAACCTCAAGTGAATCTTGAGCCATTTGAGAAGTGGGGTATGGACTTTGTGGGTCCAATCAACCCTCCTTCGAGGCAAAGGTCTTACATCATTGTGTGTACCGACTACCTGAAAAAGTGGGCAGAGACTAAAGCCATCAAAGCAGTAACAGAAGAGAAGGTGGCCAAGTTCTTAAGAGAAAACATCTTCTACAAGTTTGGCTACCCAAGAGAGCTGGTCACCGATCAAGGGAGCCAGTTCACATCCAACCTAGTTGAAGACCTACTAACTCATCACAAGATCAAGCATAGGACTTCCACCCCCTATCACCCTCAAGCAAATGGGCAGGTGGAAGTCACCAATAGAGCATTATAAGGGATCTTGACTAAGGTGGTGAGCAGCAGCAGAAAGGACTGGGCAGATCGCCTGGTTGAGGCCACATGGGCTTACAACACCACCTGGAAGACCACCACCGGCTTCACACCTTATGAGCTGGTCTATGGGAAGAAAGCTTTGTTGTCCATTGAATTTGAGTACAACACTTTGAGGATGGCAGCTCAGCTGAACCTAGATCTCAGCCATGCACAACAAGAAAGGTTATTGCAGCTGAATGGACTGGACGAGCTCCGGATGCAGGCCCTCCTTCACTCAGAAGTGGTTCAACTTCAGAGAAAGGTGTGGCATGACCAACACCTCCATGACAAGCAATTCCAGCCGGGAGATTGGGCCTTGTTGTATGACTCCAGATACAAAGATTTCAAGGGGAAGTTGAGAACCAGATGGCTAGGACCATATGCAGTGGAAAAATGCCATGATAATGGATCTATTCTTATTCGAACCATTGACGAGGAAGCCTGTTGTGGGGAAAAATGCCTATGCAGGACGATCCTATCCACCTAAGGTGTGACAGTGCCTTAGCAACAAATGAGTACAGCTATTCTGGTTTCTTCCTTTATGAAATGTGAAAGAAGGGAGATCAATAGACTTACCGGTGTCTTCCGTTTGTCCCTCGATCCGGTCTCTCTTCTCTTTGGGAGTTCATTGCTACTTGCCTTCCTGCTTATCCAGCTTCAACTTCCTGCAAGATCACAAGAGAACAGCTACTTGCGACAAGAGAAGAACTCCACTCAAAGACTGATGTTCACATTCATAACTAGTTTAGGATTAGAAATAAACTAAACATGCTAATACATTCATACATCAAAAATACATCAGCATATGGGAGAAACCAAGATAGCTTTATTGATGAATAACAAGGTTCAGGAAGAGATACAACCCAGAAGGCTCCAATCCAGCATCTCCTTCCCAGCAAATGGAATTCCTCTCTTTTCCCCCTTCAAAGCATTAAGCACCCAATGATTCCAGTCTCAAACCAATAGCAATTCTTTGGAATAACAAAATTCCAGCCTCTAGATCTCATGGAGGAGAGATCCATATATAGATTTTTGGAGAGAGGATGAGTCAGCTTGAGATCTGACTAGTGTCCTCTCCCTCTGTCAGTTCTTGAGTCCACTTGGAGGTTCTTGCTTCCACTTGGAGAAATGGAACCTCTTACTCATCACCAGTCGAATTCCCTGAGGCAAGTGTCATTTTGGAAGCTTCCTGGGTTTTGACACCTTGAGAAATGAGCCTGCCACTTGTCCACTCTCATTCAGCGCAGGTAGCCTTTGTTCCAGTTGACATTCAACGTAGGTAGACAGTATTGGCTTTGACATTCAGTGCAAACAGCTAGTGTAGCCACTGAAATGATCCTGAATTGACTTGTTTTTGAGCAGTTTCAGGTGGAGAACTTCTGTGAATTGCTGTGGTTTGTTAGCCTTGTTCCTCTAGGGGTAGGAACAACATGTTTAGGGACTTTGGATCCCTTAGATTATGGAAATTTCATGCTTAATGCTGTAAGGCACAAAAATGTCTATAACAGTTGCCCCCTAATGTATGAGGCTGTTTATCGGGCGAAATGCTTTATCAGGGGGATCTGAAGTTCATCCAATGCTGGGAGGAGACCTGTAATAAGATACAATACAATACATTATGTTTCATACTGCTTTCATGATCTAGTTGAGGCGGGCATTCCCATGCTCAGCTTTATAAATTCATTTTTCTGTACATAGAACAGACAATCGTCTGATAATTTTGATGAAATTATCATCCTTTGAGTAGGATGATTATCTGCTGCAATGATGTATATGTCAACGTCTTTATCTTTCCTGAATATATATCGCAGCCTGGATGGATGGAACTAGATCCAGGGTCTTCAAACTCATTCGATCTTCACTCTAAGTACAAGTCGATCCATGTGAGGAATGTTCTGAAGTCGAACATGGAAATACATCGCTTGATTACCGGTCAATGATGAAAACCGTTAACAAGCGCGAGAGGAATCACCGATAATGATAATGAACCTCAAGGTACTGCAGTACAATTCACGTGGTGTGAATAAAAGACTTGGCGTCGAACACCACGCAAAATCTTTCGGTCGAAGGTCATTGATGTATACCTGTCGCCGGAAGTGAGAAACTTGCCATTGTGGCATGCAAGCTTCAAAGTACTGAAGGGGTTGTTCCTAGATCAACTTCTTGGATAATGATTTGATGTCGACAAGAAGCGATCCATCAAAGGAGGGCCTTAATGAATCCCACATCAGTGACACGGAACGGAGCTAATGATTTTAATGGAGGTGAAAACGATCTGTGACACATGATTCAGGGTGGTGGTCATGAAAGGATGAAGGATAATGTATGGCAGTGGATGGGACACGGTTGACTTTTTCTGAACGACTTCTCTTGAACATATGGCGACACTGATGCGATGGATTGGTAGCATTACCCCAAATATGGATGGTATGGTGAGACCATGGATGTGACCGGTGAATGAAACAACCCAACCCGATTGTGGTACGGAGGAAAAGTGTCATGTTCAAGAGCGACTTGCTACCATCAAAGTTTTCTTTAGTTTCTCCCAATTTTTCCCTAGTCATTGCTGACCAGTACCTCTTTATTTTTGTCAAGCTTGAGGAGGATAACATATGCTTGTTCTATAACCTGCCCTTCGGGCAAGCCCATCGCTATATTTTAACGAGCCTAGCGATAGTGAAACTCGTTCTCGTCTAAAGACACGTTTGTCGCTATTTAATGATTTTAACGAGTCTAACGACAAGGATAACTTGGTTCTTTTCATTTTTAGAGAGTCTGAAAAGATACATAAAGTTAACTCCAAAATTCCTTTTTTGTCATCTAATCCCTTAAGTCCGAAAAAGTATAAAACAATACAGAAGGGATGAGTTTTCGATAGTTTTAACGAGCCGAACAAAACAAGCGCTCGATCTTTTTGTGCAATAATCCCTCAGGTCCAAAAAGATTAAAATCTAGAGGAGGGATAGCTCTTCCGGTCGCTTTAACGAGCTGGAAGGCCAAAACTCGGCAATCTTTTCATATTTTACGAGTCAGTTGAAAAGAGCTTAAAGAAGACTCGTCTTTTGAGGAACGAGTGATAAACAGGGTTAGCAGCGGATTCAAGGTACAGGTTGGAATTTTCCAATCACGATAGTGTCACAAGGATGGCTAGGTGAAATCACTCTTCGCAGCTGTTCCTCAAAATGGGTAAACAAACATATGGAGGTGAACGATCGGCCAATGGAAAAGTGGAGGTGACAGTGCAAACACGACCAAGGATTTAATGGCTGATGATATTACATTCACTGTGGTTATTTACCGGGTAGTTCATTTTTTAATGAGCTTAAACGCGGATTGAAACACTTGCTCGATCTTATGTTTATTTTTTAACGAGCATGAACTATGCGCTAAAACTGCTCAGATCTTGCATTTATTTTTTAACGAGCATGAACTGTGTGCTAAAACTGCTCGATTTTATATGGTCAAACTTTTGATTTTTACCATGATTAGCTTTGCCCTTTTCAAAGATAGTACTGTATCCTCAATTGCTGCATCAAACTAGTTAGAAATGAATAACATTTGCATGGAAATGAGAATAGAACCCTAATATTTCGCTTTGAACTACGTAAAAAGCAATTAAAAGGTGTTTTTACCTCTCATTTTACCATTTCATTTGAACTTGGTTTGTTGGAGCTTTGGAGGTGCCTCTTCCCCCTTGATTTTCACCAGCTGATTCCGGGAGATTCTGCGGACGATTTTCGGCGCCGTTTGGACCAGGTAGGAGCTAAACCCTAGCTCTTTCTTTTCATGGTTTCCTTTTTCCATTCTGTGCCTGTTTTCCTGTTCCCATGAGCCCCTGGAGTTTTGCTAGGGCGCTCTACCATTAGCGCAGGCAGTCCATTCGAAACGTGCGTTGAATGTCAAGCTGCCTGAAGGCAGTTTGACCTTCAACGTAGGTAGGACACTAGCCAATTGCGTTGATCATAGAAAAGCAGTTCTATTGCACAGTTTTTGATGAAATTTTGCCAGTTTTTCATCAAATTCAGGATCTTACTCTTTCTCTTGTTTGTTTTGCAGGGACTTTTGAGCAAAATGACCCTCACATGGCGAGAACGAGAACATGAAGAGGAGGACAAGATTGCCCTCCATGACCCTGTCACGGTGAACGCGCTGCGGAACTGTGGCCTGCTGAAGTTCTTCCGTATCTCTAGTATGAGAGCATAGATCTCTTTACTGCAGTATATGCTTGATGCTTGGGATCCTATTAACCAAGTATTTCAGATCAGGAGCAAATCCATCCCTTTGACCGTGGTAGAAATTTACTTCTTGACTGGTTTGTCGAGGCGGGGTGCCCCCATTTCTTTGTCAGGTTCAGCCCGAGGGAATGATTCCGTGAGAGATTATGTCCGCCAGTATTGCAGGGAGGGATCCCAGCCGAGCAGAGACGGCAAGGTTGTTATCCGTGAGATTACTGACAGGTCTCTCAGGTCCATTTTGTATACTATTGGTAGGATGGCTGGTAGCGCATCTCTACATGTTGCCAATAGATATTATCTGCAGCACGCCTTGGAGTGTCTCCAACCGAAAGTATTCAACTGGTGTGATGCAGTACTTCTTCAGATGAAAAGTCAGTTGAACAAGGTAAAGGACGGGAAGCTGAAGAACTTTGGATTTGGTTCTATTCTGACTGCCTTTGCCTTGGAAAAAATACCACTGATGCAGCCTCAGTATATTGCACTCGACTTGCCTTCTCCTACCGAGCCACGCATGCAGAGATGGGTTGATCACATGTCTAGGCATGCTGGTCAATCTCAGATTTCTTTCACTGATACCTTCTTCAGGTTGTTCGAGCGTCAGGAGATTGTCTATTCTGAGTATCCATATGTTGGTATGGATTTCCGAGGTGATCCGGACTTGGTACTGCCGGATGGCAAACAGTGGGGCGCTATTGGTAAAATCTTCGACCATATTACTGTTTACTGTTCTTATTTATAATGTCCTTATGCTTTATTCTATCAAGACTTTAATCAAACTCATGTGTGCATGCAGATGTTGGTCCTGTTCATCCAGCAGTTCGCCCGAGAGCGCCAGTTGCTGCCCCAGCAGGGAAGACTGCTGGGAGAGTTATTCTCCGCGACCTTGACGTAGCCGAGACCCTTACAGCTGTGCAGGAGCAGGTTGAGAGCCTTACTCTCGGCATTCCCGATGTGAGGATTGATGAGTTACCTTTACAGTTGCAGTGGCATACTACTGGTGTGCCTAGACGATGGACTCGTCTCTTGCACATGATTGCACAGGCTGTGACGTGCTATCATGAGCATCACTAGGCTAGGGTGCCCCCTAGCATTTTTGAGTTTTTGGGTCATATGACTGATTTTTGTCTTGGTTACAGGACATTATGTATGAACAATAAACAACTTACATATATATTTTAATTTTCAAGTTTTATTCTGGTTAAGTTACATGATCCATATGTACAACATTGATGATGTGTCTCTTTTTATAAATGTCGCAAATGTCTATCTAACACATAGTTTGCTAATGAGTCGGTTAATGTGTTTAAGTTTCTAGAAATATGCTGGTATTGAATTGAATCAAATTGTCTTTCCAAAATCTTAACCCTTAGGAACATGCGATAAATAGCTGGATTGCGAACGGAATATATATCACTAAGTTGTAGTATTACGAGCTATGAGTCTAGCCTGACAATTAGTCGGCGTATACCATGGGTGATGGCATCAGAGAGTAGTTCTATCAACACGCTATACTCAGCGATGTTATTCTTTGATTGCCCAATACATACACCTCTGAAACTTACTAACTCGCCGCTTGGATAAAAAATGGCCCAGGCTGCGGAGGACAAGTTCCGCGAACTACGACTCGCTCCGTCTGCATATCCAACACATGTCTCCAGAAGGTCTGACATCTGCAATAAATGTAAAAAAGGTGGATTACTCTGTTAACACCCAGGTTGTTCCCTATGACTCCCAAGGGAATACGGCCGGGGTAACCACTAACCAATCTTTGGATTACAGTTTCTAGCCAAACTGTAATCAGAGAGGGCTCTCTCTTAATGATTTGTCTTTGTTTTGATACTGTTTTAGGCTAGCTATTATGCTCAGGTTTCTGGTTTATGTTTCGGTTGAAGGACTTCTTTCAGTGCTTAAGATGTAGTGTTCAGACAGTAGTATATCATTGGGCAATGGAGTCTAGAGCTGTGAACTGTTTGAAATGCTGGAGTGAAAATTTTCAGACTGCAGGGCCTATTGGGTATCTCAACAAACAAAATTTAAACTTAAGTGGTGATGTATGGTCAGCCAACGGAAAGCAATTAAGAATTCTCCATCAAGTTAGTGATGTGAAAGTGAAACATGTTGCTCAGGAGCAAACTTGAATTCCTGAAACAAAGGTCACTGTGGAAGATATATTCTGATAGTGTAGCAATTAAGAATTACACTTATCAAAACTATAGTTGAAGAAAACATTCATTAACAACATAGATTGAGCTCAGGGTATTGCATGAATAAATCCTGAAGGCTGTTATTTTTCTTTGTTGCTAAATACTTAGAAATTAGAAACATAAATGGATTGTAAAAGATTGAAACACATAATAAAGAGAGTTACAGAAAACGTATTGTATTGTGAGGTACACAGGAATCCTGCAGTTTTAAACAAACACTAGAACGCATTCAACACTTCAGAACTTTGAGAAATTCCATCACTTTGTTTATTAAACTCTGAAAAGATTACAACATAAGAACTTCTTCAAGAGAAATCAACAACAACCCCTGCAAGCTTGTGCGAGGGGCAAATATATACAAACAGTATTACAAAATATCTAAGGCGTTGAGTCATCTGAGAAATAAATATTTCACCAACTTTGTACAGAACAGCAGATAAGAAGTTATTGTTGCCTTTAATACAACGTAAATGCATCTTTCTATCTGTCAGAAGATATTTTGGCTTTCGGAAGCCAACGAGTCGGTTGGAGTGATCTGCATTAATGCTGAAAAATGCACTTTTGGAGCTGCTCTGCTGTAGCTTCTCGGCCTGGACACCTGTAGCTTCTCATCTTGCTTTGTTGGCCGTAAGTTCTGCTGAGTTGGCTCAGCTTTCATCTTTAATGCATGCTGATTCTTTTAAATTGTGCTGTGCATGACAATTTGTATTTTCTATGAACAAAATTTATTAAATGGTT
Organism: Pinus tabuliformis; assembly: GCA_031772625.1. Classification (NCBI taxonomy): domain Eukaryota; kingdom Viridiplantae; phylum Streptophyta; class Pinopsida; order Pinales; family Pinaceae; genus Pinus; species Pinus tabuliformis. The sequence goes on along the minus strand of CM062811.1, from coordinate 533,406,526 downwards.
TCCTGTTTATAAAATCATCTGTATTGCCTTGGTCCACCATTCTTGTGTAGGTAGTTGATGCCTGAGAATTGCATCCATAGTCTCCTCTGCCTCTGTATATTTATAAAAATTGGGAGGCACTTCAAACAGGTGTTTAATTTCATTCATTATAAAAAATAAACCTTCTACTCTGTTGTAGAGAGTCTGTCCTGTGGCTGGCCCTGTTTCCTCTGAGGTGTTGGGCTTCTCATTGATCTGACTTGTGGCAAATGCATTGACCCTCTTGGCATACTGCTCATGTGTGAACAGTCTCCCTGCGCTGTTCAGTAAGGTAGGGAGCCCTCTGTTTTGTAATACCTGAAATTTGTCCATAAACCTATTTACCTCAGTCTGCATGTCTTGGGTTCTTCTCTCTAATGTCTGCACCAAGTTTCTCAGTGTAAGAACCCTCTTGATTAACTGAATGGTCTCAATTCTATTTGAAATTCCCATGGTAGCCAACTGATTACTTGTTCTATTTTTAAGCACATTAATCATCCTGGTGGCAACTTCAGGCATATTGCTTAGAGCAGCCCTTGATCTCTGAATTTCAGTCTGTGCTTTTCGAATGAGCTCTAACTGCTCATGGATTGTCTCAATATACTGCCATTGGTCAGTAATAGACTGGCCAATATTAGCCCACAGCACTGTCTTAAGCTCATCCACAACCTTATCTAATTTGAGCTCATTCTCTAGCTCTTTGATCCTGTCTTTGAGGGCTTTTATCTCCCTGCCCTTTTCTGCCACAGTCTGCTTGGATTTGTCATATCTATCATTTACTTTGGCCAATTTCTCCCTGGTCTCATTCAATTCTGTCATTTGAGCTTCCAGGGCCTGAATCTCATTTCTTAGCTTTTGCATATCCAAGCTAGGGGCCTGCTCTGTTGTTGGTGGTGCTGAAGTAGATGGTGTTGTATGTCCTATTTGTTGAGGAGGAGGAACAGTAGTTGGAGCAGTTTCCTCAAGGTTTATTATTTCAGGAGGAGGCTGGGAGGTTTGACCTTCTTCTCTTTGCTTCAAAGCTGCCTGTAATGCTGCCTGTGCAACCTCTGATTCTCCCAGCTTTTCTTGAGTCTGAATTAGCTGCTTGTATAGAGACGCCAGCAAGGCTGTGGCATCTTGATCATGCCTTTGTTGAGCTACTTCATCTGTTTGAGGGTGAATTGTGGCTGGGAGTTGGATCTTTCTCCTTAAAGCTGCCATATCTGCATCCCTCAATTTCAATATTTCTTGTATGCCCTTGATATCTTTGGGATCATGCCCAATCTCTATGATTATATCTTCTAAGGACCTAATTCTGTTGTCCTTAGCTTGAGAGGATGCTCTCTCCAACTCAAGTTGTGCAGCTGTATTATTAAGGCTATTTTCTAGCCTGTAGTTATCCAATGTCTTGTCTGCCAAGGAAGCATAGACCATCTCACTTGTTTGTTTATGCAATTCAATTTTGTCCATTGGGTGGATGTCCTTGGCCAGAACCTCAAGATTGGTCCTCAAGTAATCTGAAGGGGACTGTGGCTGCAAATTAGTTGGCATGAAGTGACTCATGATCATCTTGCCCTCCTGGACATCATATGCAGACATTAGTCACTGCTGGTTGGTGGGAGCCATTTTCAACAAATGGTTATACAGCTGTATTTTTATGGGCTCATTCCTTTTCTTTATTTCAATGAACTGTTGTTTAATGCTCAGTTCACCCTCTCTCTGCTGGCTAGAGGTGTTGACTTCTCCTCCCACTGTCCTCTCTTGTTCCTATTGGAAGGAACTTGTGGATGCTTCTCTACTAGGTGGGCCCATGCCCAAAGACTGCCCTATTGGCATTTCCTCCTCAGAGAAAGGATTCAGTCTCTGTCTTTTCTCACCATGACTTATTGATGTGGTTAAGGGAGTCTCTCTGTCCCTTTTCCTGCTTATGTCCTCCTTTTGTGGAGTTTGGAGGATTGATGCTTCAGCTGATGTTTCTTGCCTAGGAGGCACCGTGTTTTGGGCCTGCTGTTCAGTGAAAATTGGGGCTTCCACTGTCTGCTCTTGCTGTACAGGCTGCTCCTGTCTTTGTTCTTCTTGTTGTTGTTGCTGCTGCTGTTGCTGCACTCCCTGCTACTGCACTTCTTTTTCTGTTTGCTCTTCAGTCATGGGAGGTGGTTGCTCTTGTTCCACCTGCTTTTCTTTGCCTTTGCTGGATGTCTGTTGAGTGTCCATGGCAGCTTGCTGATGTGTTGTTGAAGAAGAGGCCGATGCTCCAAGTTGCCTTTGATATGATAAGGAAACCTATCCACAAGTTTCCAAGTCAGCCTCTTTTTGCAAATTCCTAGCCTCTCTCTCTAGCATCTGCTCTCTAGCGATTGGCTCTTCTAGAGTGCCCTCTTTCCAGCTCAAAGCATTTGCATGCTTTTCAATATGAGGCAGCCTAACATGTGAATAGTTACCCAATTTGTATTTTATCCTTCTGAGGGAGATAAAATGATTAGGGTCATAAGGTGTCCATTTGAAACTGGTTTGCAATTTGAGGCTTTCTAAGATCATATCTGCCTCCTTCCATCCCTCCTCTCTTTTATTGTATAGAAAAGGGCCTAGCTGGTTCCTTACCTTCAGCTGCACCTTCTTATTCCTACTTTGGAAATGGAAGTAGTCTGCATTTCCAAACTGCCTGAAGTATTCTAGGGCAAAAAGTCTCATAGGGACATACCTTGGCAGCCTGTAAGGGTCCAACTCACAGCCATATATTCTGATTACTGTGTGGTGTTGGTAAAAATACCAATCACCAATGCTGTAGGATTTGGAGAGATGGAGAATTCTTTGCATGTCATCAGTCAACCTTGGAGGAGGGACACCATACAGCAAGGTCATAGCTGGGTGAATGAATAGGTCTATGAATTCATAGTATGTGTATGGTGATTCGGAAGTACGATGAAAAACTGAGGTCCAAAACACAACTGACCTTGGAATTCCCTGGGCATTTAGTTTCTTGAGGGGAATAGAGAAACTGTCTGGTTGATAAAACAAGAACAGATGGTGGATGTATGAGGTGTATCTGAACACCCTTTCCCTCTGCAGATTCATTAGCTGTTCATGGATCTTTTCTGCAATGTATGTGGCATAGTCATAGTGTACAGCTGGAGGCTTTCCAAGAGAAAATATGGACAGCATGGCCATTATAGTGTCATCAACATCCTCAATTCCCTTGTACCCCAGAATGTAGCTGATCAAATCTACCAGCATTCTGCCCAAGTCATTCAGGTAGTGATATCCAATAGGAGGAGTCTTCATAGTTTCAGAGCTTGGCTGTATGAACAACTGATTAATTTTGGTGATCTGGGCACTTGACAAATTACTTCCCTTCTTTATTAAATCCGACATGGAAAGAGGGGTCAATGGCCTTGCAGTATGGAAATGCAGCATCTCATTTATGGTTTCTGGGGTGATAAAGAACAAAACTGAGCCTGTAGGACTGAGAACAGCTCTTTGGCATGGATCATAGCATTCCTGGCACTTGTGGATCATGTCTGGAAGGGCATTGACTTGAGGGAGGTTGTAAATGGGCAAATTTGAGTCCCAAATCCCTAAAATATCAGCTCCACCAAGGTGTTGGGCTTTCAATTCATTTAGCATGTGGATATTAAACTTAGAACCCATTGGGAACCAGTCTAACATCTGATAATCCATGTCTCCCAGGGCTTTCCATTCTATTTCCCTTTGAGGGGCATTCAGAGGCTGGATATTCAAGGTTATTGGTGCTTCCATGACTAATGAGGCTTCTGAATTGTATGTGAACTGGTTCAAGTGAGCAGAGGAACGCAGAGGAGTTTCTTGACGATGTAGCTATGAATTGTATGAAATGGAGGATGAATGGACAGCAGCAGCAATTGAAATACTACTTGAAGTGTAAATAAGGCCAATGTGTGGTCTCAATCTGTCTCTTTTAGCAGGTAGGTACAGTTTGAGTAACTTGTTTCGCGATTGCGCGAACAGAGTGCGGTTTTTTAACGAAAATGTAGGCAAACAAGGCTCAGCTGATGTTTTTCGACCTCACAGTTGTAAATGGTGGCTAGGCACAAGGATTTCGCCGGCAAATTATAAGTTTCTGTGTCTCTTAAGCTTTTTTGAGGGAATTCACAGACAAATTAGGCGTATGAAGGATTTACAAGGGTAAATACCTGGTAAACAGCGAGCAACGGTCACGAATGTATGTAGAAATGGTGCGTCGGAGGTCTCCAAATCGATTTCAGCAAGGTGGTGCAAGTTTGGACGTAAAAAACCATGCAGAGAAAGCAACAGTGCTTTGGCAAAAAGTATGAAAAATGCGAAAAATCGACCAAAATATGGATTTTTGGCACTTGGCGCGTTTTTGGGATGACGTCAGCATGACGTCATCAGGTGGGGTCGAAGTCGGATGACGTCAGCATGACGTCACTGGGTGAGGTGGCAGGCTGTGATTGGTCCACAAATATGATGAAGTGGCAGACATATCAGCGCGGGGGCGGACGAAGGAGCTGATGCGGCGGCGGGGTGGCAGTGGCGTGGCTCTGACGCGGGGATGACGCAGGCCCGGCAAAACTGGTGGTAAACAAAAAGGCGGTAATGGTTTTCTCGGACCGCCTACGATACGGCGATGGTTTTGTCGGAGGGAAACCCGAGAAATTGTGAGGGCGACGCGTGGCAGAGGCCTGACGTCACCCTCTGACAGTTTCTCGGGTGCTAAATGTCAGACGTCGGGCCCAACCCGATATGTATAGTGGCCGTCCGATCAAAAGCGCTCGATCGGATGGTTGACGGGTTGATGAGTTGTGCGGTTGATACGACAGCGGAGAAGGATTAAAATAATATATATTTTGGGGTGCGCGCTCAGCGGAAAACCTTTGGGATATGGTGTTTTGTAATGTTTTCAAATATAAAAATAATGCGGCCCCGACACTTTGGATAAGCGAATAAAAGTGGGTTTTGATGTCATTTTGCAATTTAAAGCGGGTATGGGTAAAAAATGGGTCTCTTATAAGGTTTTCTCAGCAAATGAAGGTTTTAATGGGCCAAATGAATTCAGAAGAGAGGAGGGGGGTTAGACTTAGGTTTATCAAAGTGACCAGATGTCATTTTGATCCCTGACAGAGAAAATATGGCTATAATGCCAAGGGGAGGGATATTTATACAATGTTTGGGGTTTATACACCATGGTGTTATATTACTATGGAAAGGGTAACATACGGGGTTTATATAATAAAGTTAGGGGTTAATATGGATGAAAGGAGTGGATGAGGGGAGATAATACTAAGTTTATTTGAAAATAACTTAGCTTAGGGAGTAGATCAAAATGAAAAGAGTTTTAGACAAGAAATGTGGCTTTTAAAGGACTAAGAACCACCATAAAACCACCAATTCTTCCATGAATCTCAACTGATGATGGGATGTTAGTAATGAATGAAAAAGGGGAAAATTTGGGAAGTTAGACATGCTTCTTTGCTTTGCTGCAACCTGATAGAGAAGAAGGACTTCTCAATCCATTGACTTTGCTTTGTGAAATAGGTTAGCACACCTTCAATTGTAAGGAATGACACTTCTGCAACCCCATCTGCCTACCCATCTACTTGCCTAGCATTTTTTATTTCTTCTTGGAGGGTGCACTTAGGCTTGCAGACCCTTATTTGCCTTTTCTTTTCTTTGGCTTTTTCCTTTTGATTTTCTATCTAATTCTACCCTTATTGCTTCCAAGGTCCCAGATTAAGCAGTTGGGAGCCTTACTTTCTCTACCTGAGCTACTTGTCTGCCAAGATTAAACAGTTTGGACAGACTTCCTTCTCTATTCTACAACTGGAAATTTAAAACCTGGCATGATCCAGATTAGGCTGTTGGACCATCCATCAAAATTGAGTGCTCATCAAGCTATATACACACCTTGTGTTCCTTTGGAAATATGTGATCTTTGCATGACTAAAGCAGAGCATATTTGGAACTTTTCATTGTCAATCATGAAATATGAAACCTATTGGTATAGGTAGCCAACAGTGGCTCCACATGGGGATGGTTTTTCATTTGAAAGACCAAGAACAGCAGGTCAAATTGCCTTGCCCCTTGACTGCTTTTATCAAAATTTTAGAGTTTGCTGCTTTGAAATGCCAAAATTGTGTACTTCCCTTCTTGGTAGATCTCTGATCCTATTTGCCTTTTGCTGATAGTTAATAAACTTGAGAAACTACATTTTTACATCCTACAGAAAATAATATATACATCTGAATATATACAAAAGAAACTCATGCTGCACTTATGGGTAATAGTCAAAATAGTGCTTCAGCATCCTGCCATTCACAGGACCTTCATCCAAGTCAGTTTCATTAAGATTTTTAAGGAAATAAGTATTGTTTCCTTGCACCGCTTGGACAGCAAATGGTCCTCTCCAAAGGGAATCAAATTTTCCATGTTTTCCCTTATCCTCTCTTCTTGAATCCCACTTGAGGACTTTGTCTCCAACATTAAAGTCTTCTGCCTTCGTTCTTCTGTCAAATGCTTTCTTTAGCTTTTCTTGTAAAACTTGAACTGTGCTGAAAACTTGGTCTCTAGTTTGCTGTAAACATATTATTTGATTGATCCTTCTTTGCATATCATTTGGTTCAGCTTGGCTTTCTTGAAGAAGTTTCATGATAGGCACTCCTAGTGATGAAGGAAATTTTGCTTCTAATCCATAAACCAACTCATATGGGCTGGCCCCAATTGATCTTTTGGTTGTTAGTCTATCTGCCCATAAGGCATTGACCAGCTTCTTATGCCAATTCTTCTTGTTTTCTTCCAGCACCTTCTTTATGATGTTTACTAGGCTTTTGTTTGATGATTCAGCCAGGCCATTACCTTGGGGATAGTATGCAGTGGAATGGCCCAAAGTAATATGAAATTTGTGGCAGAAATTCACCATCTTCTTAGATCTAAAAGCATCAGCATTGTCTGTTATTATTTTGTCATGGCAGCCAAATCTAGCCAATATGTTGTTCTCCAAGAACTGAATGATTATTGAATCATTTTCCTGTCTGCATGGAGTAGCTTCAATCCACTTAGTGAAGTAGTCTGTAGCTGTTAAAATCCACCTGTGTTGTCCTGAGGATGACGGATGAATTTCCCCAATGAAATCCAGGCCCCATTGTTGAAAAGGTCTCTCTGTTGCAATAGGCCTTAAGGGAAGTGGCAGTAACTGTCTCTTTCCCTCAAACACTTGAAATTTATGACATGAGGTGGTAAATTTCTTGACATCAGAGAACATGGTGGGCCAGTAGTAACCAGCCCTTAGTATTTTATCCACAGTGGACTTCCAATACAAGTGCCCACCACAGTGCCCTACATGGAATTCTTTCATGATATTTTCAGTTTCATTTTCAATTAAGCAGTTCAATAGTATCCCTTCATGGTTTTTCCAAAGCAAATTTCCATCCATAACACAGAATTTAGAAGCTCTCATTTTTAGGAACCCACATTTAGTTCTGGACAGCCCTGGAGGAGCACACAGGTTTTGTAATACATAACATATATCAAAGTACCAAGGGGATTGTTCAAAGGCTACATTGATCTTTGGAGTCGCCAGCTCCGGTTCACTGTCCAGCTGGTTGATGTCTAAGGCTTGAAAGTTTGCTTCTGTCATTAATTTGGCCAAACCTTGCCCTTTTATCAGTTTTGTAGGTTTTATTTCAATATCGAATTCCAAGATGTTGGCAATCCATTTTCCTCTTCTGCCCTCTAGGTTTTCTTGAGTGAGTATGTCTTTTACAATAGGACTTGGCACATATGCTACAACATGGGAATAAAGGATGTAAATCCTAAAGTCTTTAATGGCTTTGACCAAAGCATAAGCTTGCTTTTCCATGATTTGATATTTTAAAGGTGCATCTCTAAGAGCTCTGCTAAAGAAAGCAATTAGCTTCTCATTTCCTTGGTCATCTTTCTGTAACAAAACATCAGCAATAGTATGCTGGGAGGCAAAAGAGAAAATGATAAATTCTCTGTCAAATTGAGGATTGGTCAAGACTGGGGTTTGGGTAAGGGCCAATTTTATACCTTCAAAGGCTTGATTTGCTTCAACTGTCCATTTTACTTTTGAATCTTTCTTTAGCATGTTATTTAGTAATCTGATTAGTTCTACTAAGTTTGGGATAAACCTTATCAAAAAGTTGATCTTTCCCAAGAATGCTTGTAATTCTTTGATATTTCTTGGGTGGGGCATTTGTAAGATAGCTTGTATCCTATCTGGATCAATTCTTATGCCATCCTTTGAAATGATATGTCCTAACAGCTTACCCTCTTCCAAACCAAATAGAGACTTCTTGGGATTCAAGGAAATTCCATATTTCCTACATGTTAAGAAAATCTGCCTTAAGTGTTTTAAATGTTCTTGGTCAGATTTCGAAAAAGGTGTGAGGTCATCTAAGTAAATGACTAAAAAGTCATGAATCAACTTTGCAAAAGCAATATCCATTGCTCTTTGAAATGTTGCCCCTGCATTTTTCAATCCAAAAGGCATTTTTACATATTTGAAAGTTCCCCATGGGGTTGTAAAAGCAGTTTTGTCTTGATCATCAGGGTGTACTAAGATTTGGTTAAAACCCGAGAATCCGTCAAGTAATGAGATCCTTGAAGCCCCTACCACTCTTTGGAGAATGTGATCCATCTTGGGTAAGGGATAGTTGTCTTTGAGGGATACTTGGTTCAGATTTCTTAGATCCACACACAACCTTATTTCACCAGTTTTCTTTCTTGTAGGAACTAGGTTTGAAATCCACTCAGAAAATCTGATTGGTGCTATGATGCCCGCCTTGAACATTTTCTGTACCTCTTGTTCCATTGCTGGGAGAAGCATGGGATTGATTCTCCTCAATTTTTGTTTAAAGGGTTTTTGATCAGGCTTGAGAGGGATAGTATGTTGGATAACAGAGGTATCATAGGACTTTAGATCCTCATAACTCCATGCAAAGACATCCTGGAACTCTTTAAAGAGGTCAATGTACTTAGGCTTTTGATCAGGAGGTGAAGATGCAGACAATTTTATTATTTTGGGCTTGTCAATGGTACCAATGTTGCATTCTTCAATGGCTGCATTTAAGGGCTGCATTTTTGGTTTTCTGGGAATATCATTTGAATCAAAGATGTCCTCTAGTGGAGTTAGGCCTGTTGGCAGAAAATTGTCTTTCAGCTCTATGATTTCAGCTTCAGCATTGGCCACTTCTTCACAACTGATTGGTTGAATTTGCTAAATGTTTTCCTTGTTGAAAATGGTTGGATGTAGTATTTGTTTTGCTGTTCTAGGTGATATTGGGTGAATAACCTGTTGAAACTGTAGTTGTGATTGACTTGCTCTGTCAGGTATTTGTGATTGACTTGCTCTGTCAGGTATTTGTGATTGACTTGCTCTGTCAGTGTCAATATTTAGTCCTGCAAATTCTTGTTGCAGCGTTAAAAAATTGTTTATCTGCATATCATCCTCAAATACTTGCCAATCTTTAACATTGTTTGGAATGGAGGGTCTGTGTTTTATCTCAGCTGTGAAACAATTGTTAGGTTCCAATGGTAATTTGCAAGTACTAGCAAATGTGGCCAAACTATGAGCATGCAGATTATGGGTTCTAGGAATTTTAGTGATTTGGAATTCAGAGAAAGAGTTTAGTATTTCAGCAACAGCAGACCTATAAGACCTTAATCTTTTGTCATTGGTGACAAAATTTCCCTTCACTTGTTGGATAACTAAATCTGAACCTCCCATGATTGAAACCCTGGTAGCTTGCAAGAACTTTACTAACTTGAGGCCTAGTAAAAGAGATTCATATTCTGCCATGTTATTAGTACATCTAAAGTTTAATCTATAGGCTCTGCCTTCTGCATGACTGTTTTCTTTATTGTGTACCCAAACTCCAGCTCCTGCCCATAATTTGTTGACTGAGCCATCAAATTCAAGGAACCATAGAATATCTTGTTGTGAAGGAGATTTAATGATCTGTTCATGGGCTGGCAATGTAAGTTGAAGTTCTGGTTTTTCATCTGGCTTGTCTTCTAGGACAGTCTCATCATTTGATTGAATATGCTTGATAACTAGAGCAGCAGCAGTGTCTAGTGATTGATTGACTGTTGTTTCATGGGTGGTAGTTCTTTCATTAGTGTCTTCCTCTTGTATGAGTATCTTGGTTTCAACATCATTTTTTGAGAGAGTTGTGCCGTCATTGAAGAGAATGTATGAGTCTATGTCTGAATGGACAACATATATGGGAAAGTTTTGAGGCTTTTCTTCACTGCTGACCATGTATTTCATGAGTGTTTCTCTGTATAGTCTTTTTGGTTGCCCAAAAATAGAGATGGTGGCATATGACATGTCTAATTGTAGGGAACCTTGGAGTTTAGCTCCCCATGACCTTGATAACAGCATCCCATACTTGGGTGGGATGTCAGCAACTACAACATCCATTAGAACTGTTTTGTTTGGGTACTGAACAAGAGACACACACAGATCTTTTATTAGGCCTAAGCACTTGACTTGGCTGGAATCAAAGGAGAATAGGTCCTTGTATGGTATTGTTATATCTAGATTCAATCTCTCCATGACTGCTTTTGGCATGAGATTGTGAGAGGCACCTGAGTCGAACATTGCATTATGTAATATTTTATCATGAATATGTAAGCTGACATAAAAAGGTAATATCCCTGTGACTACTGTTTTTCCATCCACTTCTGGGCCAAACAGTAATTCTGGGGTGTCATCCAACACATTGACATCATCTTTGCTGCTGGTGAGTTGAAGGGACTTCTTGATCTGTTGTTTATAAATGTCATGCTTGGCTAGTTCTGAGAGAGGAATTGCTATCTTTAGTTTGCCAATTTCAGTTTCTAGGTCAAAGGGTTTTTCAGATCGGGTCTTAGGGTTATGGATAACAGTCCTTTCCTTGTTCACTAACTCTTCTTCTTGATCCTTATCTTGATTTTGGGACTTGTCTTTTTTACTCATCTCTTGAGGAGTAACATTTAAATTAGGGTGAGAGGGTGAAGTAGCCATAGGCTGCTGTTTTAAGGACAATGGTTCAGTGATCTCTTCAATAATTACTTCTTCTGCAGGTGAATTTGTTTTGTCATTAGGCTCTGTGACTATGGCTCTTTTAGGCTGCTGATTATCCTTTATCTTTTCAGGCTGATTTACATTCACAGTTCTGCTCCTTAGCTTGTATTGTTTATGGACTTCATAAACAGCAGTGTCATAGCCTTGTTTAAAGTCAAAGGATTCACCTGATTTCATTGGGAACAGCTTGATTACCTCATCCTCATGATCTTCTTGTGTCAAAAAGACTTGACTTTCACCATCTAGACCCATTTTGTTAATCTGAGAATCTTCATTGGGTTCACTTGATGTGGAAGTTTCAGCATAGTTTTCTTGGAAAGGGGGTCTTATGTCTTGGTCAGCACTGGCCTTGCCAACGTTTGGGTTTTGAGTTCTCCTAAAATTTGGATTCCTAGGAGGGTTGTTTTGTGGTGCCTCCCATGATGATTTTCTCTCAAACGATTCCACCCTATCCCCTAGTCTCTTCATACCAGTGAGTATTGCATCCAGTTTTTTATCAAAGGCTGAGCATTCATCTTTGAAAGCGGTTCTCTTTTCCAACCTTGCTCTGTTTCTTTTGGCAATCAAGTTAGCTTCCACTGTGACGGCAACCTTTTGGGCCTCTGCAAGGGTTTGAGGGTCTCTTTCCTTTAACTGATAGGCCATGTCAGGGTCAAAACCATCAGGGAATTTGTACAAAGCTAAATCAGGAGGGGGTCTTAAATTTTGTGGGATTGCGTTATATACATTGTTGAATCTTGCACAATACTCCAAAACAGTCTCTTGGGGACCTCTTTTGATAGTGTCATATTCCCCAAGTATGTGCAGAGGATCTTTCTTTTTCTCGCATCTGTTAGTAAAGGCTTGATACAGCTCATCAGGAGTTGTGATGGAATTTGCATTCAGGGATTTGAACCAAGTTCTTACATCCCCAGTTAGGCTTTGAACAAACATCCTCATTCTCACACTGTCATCATCTATTTCATAGGTCTCAAAATGGTCTTGCATCCTTTTGGCATGTTGAACAGCTTTCAAAGGGCCAGTGGAGTCAAAATATGAGATTTTGGTTTGGTAGTCTTGGGGTAGAGCTGCAGCATTAGCTGGTATCTGCAAGGGTGCATATCTGTTAGCCATATTCACAGGGTTTAAGGGGTTGACAGGGATGAATGGGACCGGGATGACTGGTATAACAGGGTTAATGGGAGGGGTAGAAACTAGGATGTGGGTTAAAGGAGTATGTGCAGTGGATGACGGTGTGAAAGGAGGGCTTTGAGATGTAGAAGGGGAACTGGGGGAATCAAGGGTAGATCGAAACAGAACCTTGATTGGAGTTGGAACAAGGTTTGGATAACCTATTTCAGGAGTTGAATCAGCAAGAGTTTGCTGTCCCTACTGCTTCCTAATGATCCTAGGGATTATATTAGGATTTTCAAAAACAGCTGGTGGCTCTGGGTCAGGGTTTGACCTAGTATGTCAGGTTTTCCTTTTAGGAGCCAGTTTCTAGACTTCTTTTTGGTATTTTACGGGATATTTTTGTGTCTACAGAGGCCAGAAAAGATTTTGAACTTACTGTATATTTTCCAAAGCTAGCAGCAAAGGGAATGAGTAGCTTTCAAGAGATAAACATGAATTAGAAAATCTTGAGGAATTCCCCAGTGGAGTCGCCAATTATGTTAACACCCAGGTTGTTCCCTATGACTCCCAAGGGAATACGGCCGGGGTAACCACTAACCAATCTTTGGATTACAGTTTCTAGCCAAACTGTAGTCAGAGAGGGCTCTCTCTTAATGATTTGTCTCTATTTTGATAGTGTTTTAGGCTAGCTATTATGCTCAGGTTTCTGGTTTATGTTTTGGTTGAAGGACTTCTTTTAGTGCTTAAGATGTAGTGTTCAGACAGTAGTATATCATTGGGCAATGGAGTCTAGAGCTGTGAACTGTTTGAAATGCTGGAGTGAAAATGTTCAGACTGCAGGGCCTATTGGGTATCTCAACAAACAAAATTTAAACTTAAGTGGTGATGTATGGTCAACCAACGGAAAGCAATTAAGAATTCTCCATCAAGCTGGTGATGTGAAAGTGAAACATGTTGCTCAGGAGAAAACTTGAATTCCTGAAACAAAGGTCACTGTGAAAGATATATTCTGATAGTGTAGCAATTAAGAATTACACTTATCAAAATTATAGCTGAAGAAAACATTCATTAACAACATAGATTGAGCTCAGGGTATTGCATGAATAAATCCTGAAGGCTATTATTTTTCTTTGTTGCTAAATACTTAGAAATTAGAAACATATATGGATTGTAAAAGATTGAAACACATAACAAAGAGAGTTACAGAAAACTTATTGTATTGTGAGGTACACAGGAATCCTGCAGTTTTCAACAAACACCAGAACGCATTCAACACTTCAGAACTTTGAGAAATTCCATCACTTTGTTTATTAAACTCTGAAAAGATTACAGCATAAGAACTTCTTCAAGAGAAATCAACAACAACCCCTGCAAGCTTGTGCGAGGGGCAAATATATACAAACAGTATTACAAAATATCTAAGGCATTGAGTCATCTGAGAAATAAATATTTCACCAACTTTTTACAGAACAGCAGATAAGAAGTTATTGCTACCTTTAATACAACGTAAATGCATCTTTCTATCTGTCAGAAGATATTTTGGCTTTCGGAAGCCAACGAGTCAGTTGGAGTGATCTGCATTAATGCTGAAAAATGTGCTTTTGGAGCTGCTCTGCTGTAGCTTCTCAGCCTAGACACCTGTAGCTTCTCATCTTGCTTTGTTGGCCGTAAGTTCTGCTGAGTTGGCTCAGCTTTCATCTTTAATGCATGCTGATTCTTTTAAACTGTGTTGTGCATGACAATTTGTATTTTCTATGAACAAAATTCATTAATGGTTTCCTGTTTATAAAATCATCTGTATTGCCTTGGTCCACCATTCTTGTGTAGGTAGTTGATGCCTGAGAATTGCATCCATAGTCTCCTCTGCCTCTGTATATTTATAAAAATTTGGAGGCACTTCAAACAGGTGTTTAATTTCATTCATTATAAAAAATAAACTTTCTACTCTGTTGTAGAGAGTTTGTCCTGTGGCTGGCCCTGTTTCCTCTGAGGTACTGGGCTTCTCATTGATCTGACTTGTGGAAAATGCATTGACCCTCTTGGCATACTGCTCATGTGTGAATAGTCTCCCTGCGTTGTTCAGTAAGCTAGGGAGCCCTCTCTTTTGTAATACCTGAAATTTGTCCATAAACCTGTTTACCTCAGTCTGCATGTCTTGGGTTCTTCTCTCTAATGTCTGCACCAAGTTTCTCAGTGTAAGAACCCTCTTGATTAACTGAATGGTCTCAGTTCTGTTTGAAATTCCCATGGTAGCCAACTGAGTACTTGTTCTATTATTTAGCACATTAATCATCCTGGTGGTAACTTCAGGCATATTGCTTAGGGCAGCCCTTGATCTCTGAATTTCAGTCTGTGCTTTTCGAATGAGCTCTAACTGCTCATGGATTGTCTCAATATACTACCATTGGTCAGTAATATACTGGCCAATATTAGCCCACAGCACTGTCTTAAGCTCAGCCACAACCTTATCTAATTTGAGCTCATTCTCTAGCTCTTTGATCCTGTCTTTGAGGGCTTTTATCTCCCTGCCCTTTTCTGCCACAGCCTGCTTGGATTTGTCATATCTATCATTTACTTTGGCCAATTTCTCCCTGGTCTCATTCAATTCTGTCATTTGAGCTTCCAGGGCCTGAATCTTATTTCTTAGCTTTTGCATATCCAAGCTAGGGGCCTGCTCTGTTGTTGGTGGTGCTGAAGTAGGTGGTGCTGTATGTCCTGTTTGTTGAGGAGGAGGAACAGTAGTTGGAGCAGCTTCCTCAAGGTTTATTATTTTAGGAGGAGGCTGGGAGGTTTGACCTTCTTCTCTTTGCTTCAAAGCTGCCTGTAATGTTGCCTGTACAGCCTCTGATTCTCCCAGCTTTTCTTGAGTCTGAATTAGCTGCTTGTATAGAGACACCAGCATGGCTGTGGCATCTTGATCATGCCTTTGTTGAGCTACTTCATCTATTTGAGGGTGAATTGTGGCTGGGGGTTGGATCTTTCTCCTTAAATCTGCCATATCTGCATCCCTCAATTTCAATATTTCTTGTATGCCCTTGATATATTTGGGATCATGCCCAATCTCTATGATTATATCTTCTAAGGACATAATTCTGTTGTCCTTAGCTTGAGAGGATGCTCTCTCCAACTCAAGTTGTGCAGTTGTATTATTAAGGCTATTTTCTAGCCTGTAGTTATCCAATGTCTTGTCTGCCAAGGAAGCATAGACCATCTCACCTGTTTGTTTATGCAATTCAATTTTGTCCATTGGGTGGATGTCCTTGGCCAGGACCTCAAGATTGGTCCTCAAGTAATCTGAAGGGGACTATGGCTGCAAAGTAGTTGGCATGAAGTGACTCATGATCATCTTGCCCTCCTGGACATCATATGCAGACATTAGTCCCTGCTGGTTGGTGGGAGCCATTTTCAACAAATGGTTATACAACTGTATTTTTATGGGCTCATTCCTTTTCTTTATTTCAATGAACTGCTGTTTAATGCTCAGTTCACCCTCTCTCTGCTGGCTAGAGGAGCTGACTTCTCCTCCCACTGTCCTCTCTTGTTCCTGTTGGAAGGAACTTGCGGATGCTTCTCTACTAGGTGGGCCCATGCCCAGAGACTGCCCTATTGGCATTTCCTCCTCAGAGAAAGGATTCAGTCTCCGTCTTTTCTCACCATGACTTATTGATGTGGTTAAGGGAGTCCCTCTGTCCCTTTTCCTGCTTATGTCCTCCTTTTGTGGAGTTTGGAGGATTGATGCCTCAGCTGATGTTTCTTCCCTAGGAGGCACCGTGTTTTGGGCCTGCTGTTCAGTGAAAATTGGGGCTTCCACTGTCTGCTCTTGCTGTACAGGCTGCTCCTGTCTTTGTTCTTCTTGTTGTTGCTGTTGCTGCTGTTGATGCACTCCCTGCTGCTGCACTTCTTTTTCTTTTTGCTCTTCAGTCATGGGAGGTGGTTGCTCTTGTTCCACCTGCTTTTCTTTGCCTTTGCTGGATGTCTGTTAAGTGTCCATGGCAGCTTGCTGATGTGTTGTTGAAGAAGAGGCCGATGCTCCAAGTTTCCTTTGATATGATAAGGAAACCTGTCCACAAGTTTCCAAGTCAGCCTCTTTTTGCAAATTCCTAGCCTCTCTCTCTAGAATCTGCTCTCTAGAGATTGGCTCTTCTAGAGTGCCCTCTTTCCAGCTCAAAGCATTTGCATACTTTTCAATATGAGGCAGCCTAACATGTGAATAGTTACCCAATTTGTATTTTATCCTTCTGAGGGAGATAAAATGATTAGGGTCATAAGGTGTCCATTTGAAACTGGTTTGCAATTTGAGGATTTCTAAGATCATATCTGCCTCCTTCCATCCCTCCTCTCTTTTATTGTATAGAAAAGGGCCTTGCTGGTTCCTTACCTTCAACTGCACCTTCTTATTCCTACTTTGGAAATGGAAGCAGTCTGCATTTCCAAACTGCCTGAAGTATTCTAGGGCAAAAAGTCTCATAGGGACATACCTTGGCACCCTGTAAGGGTCCAACTCAGAGCCATATATTCTGATTACTGTGTGGTGTTGGTAAAATACCAATCACCAATGCTGTAGGATTTGGAGAGATGGAGAATTCTTTGCATGTCATCAGTCAACCTTGGAGGAGGGACACCATACAGCAAGGTCATAGCTGGGTGAATGAACAGGTCTATGAATTCACAGTATGTGTATGGTGATTCGGAAGTACGATGAAAAACTGAGGTCCAAAACACAACTGACCTTGGAATTCCCTGGGCATTTAGTTTCTTGAGGGGAATAGAGAAACTGTCTGGTTGATAAAACAAGAACAGATGGTAGATGTATGAGGTGTATCTGAACACCCTTTCCCTCTGCAGATTCATTAGTTGTTCATGGATCTTTTCTGCAATGTATGTGGCATAGTCATAGTGTACAGCTGGAGGCTTTCCAAGAGAAAATATGGACAGCATGGCCATTATAGTGTCATCAACATCCTCAATTCCCTTGTACCCCAGAACGTAGCTGATCAAATCTACCAGCATTCTGCCCAAGTCATTCAGGTAGTGATATCCAATAGGAGGAGTCCTCATAGTTTCAGAGCTTGGCTGTATGAACAACTGATTAATTTTGGTGATCTGGGCACTTGACAAATTACTTCCCTTCTTTATTAAATCCGACATGGAAAGAGGGGTCAATGGCCTTACAGTATGGAAATGCAGCATCTCATTTATGGTTTCTGGGGTGATAAAGAACAAAACTGAGCCTGTAGGACTGAGAACAGCTCTTTGGCATGGATCATAGCATTCCTGGCACTTGTGGATCAAGTCTGGAAGGGCATTGACTTGAGGGAGGTTGTAAATGGGCAAATTTGAGTCCAAAATCCCTAAAATATCAGCTCCACCAAGGTGTTGGGCTTTCAATTCATTTAGCATGTTGATATTAAACTTAGAACCCATTGGGAACCAGTCTAACATCTGATAATCGATGTCTCCCAGGGCTTTCCATTCTATTTCCCTTTGAGGGGCATTCAGAGGCTGGATATTCAAGGCTATTGGTGCTTCCATGACTAATGAGGCTTCTGAATTGTATGTGAACTGGTTCGAGTGAGCAGAGGAACGCAGAGGAGTTTCTTGACGATGTAACTGTGAATTGTATGAAACAGAGGATGAATGGACAGCTGCGGCAATTGAAATACTGCTTGAAGTGTAAATAAGGCCAATGTGTGGTCTCAATCTGTCTCTTTTAGCAGGTAGGTACAGTTCGAGTAACTTGTTTCGCGATTGCATGAACAGAGTGCGGTTTTTTAACGAAAATGTAGGTAAACAAGGCTCAGCTGATGTTTTTCGACCTCACAGTTGTAAATGGGGGCTAGGCACAAGGATTTCGCCGACGAATTATAAGTTTTTGTGTCTCTTAAGCTTTTTTGAGGGAATTCACAGACAAATTAGGCGTATGAAGGATTTACAAGGGTAAATACCTAGTAAACAGCGAGTAACGGTCACGAATGTATGTAGAAATGGTGTGCCGGAGGTCTCCAAATCGATTTCAGCAAGGTGGTGCAAGTTTGGACGTAAAAAACCATGCAGAGAAAGCAACAGCACTTTGGCAAAAAGTATGAAAAATGCAAAAAATCGACCAAAATATGGATTTTTGGCACTTGGCACGTTTTTGGGATGACGTCAGCATGACGTCATCAGGTGGGGTCGAAGTCGGATGACGTCAGCATGACGTCACTGGGTGAGGTGGCAGGCTGTGATTGGTCCACAGATATGATGAAGTGGCAGACATATCAGCGCGGGGGCGGATGAAGGAGCTGATGCGGCGGTGGGGTGGCAGTGGCGTGGCTCTGATGCGGGGATGATGCAGGCCTGGCAAAACTGGTGGTAAACAAAAAGGCGGTAATGGTTTTCTCGGACCGCCTACGATACGGCGATGGTTTTGTCAGAGGGCAACCTGAGAAATTGTGAGGGCGACGCGTGGCAGAGGCCTGACGTCACCCTCTGACAGTTTCTCGGGTGCTAAATGTCGGACGTCGGGCCCAACCCGATATGTATAGTGGCCGTCCGATCAAAAGCGCTCAATCGGACGGTTGACGGGTTGATGAGTTGTGCGGTTGATACGACAGCGGAGAAGGATTAAAATAATATATATTTTGGGGTGCGCACTCAGCGGAAAACCTTTGGGATATGGTGTTTTGTAATGTTTTCAAATATAAAAATAATGCAGCCCCGACACTTTGGATAAGCGAATAAAAGTGGGTTTTGATGTCATTTTGCAATTTAAAGCGGGTATGGGTTAAAAATGGGTCTCTTATAAGGTTTTCTCAGCAAATGAAGGTTTTAATGGGCCAACTGAATTCAGAAGAGGGGAGGGGGTTAGACTTAGGTTTATCAAAGTGACCAGATGTCATTTTGATCCCTGACAGAGAAAATATGGCTATAATGCCAAGGGGAGGGATATTTATACAATGTTTGGGGTTTATACACCATGGTGTTATAATACTAGGGAAAGGGTAACATAGGGGGTTTATATAATAAAGTTAGGGGTTAATATGGATGAAAGGAGTGGATGAGGGGAGATAATACTAAGTTTATTTGAAAATAACTTAGCTTAGGGAGTAGATCAAAATGAAAAGAGTTTTAGACAAGAAATGTGGCTTTTAAAGGACTAAGAACCACCATAAAACCACCAATTCTTCCATGAATCTCAACTGATGATGGGATGTTAGTAATGAATGAAAAAGGGGAAAATTTGGGAAGTTAGACATGCTTCTTTGCTTTGCTGCAACCTGATAGAGAAGAAGGACTTCTCAATCCATTGACTTTGCTTTGTGAAATAGGTTAGCACACCTTCAATTGTAAGGAATGACACTTCTGCAACCCCATCTGCCTACCCATCTACTTGCCTAGCATTTTTTATTTCTTCTTGGAGGGTGCACTTAGGCTTGCAGACCCTTATTTTCCTTTTCTTTTCTTTGGCTTTTTCCTTTTGATTTTCTATCTAATTCTACCCTTATTGCTTCCAAGGTCCCAGATTAAGCAGTTGGGAGCCTTACTTTCTCTACCTGAGCTACTTGTCTGCCAAGATTAAACAGTTTGGACAGACTTCCTTCTCTATTCTACAACTGGAAATTTAAAACCTGGCATGATCCAGATTAGGTTGTTGGACCATCCATCAAAATTGAGTGCTCATCAAGCTATATACACACCTTGTGTTCCTTTGGAAATATGTGATCTTTGCATGACTAAAGCAGAGCATATTTGGAACTTTTCATTGCCAATCATGAAATATGAAACCTATTGGTATAGGTAGCCAACATACTCGACCAAAACAAATACTTTAGCGAAAACAAAATACAACAAAAGCATACAGGTTACTATTTAAGCATAGTAACGCTTGAGGTACAACCCATTACGGGGTTGCGCCAGTGGAATTCTGTCATAATCCATTAAATCGTAGGCTCCTTTTGCTAACACTCATTTAACAATATAGGGGCCCATCCATAAAGAATTAAATTTACCTGCTCCCAATTTATCGGATTCTTGGTCATAAAGCAAGACCAAGTCACCTTCTGAGAAGACACGGGGTTTGACATTTTTGTCGAACTGCGCCTTGACTCGTTTCTTATGGGCTTCGTTAGCCAAAGCGGCGTCACGACGGGTTTCATCCAATTGGATTAATTCCAAGAAACGAGTCTCTTCTTCCAAAGTTCAGGGGAGGAGATCAATTGCGAGTTTAAGAGACGAAATTTCACACTGGATTGGCAAGACTGCTTCCAGGCCATAGACCAGTTGGAAAGGTGTGAACCCGGTCACGTTCTTTACCGATGTTTGGTAAGCCCACAAGGCTGAGTATAGGATTAGGTGCCACCTTCTTTTGTGAACCCCAATCATCCTTTGCAACATACGCTTCAGGACCTTGTTGATTGCTTCAACTTGTCTGTTGGATTGCGGATAATACGGGGTAGAGCTGTCGTGAGATAGCCCTAGCTTGGCAGCTAATTCAACCATCATGTGATTGCGAAAATGCAACCCATGATCTGTAACTATGGTCTGTGGTATGCCGAACCTGGCGACTACATGATTAAAAAAGACAAGGGCAGTTGTTTCACCAGTGTTATCTAATGTAGGCATCGCCTCGGCCCATTTGGTAAAATAGTCAACAGCGACTATAATATACCCATGCCCCCCGGTCGAGGTGGGGTTACATTGCATGAAATCGATGCCCCATTTGGCGAAAGGCCCAACAGCAACTATTGGCTGTAAAGGTGCGGGTGGTCTTCTGGTTTTGCTATTGAAAATTTGACAAGCATGGCAACTTCTGACTGCGGTTATGCAATCTTTCAACATGGTTGGCCAGAAGTATCCTGCTCGTAAGATTTTCTGTGCTGTAGCATATCTAGATTGATGCCCCCCACACGCACCTGAATGACATTCATTCAGGTCTTTTTCGGCCTCTTCATGGGTGAGGCACCTCCTTAGAACTATATCGATACCACGACGGTAAAGCGTATCACCGACGATCATGTAGTCTTTCGCTTGGTATCGTCTACGTTTCTGTTCTGAGTGAGAGGTGTCAGGCCTGAATTTTTGGGTTTGGAGATAAATTATGATATCTCCATACCACTCATTGCTTGCAGATATCAGAAACAAACTTTCGTCCACGATTGACTCTTCTGATGTTTCATCGTTGGACGACAATGGGAGATCGCACAATAATTCTGCGAAAACCAAAGCTTTCTTTGATTTGGATTTTACAAATTCCATATCAAACTCTTGAAGGATTGCTATCCATTTTGAATATTTGCCCCCCAGTAACTGTCGCGACAATATATAAGTCATGGGGTTGCAATCTGATAGAATGGTAGTTTTCTGAAAGAGGACATAATGTCGAAATCTTTGTATCGCTTGAACAGCAGCGAGTGCTAGCTTTTCAACATAAGAATATTTGCTTTCTGTATCATTCAAGTTTTTACTTAAATAATATATGGATGTTCAATTCCATCGACTTCTTGAACTAAAACCATCACAATGGTCGTATCCGCTGCAGCCAGATACAGGTTAAAATCTCTTTGATAGTCCGGGGCATACATTAATGATGCTTTTACTAGAGAATATTTCAGAGCATCAAAGGAAGCTTGCGCCACCTGATCCCAGACAAAAGGTACATCCTTTTTCAAAAGACGAGTATAACCTTTAGCAAGTTCTGCGTAATTTGGAATGAACCTCCTCAGAAAGTTTGCTTTCCCTTGGAGTTTCTGAATTTGAAGCAAATTTGAAGGTGGAGGCAAATTAATGATTGCGTGAACCTTGGAAGGGTTGAGACGAATCCCATCCTTAGAGACTACAAAGCCAAGTAAACGATCAGAACCGACGCAAAACACACATTTGTGCGGATTGAGTCTTATCTTGTAGTGTCGGCAACGTAGAAATATCGCTCTTAAATGTTGCGGATGATCAGTCCGCTTTCGCGAATGAGCCGGAAGGTCGTCGAGATAAGGTTGAACGATGTTCTTGATGTCATGGAAGGCATAATTCATTGCCCTCTGAAATGTCGCCCCTGCGTTCTTTAAACCAAAGGGTAATTTTTGATAAGCGAATGTGCCCCACGGACAGATGAATGCAGTCTTTGATTGGTCCTGTGGGCGGATATTTATTTGATTATACCCAGAAAATCCATCCATAAATGAAAAGATTTCACATCCGGCGCATTCGTCAATTATCTGGTCGATGAAGGGTGTAGGGTAGTTGTCCTTCGGACAAGCTTGGTTTACATCCCTATAATCGACACACACTCTAATTGTCCCTTGTTTCTTCATAACAGGGACAATATTCGATACCCAATCGGTTAGAGGAACCGGGTAGATGAAGCCAGCATGGAGAAGTTTTTCAACTTCTGCCTTAATGGCAGCGGCTTTCTTGGGGTGCACCTGCCGAAGTCGTTGTCTTACTGGTTTGACATCAGGATACATTTTAATTTCATGTTCAACGATACTCGAGTCAATGCCTGGCATTTCATCATATGACCAAGCAAAGACATCTCTGAATTCGCGAAAAAGAGCGTTATATATTTCCAGTTCTGAAGAAGAACATCCTTTGCCGACATAAATATTCTCTACAACATTTGTTTTAGTCGAGATATTTATGGCTATAGTCTCTTCAATATTGGATAAGTTTCACTCGGAATCCACCGTATTTACATTATTTGGTAGGAATTCAAAAACTGAAGGGTGGTAAAGGTCACACTGAGTATCTTCTTCATATTCCAAAAGAAGGGAACGATGGTGGCAATCATTCCATGGTGCCCCCTCAATCAACATTGATTGTAGGATTCCTTCGTCAGTCCCATGTACTTTCGACCAAGGATCTAACGGGGTACCATATTCTCTAGACCTATCTACCCAAACGATTGATGAGCGTTGATTTGGGTTCGCCTCCCATGCTCGAAACATTGATTGCTACAATATTTCAATGGGGCTTGGGGGCAAGACCATTGCATGATCCATGTCGATATCATCTTCTGAGATCTTCGTGGAAGATATCATGTTGCAGGCTCTTACCAATGCTACTTCCCCTATATAGAATGGAGGTGGAAGTGCGAAAGTTCCCATTAATGTGGGGTCTTTCAGTAGGCCTACTCCGATGTCTTGAAGCGAATGGTTGCTTCCATGGATCATGGGAATGCTTCCTGTAACTTGTGAACCATTAGGGAGGAAGTCTTGCTGGTCGACGATCGTAATCCCTCCTTGAAAAGGGAATGCGATCTTCCTAAAATAAGTCGACACAACAGCTGCCATGGCATATATCCACGGTCTTCCCAGTAGGATGTTGTAGTCCAGATTCCCATCGATGACTTCAACATCTATTTCTATTGTTTTTCCTCCCAGTTCAACTTTCAAGTTATTAAGGATACCGCACGGGGTATATGTCCTTCCGTCGAATGCTTTTAATGTCGTCGAAGATCGCGACAAGGTTGGAGATCCTAAAGTTTTCCAGCAACTCATCGACATAATACATGTAGATGCCCCCTCATCAATAATTGTTCCGTGAACAGTTTTGTTGAGGGCTTTCACTTGAATAAGGAAAGCTAGTTGAGCTGGTAACTGAGGATCATACCTTTTGTGATCAAAGGATACAAGATTGGAATCCTTAGGATCAACCCCACCAATAGCCGATAACAAAGCCTGCCTTTGGGATGGGCAATTTTGTAGTACTTCAAGAGTCGACATAGCGGATGCCGATTGGGCCAAATCTTCCACTATGTTATAATGCTGCGCCGCTCTGGCGCAAGGATTAAATGTCGACTTGTGTACTACTCCCTTTGGCGGTTTTATTGTTAATTCAGGAATGATGGGCGGTACAACTTCTGTCGAAGTTGTTGTCGAACTACTTGGTTGATCTTTACCTTTGTCGTTCGACAGTTGCGGATTCCCGTAATCTTTGTTCCTTGTCGAAATCAAAGCATCGTTCTGTTGTTTTGAAACCGACAACATAAGCACTTGTGACGGGGAAGCATTTCCACTATCAACCAGATTTTGACCTGGATTGGGAAATGGATCAGTTAACACAGCTGAATTTTTCGGACTCTTAAAGAATCTTTTTATTTCAGCTTTGTACGGACATTCATGTGTCCGATGATCCTCATCACATATCTGACATGGATATTTCCTATTTCCAGGAGGGTTTGAAGAAGTTTTTCCAGGAGATGACTCACCCTGTTTCTTCTTCTTCCCTTTGTTTTGCTTCTTCTTGCTCCCTAGTTGTTTGGTTTCTTTGCCCTTATTTGCTGATACGGCATTTACTTCCGAAGCAAGAATTTCTTCTTTTGCATTTTGATCTGAATTCTTACGGGCTTTCTTAGATGAAGCCTTTGTTGATTTCGCGTTTGCCATGCCAATCACGCCATCGCCGGCATGAGAGTCACTATTTGATTTAGGAGGAGGAGGAATTGAGAATTCCGGTCTAGGGGCGTCAGGTATTTTGTCGTAGAGCGTGCCAGACTGAGTATAAACTAAGTGTAGATATTGTGCACGAGCAATAACTTGCTCTTCTGTTACGACTCCCCCCTTTGCCACATCTTTCGTTATAGCAGGAAGTAACGACTTTATAAACCATTCAGCTAACAGCTGATCGGGAACGTATGTTTTCACCATCCTACGGTGACGACGGCACTCATGTATATGATCGGATATATGAGTGGCAGTTGTCTGCTTGAAGTTGGTTAATATTTCTGTTCCCATTTCATACCTTATCGGTAATTGAAAATGGGTTAAGAAAGTTGTGGCTAGGGAGCTAAAATTGTCAAACAAGGCTCTAGGTAATTCAATATACCATTTTTCCGCTGGACCCGTTAACGTCCTCTGAAAAAGGCGAAGCCTTATCGAATCATCATTCAGGGTGTTTGATGAACACAACAGATGAAAAGTCATCACGTGATTCGATGGGTCTTCACCTGGATTTCCATTGAATTTAGGAATGTCAGATGGAAGTTTGTGAGGAATCGCTGGCCACCAAGGGGCGTAAGCAATTGGATCATTGGTTAACCGGTGTAGATCGGGTATCTCTAAAGTTGCCACGAATGGTAACTGTTGATTCAGGTTGGGTGAAGCATACCCAGGGTACGATGGAATCGCTTGAGCAGTGGGCCTTTGCATACCAGCATAATGTAATTGATGTTGGTATGACTAATACGGTTGGTGGACTTGACCACTGTAAAGTGGTTGGTTTTGACCGTTTTGAATATACGGTTGTCCACTGTTCGCAAAGATCTGCTGCTCAGAACCTTGGTACACTTGCTGGAATTGTGGTTGTTGGTATTGCACCAGCCACGGTTGTGACGCCATGTTCTGTTGTGCTATACTAACTGTTGGACCAAGGTGTGGGGTAATTGTACCCGTTTGGACCTGTGTCACCCCACCAGTTGGCGATTGTGGTTGTGTCCCAGGGTCAAGGGGCTGTTGCATTACAACCTGAGAAATCTGAGGTTGACATACGATAGGCAACGTTTGAACTTGTGACACTGTTACAATAACCGGTGTGGTCGGGATGTTCGACATAGGTACACACTGTTGCATAGAATATATAACCCTTGGTTGTTGAGGTAGCATAGGTACCCAACCACTCGATGTAATTCCAGTATAACCTGGATACTGTTGTGAACTCCCGTATGGATACCCTCCCGGAGGGGGTAATGAAAGGGCATACTGCCCCCCATACGGTAGCAATCCGGAACTCAAGGGGATTGTTTGTCCTTGGGGACTGGATTGCCCAAACTGACCTCCAAATGGATCAATCTGGTGAGTCTCAACATAAGAGTTGCCGGATATTATTCCGGATGAACAAACTGGAACAGACCACACTGTCGAAATAGTCCCTTGTTGGACTCCTTCTAGCGGTTGCGAGCTAGTCGGGACAGATGGTATGCCGGCAAACATTGTCGGAGTGACAACATGGGATTCTGCTGTCGATGTGTCGTTCGACACAGTCCTAGATGTTGACGGTTGTTCAGACATTTTGAGTCTATCCAATAGATTGCCTAGCAATTCTACAGGAACTTCCACTTGTGGTGGATTAACTTCTGATGAAGGAAATAGAGTGACCCCGACTCCAAAATGGGTTGGAGTACTTGCTTGCGGATCCTATAAAATTTCCTCTATCGCAATCAAACCCGGTGGAAGAGGAAGACCGTCAGGTCCGTAAAATATTTCTAGTGCCAAGGAAGGGGTTGAATCGACAGCGACAGTTGTTTGAGGAGCAAGACTCTCTAAACTGGTTACAGATGGAACTGGTTCGGTAACGCAAGTATTTGCTCCCAGACCAGGATCAATGTTACTATCCCTCTGTGGCTGTTGAACTTCTTCTATAGAGGCAGGGTTTCCAGAAATGTTTGGAGTAACCGGAATCTCAGATGTGGTTGGAACACTTGTTCTAACTTTGATAGGATATTTCGAACCGGTTAAACGAGTTCGCTTTGTCCGTACTGTTTTCGATTCTGGAGACAAAGACGGTTGACTCGTAAGCCTCTGCGAACAACGGGGTTTCAATTGACTTTCTTCCACGATTGTGGATTACTTGATCAACCAAAATACAAAAGGGGAAAGTGTGTTTCCGAATTAAATGAAATTTTTAGACGCTTTTAGACACAACTTGCTTTTTCAGTTTTAAAGAGTCGAGCAAAAGCTAAAGATGACTCTAGTCTCCTTCGATGTTTTAACGAGCCCAAAGTGACAAATGCTCGGATGGACTTTTTCTGTTATAGAGTCTGAAAAAGGCCAAAAGGAACTGCTCTGGAGTTCTAGGCAGAGGGTGTGCCAAACTTTTCACGAAACCGCAAAATACTTTTTAGGGTACGGGCGGTCGATCTTCCTGAATGCTGTGTTCAGTGCATTGCGATCAGTAGGGCGGCCGACACGGTTTCTTAAGGATAAAGGTTTTATGCCTATAGGGGTCTCCCAATATATACGCGATGGTACGTGGGAGCACAATCCGTACTGGCGCTATCATCCCTCAGGAGGAATCACCCACCATCCACGAGATCGACAGTCACCAGGCTTAACGATGCCGGAACACGTCTCTAGCCTAGACCTCTATGTTGTGTGTTATGTTGCAAAGCGTTGTTAAGTTCATTCAATTTATTTTAGGTTGATCTTTTTAAAGTTTGCCTTTCAAGGTTCACCACGAGATGTGTGATACAAATTCCTAAATGCAGTCTAAAGATGATAAGCAAGCTTTATATCTTTTCAACTTTGAAAATCCTAGCTACTAAGGGAAAAGAAAGACACCATCTTTTCTCAAAGAGCAATCAGCAAACTCTAATGCACTTTTCCTAAATCCAACATGCAAACTATCAAATGCAAATGCACAATGCAGGTGTTTGTTTTCTGCTTTCTTAGTATTGATGCCTACGAAGAAAGCTTTTTGTACAACTTTGAATTTTCTTTTAAATGATCAATACAAACAAGTTTACTTTTTTGAAATCAGAGAGGGTAGAAGAGATTACAACACTTAACAATTTTCGAAATAAAGACTTGTTTCGACACTTAAAAGAGACAAATTCAAACCAATAAGCAAAAGTAAATGTATAATCAATCTGCAAACAGCCAATGAACTCTCTTCTAAGATCACAATCAACAGATCTGAATCAAGGGCTACAGGATGACTATTTCACTCATGCAAAGGAAAACTGTAAATGACGCCACAAACACATAAAAACACTCACAGTCTTTTTGTACAAAAGGAGGCAGAATGTAAGCAGAGAAAAGGAGTTTTCAGACTGGTACCTATGCTAGTTACAGGCTGCAAAAATCAGAGATCAAAACAAGGCAAAACAGAGCAGAGAACCCCAGTTGCACAAGGACAAACTGGTTCAGCGCAACCTCAACAGAGGGGTTTTGACATTCAGCACAGGTAGCCTTCATGGGACCTGCGTTGAAATGCAGAATCCCTTCACTAGGTCTGCGCTGAAGGAGAAACTCTCGTTTCCCTCAGGTTCTGGGTCACAGATTTCTCTTTAATTCACTGTTTTAGGCCAAATAAAAGCAACAAGCAAGGTGTAATCAAAGGGATGCTTTGAGAGGCTACTAAGATCTATCACAAGGATCATCAAATCATTTGTGAATCCATTGTTCAGATCATAGGCAAGTCCAGCAATTGGATCAAAGCAGCAACTTTCTACTTTGCATCCGGGAAAGATGCAGTTCGATTGTTGTTGTCAAGTCTATGAAACAAACAATGATAAAAACACAAATAAAATGACTAAACATATCTCCCCAGCGGAGTCGCCAATTTTTTGTGGGGAAAAATGCCTATGCAGGACGATCCTATCCACCTAAGGTGTGACAGTGCCTTAACAACAAACAAGTACAACTATTTTGGTTTCTTCCTTTATGAAATGTGAAAGAAGGGAGATCAATAGAATTACCGGTGTCTTCCGTTTGTCCCTCGATCCGGTCTCTCTTCTCTTTGGGAGTTCACAGCTACTTGCCTTCCTGCTTATCCAGCTTCAACTTCCTGCAAGATCACAAGATAACAGCTACTTGCGACAAGAGAAGAACTCTACTCAAAGACTGATGTTCACATTCATAACTAGTTTAGGATTAGAAATAAACTAAACATGCTAATACATTCATACATCAAAAATACATCAGCATATGGGAGAAACCAAGATATCTTTATTGATGAATAACAAGGTTCAGGAAGAGATACAACCCAGAAGGCTCCAATCCAGCATCTCCTTCCCAGCAAATGGAATTCCTCTCTTTTCCCCCTTCAAAGCATTAAGCACCCAATGATTCCAGTCTCAAACCAACAACAATTATTTGCAATAACAAAATTCCAGCCTCTAGATCTCATGGAGGAGAGATCCATATATAGATGTTTGGAGAGAGGATGAGTCAGCTTGAGATCTGACTAGTGTCCTCTCCCTCTGTCACTTCTTGAGTCCACTTGGAGGTTCTTGCTTCCACTTGGAGAAATGGAACCTCTTACTCATCACCAGTCGAATTCCCTGAGGCAAGTGTCATTTTGGAAGCTTCCTGGGTTTTGACACCTTGAGAAATGAGCCTGCCACTTGTCCACTCTCGTTCAGCGCAGGTAGCCTTTGTTCTAGTTGACATTCAACGCAGGTAGCTAGTGTTGGCTTTGACATTCAACGCAAACAGCTAGTGTAGCCACTGAAATGATCCTGAATTGACTTGTTTTTGAGCAGTTTCAGGTGGAGAACTTCTGTGAATTGCTGTGGTTTGTTAGCCTTGTTCCTCTAGGGGTAGGAACAACATGTTTAGGGACTTTGGATCCCTTAGATTATGGACATTTCATGCTCAATGTTGTAAGGCACAAAAATGTCTATAACAAAGCCATCCCCATGCTTGTCAATGGGCATCGCTTGAAGATCTACAGGAAGCCTCTCTCAAGACAAGAGTTCATCAAAACTATGGAGAAATCAGTGATGGTCATAGAGAAGGGTTCTGCCTCTGCTTTGGGCATACCCTGAAAGATTTAAAAAATAAAAAAATAAAAAAATAAAAAAATAATAAAGATCCTTGGGTGAAAACCTCTCTGAGGTGCCTAAGGCAGGTGGTAGGGGTGAAAACCTCACTGAGGCACCCCTATTGTCTTTCAAAAAAAAAAAAAAGGAAAAAAGAGATTTGAAAAAGATCCTTGAGTGAAAACCTCTCTGAGGCGCTCAGGGCAGATGGCAAGGGTGAAAACCTCATTGAGGCGCCCCTGTTATCTTTCAAAAAAAGAGAGAAAAAAAAAAGGAAAAAACAATAAGCAAAAAAAAAAAGACAAGGACAACAAGTTTATAATGTGATATTGCAGATTGCAGGTGTTCTATGGAGGAGAGGAAGCCTCTCAACTCAAAGCCAAGGCTCCTTATCATGCTGTCAGGAGACCTCACCAACACCTCCTCCAAGAATACTCCTTTTTCCCAAGGTATGTGCACAATTTCATCACAGCTTGAGACTTCTACAGGAAGATGCAGATTTTCTACAGGAAGATGCAGATTTTCTACAGGAAGGTGCAGACTTTCTACAGGAAACGCAAACTTTCTACAGGAAGCTCTGTATTTCTACAGGAAACTTCTTTTAGAAGTTCGGGACGGCCCATAATTCATTTTATGAGGAGATCTCACGAATAAGGACCGGTTTGGACGCATGCAAGCTACTCTTGTCACCCTTGCACACTGCTGTCACCTCGTCCTACCATCCTTGTCGACATGCAACGAAGTTACCTGCACCAGCAAAGCAGATCGTTGAGTTATCAAAGAGAAAGCAATTTTCAAGGTAAAAAATGCTGAGATGTCATACCATATCCATCCCAGCCATCCATGAGCTCTGGGAGCGTGTTCATGAGGTCAAATCCTTCATCGTGCAGCATGCACCCGAGGGGGAAGAACTGTTACACGACATCCCGCGGGAGGCCTGTAACAGTTAAGCCCGCTAGAGTGTACACCAATCACAACACTGGCCATATGCAATGAAAACGCGGGTGCATGCAGCCACAGCATCCAATCCATCGTCGGCAGCCTGTAAACATGAACCTCCGGGCCTGTGCAAATTCATCAGCGGCAAACGAATCCACTCATCATAGTCCAAAAACTAAAAAATCGTGTTGTGGCCGCACAGGTAAGTGTCTCGACCCTTTCTTCCATCAGATTGCATGAATTTTACTTTGAATTGTTTGCAAAGTGTGAAGAGAATGGGTTGAGCGGCTGTATGAGCAGTTGACTGGCCACATCGACCAGTTAATGGTCTAGTCGGATGTTTGGGTGGCGGCCATGACAAAAGGAATGGGTAGCACAAACGTGAGAGCAATCCCGTTGGGAAAAACAGATTTAGCAGAAGAGACGGCGGCGGATCTATGGGGGGATGATGCGGCAGTAAGTGAACTCGCAGGCAAATGATGGGACGACGTCATCCAACGGTCCGGCGGGGACAGCTCACCCCCGCGCCACGGATTCCACCGATTCAAATCTAATCGGCTAGATCGCCCCATGAATTTATCATTCACCATTTGGAACTCGAGTGATCATCCGGATCCCTCAGCAGTTCGAAACTCCGAGCCTTTGGCTATCAGAACGCCTATGAAGCAACCCCGAGAGCGCAGACCAACTGCAGTCTTTCCCAGAAATCGCGTGCTGCTCCTACAGGAAAGCTGTTTCTACAGGAAGGCGGGTTCCTCACGTCAAAAGGTGGCAGATAAAAAGGTAAACCTGAACTCTCCATGCAATTGGCTTTTGAAGGTGGCAGAATCGTCGTCTACAGTCTGGTCGTAGGAAATTGTTGCAATTGTTGTCTGTTGTGCATAAACTGTCGTTCTACAGGATGTCAGTGTAATTAAGCTGTGTTAAGGTCCTCAGAGATAAGCTTCGTGGATTATGTGCATGACAGAAGCGTAATTCTACGCTCTGTCTCAGTAGACCAAATTTCTTCAGCATTTGCCACCTCTAGTTAAAGCAACAATTTTTATCATGCCGGGTGGGTTTATTAGACGGGAACCCACTGATTCCACAAAGTTAAGAGAAAACCAGGAGGTGGTGGAGCTCTTCACACGAGCAAAATGGATATCCTTCTGTGACAAATTGCAGGGTTATGACGACGAAGTGGCAGAAGAGTTTCTGCAGGCTCTGAGGCCGAAATCCAAAACATTGGTTACCGTGAACTTCAGGGGCCTAAGCCTCAAGCTCACCCCACAATATATCAGTCGAATTACTGAACTTCCAATGGGTTTGCCATGGGATAAGGAAGAAAGGAAGTTGAGCCAACAGGCCAAGAAAGAATTCTTTCCCCCAGAGGAGGAATTCTCGAAGGACAAAAATGGGGTGCGTAGAACCAGTTTGTTGCCACCGTGGAATGAAGTTAGCCTGCAGATCATGAAGTATATAACCTGTGAAGGTCGTTTTAGCATTTTGTATGGGTATCACTTTAGGTTTCTCACTGAATTGAGGCACCAGATTGATCTTCCTGTAGAAAATAAACTGAGCATCCCCTATTTCCTGCTACAGTCTCTAATTGAGTGTGCCACAAAGTTAAAAGAAGGCATACCAGACCAGGTAGCCCACCATGGATTGGTCAAACTTCTCATGGAGGATGCACTTCATTCATATAAGGTTCCTCTCTCATGGGAAGCATTCAGAAACTTGACAAGAGATGGAGACATAAGGATGTTGACCAAAGAAAGTGGTTCCTCCAGCAGTGAGGAGAAAGAATCAGTGGCCGTGGGAAAGAAAGAAACGGGCCAGAAGACCCCGACCACAGTGCAGAAGAAAGAGCAAAAGAAGAAGCATGAGAAAAATGATGACAAAGAAAAAGATGACACACCCATCTTGACAGCAAGAGAGAAAAGGTTGCAAGGCAGAATGAACAAAGCTGAGAAGGTCCACATCAACAAAAGTACCTCATCAGCGACCGCAACCACGTCAAAAAGCAAAACCCATGCAGAAAAGAAAACCAAGGCGGCAACACCTGTTTCTACAGGAAAGCCGAAATCGGCTTCTACAGGAAGCCCGAAAATTATTGAAAAAGGGTCTTCTACAGGAAGCCCAAAAATTATTGAAAAAGGGTCTTCTACAGGAAGCCCGAAAATTACCAAAACAGGGTCTTCTACAGGAAGCTCGAAAATTACTAAAACAGGGTCTTCTACAGGAAGCCCTGAAAAAGTGAAACCCAAGGAGAAGAAAGCTGATATTCGTGCAAGGGAGGCAGCAGCTGTGCTGGCCGGCCTCAGCACACCTCCTAAGCCAAAGGAGAAGAGAAAGAGGGAGACCCCTCTATACTTTGAAGCTCGAAGAAGTGCGAGAATAAAGACGGGCAAGCCACAGCCCCCATCCAGCAGCCAAATCACTACAGGGGATGCCCCTACTTCACCCAGTGAGAGGTCCCCCTTGAAGATATCGGTCACCTACGAGAGGGGGAGCCCAAAAACAACTACTTGGAAAGGAAGGGTAGACCAATCGGCTTCAAAAGCCCGGCTCAAGGTCAAGGAAACAGAGAGGAGGGAAGGAGCGACACCCTCATCGCCACCAAGGGCAGAACAGGCAGAGCCACCAAGAGTAGGAAAGAAAGAGCGAATTTCGGAGCCTAGTTCTCGGCCAAGGACAAGGAGATGGAGCAAAATTGCTCAAGGATGAGAAAATATTTTAGCTGGGGGGTGATGATGAGCCCCAATTTTCGGTAACAATTTGGGCTCATTTGGCCTACTTACCTTGCTCAACCCTTCATCTTTTATCACTTATGCATCATTTCTTAGTATATTCGTGTTATTTGTAGGAAGAAGGGCAGGCATTATTCCTATGTGACTAATACATGGTGATTACAGGTTTTTTGACATTAAATGGAGCAAAGACCACGCAAATGGAGACAAGGAGACAACAAAGGTGGCATTGCAGGTTTATAGGGAGGTTGTCCACAGTCTTGAATGACTTCCCTCGTGATCTCCACCCTAACTCCGAGCTCCAACAGCTATCCCCACCGAGCTAAAAGGCAGCCAACGGATTCTACAGGAACAACAGTTTTACTTTTAGTTGGGCAGCCAAGCTCCACTAATTGAGGAAGCCAGCGTGGTCCTCACCATGTATAAATATTGAGGCCGTAGCCTTTGATAGGAGCTTTTTGAACTTTTGAACTACTGTTGCAATTTCTAAGCACGAGCTACAGCTCGGTTTTTGCTTTTTGTAAGCCAGTTTTGGCATGATGTTAGACTCATGATTATGATCTTTTAATAAAGGCAGGCAGCTTTGGATTCAATTCTGAGTTCTTAAGGGAGCTATAGCTCTCAGGTTAGGGCCCAACCTGAGAGCAATAGACCTCCTTTTCCTTGTATTGCTATTTGTCTTTCCTTTCAGCACTTCATTTTCTTTGCTTTGACATGCATTTGAAAAACACAGTCTGCTGATTTAATTTATTTAATGTGATTGAGTAGGATTAGTTTACGATTAAAGTGCTTTCAGTAGCTTAGATTAGAGTAGGAGGATTAGCATTCATTAGAGCTCCAAGAAAAGGTTGACAGTGCACTCACTGCCATCTCTGTTTAGAGATTGGGAGTGTAGACCGTACCAACCACCAAAAAAACACAGTGTTATACGTTCATGCAAGCTGCAACACAGTCATTTCAATTGTAGATCTATCCATGCATTCTGATCTCGAGCACTACTTCTTCGTTCCAACACCATGCACGATTTCTCTCTGAAGTTTACATTGTTGTTCGTTGGTTTAATAACACAGTTAAGATAGGTTGATGAATTCTCGGTTTTGTGCAGATTTGTTTCCTTTACGCTGCATAGTATCACTCTGTTATCTTCTTCTTCTTCTCAACTACGCCTAAAGCCACCAACCGAACCTCTGTTCAGCTCGTTTGCTTTCCAACCCTTCTACTGTTCACGTAGCTCCATCTTTTTGACTTTTCATTGCCTCCACCCTTCTACCCACCAACCAACTGCATGCACTCTCTCTCCATCCCATCTCTCTGTCCCTGAGCCATCACAAGCTCCCTTTTCATCCTACCTATTCACCCATACAGCTCCTCGACTCCTCCATCACCCGAAACTCCAACTATAGCACATCCTGTAGAAGTTAGCATACTTCCTGTAGAAATCTCGAGCTTCCTGTAGGATCCCCTGCAGACATCTTGTAGAAGCCTGAAAACTTGGTTGCCAAGCACTTGAACATTGTGGACTTCTGTGGCATGATGTTAGGAATCCCCTGGAACCTCTCCTAGCCCTCCTGACTATTTCCAAGCCTTCCTTCCCTTCGAACTGCCCCTGCACAGTCAAAACCTAATAAGAAACAAAGTCATAATAACTCCAACCACTTAAGCCAAAATATAAAAACAATGTTCTTTTCAGTAGAAGTAGTTTAAATTCATGCATCTCATATCACTACAAGTAATTGCATCATTTCTAGAAGTTTGCACTCCCACCATTGCATCATAGAGATTAGACTAGTCAGATTAGGGTTTACTAGGGTTTCCATGTTTTGTTGGCTTTCAGTTCATTATTGCAAAGTAGGTTAATTTCCTTTGAGATAGCCTTCATCTATCATTTAGAAAGCTTCTTCTGAGAACATATAGAAGTTGGCTTGAGCCCTAGCGGACTTGTGCCAGCTGACCAAGTGACAGCTGCGACAAGAGCTAGTACTTGTGCATACAACACCGTCGCTTCCATGTTTGTTACGAACTACCTGGTTGATAAAATTAGAGATAGGAAGCTCCAGGAGTTGTGGCATTATTGCTACAATACTGGAGCCCACCACTGAGCTAACGCGATCGCTTTCTCTTCAATTACACAAGCTCCCATAGCTATGTCTCGCGCAATTGCAGGGACAAAGGAAGTTGTGAACCAGTCGGTCAGGAGTTGATCAGGAATCCAGAACTTGATCAAGCGACGACGCCTTCTCCACTCATGTATATGATCAGATATATGGGTCGTCGTGACCTGTTTGAGAGATGTGAGGAGATGTGTCCCCGTCTCGTACCGAATGGGTAACTAAAAATGAGTTAAGAACACCATAGCCAACGAGTTGAAATCTTGAAACGTGTCGCGATTTAGCTCAATGTACCACTTAGCGGCTAAGCTGGTGAGAGTTCTTTGAAAGAGGCGGAGCTGGATAGAGTCATCAAGCCACAAGTTCGATGAACATCAGAGGTGATAGGTCATGACGCGGGCTTGAGGATCTTCACCAGCTTTGCCATCAAATTTTGGACAATCACCGGGTATTTTAGTTGGAACTGGTGGCCAATACGGATTGTGCAGAATGGGGTGATTTGTCAACTTGGACACATCCGGAAGTTCCAATGTCGCTAAGAATGGCAACTGAGGGTTAAAAGACATTTGTAGCTGTGGGTTCGAGGCAGTATTAGGGTTCCAACCAGATGGCGGTTGCCCCCATGGACCCTGTCTAGATGGACCCAGCCCGAAAGGGCCTGGCGCATAGGGACCTTGTCGAGATGGACCTGGCCCAAAAGGGCCTGGCGCATAGGGACCTTGTCCGTAGGGGTTCTGCCCATACGTATTTTGTCCATATGCAGACAGTTATCCCTGGGTCTGCCCCGCAACACCCCATGTGTTAGCAACTTGACCCGCAGGTGCAGCATACTGATAATTTTGGTAAGGAGTGACCTGCATCTGTTGATAATTCTGATAAGGGGTAAACTGAGTTTGCCCCTGGGGTTGCTGGTAGCCATACATTTGCTGGGGTCCATACTGAGCCTGATAAGCAGGTTGCGCTTGGTACGAAGGTTGGGGCTGTGGCCCGCCTTGCATTTGATAATCCATTTGAGTTTGAGGCCCAGAATAATGTCCTTGAACTAGCTGGGCTTGGATCATCTGGCCGGAAGGTTGGCCTGGTTGAATTTGGGATGGACCTGTTTGCCCAGAAGGACGTACTTGTTGGGTGGCAGGTTGTCCTTGAGCAACCAAGGGTTGTCCTTGCGGAACAGATGGCCGAGCAGGCTGAATGGCTAGTTGACCTTGCGGTTGGCTAGCCTGTCCAGATGGGTGACTAGGGTGGACAATGGGATGGCCTTGCTGTGCAGAGGGCTGGCCCGTTTGTCCGGAGGGTTGTACTGGCTGAGCGGTGGGTTGGCCCTGCTGTACGTAGGGCTGCCCCCCTTGCCCAAGAGGATGCATGAGTTGAGCAGTGGGTTGGCCCTGCTGTACGTAGGGTTGCCCCCCTTGCCCAGAAGGATGACTGGTCTGGACAGTGGGTTGGCCCTGTTGTACGTAGGGTTGCCCCCCCTACCCAGAAGGATACCCCTGCTGGACTGCTGGTTGACCTTGCGGGATATAATTTTGCCCAGCTTGTCCGGCGGGATAACCCTACTGGAGACTAGGTTGGCCTTGTTGGATATAAGGCTGTCCTGGTTGTCCATACGGGTAACCTTGCTGGGTACCAGGTTGCCCCGGATAACCAAAAGGTTGACTCTGATAGGAAAAAGATGGACCACCAATGGCCGAAGGTTGTCCCGGGTAGGGTTGTCCTTGTGGGCCCCCAGATTGTCCTGGGTAAGACTGGCCATAAAGTGGTTGCCCTTGGGGGGTTTGCACATAAGGTGGTTGGCCTAGATTAGGTGGTCCTTGAGGCTATCCAGGAATTGCCTGGCCCCCATGAAAAGAATGAGTACCGGGATCATAAGTAATGGATAATGGTACCGAGACTTCAACGAAAGGTTGAAGAGGCACGGATTGAGCGAACTGGAGGTACTGACCAGTAGAATCATAATAAAAGAGTGGACCTTGGCAATTCGGGTCCAAAATGGGTTGCCCATGGGCATCATATGGCCCCCCTCCTGGAACAGGACCAGAGGAGGGCTGAGCACTTTGTGCAGGATCGATGACTCCAGACGAAAGTCGCGGCTGGCCATTACTCACTTGACCGTGAGAAGGACTAGCCCCAGGGTTCGTAGATGAAGATGTTGTCACAGCACTGACGACTGGAGTTGAGTATGCTACACAAACAGTTGGAGTCATGGGAACTGAGGTAACAGGTGTATTAGGGGGTTGCGAAAGAAAAGGTTCCGTGGTGGCAATGAGACTAGGGTCCCATATAGTCGTAGAAGGCATTCTGGCAACTATTCTATCCCTCATTGACTGATACCGTGGAGGGAGTGGGGAAGTAGCTGGAATGGGAGATTCAACATTTGACACCATGGGTGTCTCACCTGTGCTGGGAGATGTCTCGTCCATGTGGGAAGTGGACATCGGAGACGACATACCGGGAGGGGTAACAGGAATATCGTCCTCGTCAGGCTCCCAGATAGGGTTCCAATCTTCTTCGTAATCCGCGTCGCCCGGGGCACGTACGTTGATAGGCTGGATACTCGGGATAACCGAAAGAGTATCACTTACAACTGGTACCTCAGGAGCAACAGAAGATGGAGAACCTTGATCACTTCGACCGGGAGTTGACGGGTCAGCCAGGATGACAAACCTCACACAAAAACCTAAAGGAAACTAACGATAAAGACCCTACTCAAACTAACGCACACAAAATCTAACCAGGTAATGTTATCGTGGCCGAATAAATTTTTAAGACACAGGAACCAAACTTGACCTTTTCATGTTTCAAGAGTCGAGAAAAGGACGAAAAGATGACTCTAGTCTCCTTCGAATGTTTAATGAGCACGAAGTGACAAGAAGCTCACTGGCACCTTTTCATTTAGGGAGTCCGAAAAGGATCAAAAGTGACTGCTCTGGAGATTCTAGGCAAAGGGTTTACCAAGCAATCCGTAAAAATGCTTATACACCTTGGCAATCATATGAGAACCAAGGACTTTCCGTACTACAGTCAATCTTCCCGAATGCTGTGTTCGATGCATTACGGTTCGCAGGGCGGCAGACTCAGCTTCCTATGGATCAAGGATAAAAGCCTAGTGGGGTCTCCCTATATACGCGACGGTACGTGGGAGCACAGTCCGTGTTAGACCACTATCGAGTCACAGAAGGAGGAATCACCCAACCGTAATGTGAAACAATAGTGACTATGTTTAAAGACGCCGGAACACGTCTCTAACCTAGACCTCTAGATGTTTGCATTAAGTTCCAATGCGTTTTTAGGTTTATTCAGTTTATTTTATGGTTGATCTTGAATTAAGTTTCGGTTTCAGGCCTTATCGTGTGATCTCTCACAATTACTTAGATGCAAACTACATGCCAAAGAATACCATTTCGTTCGATGAATCCTAACTATGAGAAGGTTAAGAGTTTTCAACCAAGCAAAACGAACTCAAACAATCAAACAATCTAATGCAGCTAAATGACAAAGAAATGAAATTTTTCTTTTGAGAACACAAATCAATGAGATGCTCTTCTTTTCATTAACTATTGAATGCAAAATACATTAGCTTGATTTCTTTTCCAATGGCACTGTGCACTTTAAAATGAATTTTGAGAGGCAGCAACACTGAGTAAAAATAAGTAAGATCACTCAATGAAAAACACAACAAGCGCGAAAAGAGCTGATTGAACCCTAGCAACTGTGATCTGTGTCTGGGTAGTGAAACAATCCGAGGATCGGTTCAACGACAATCACCTCAAGCAAACAAGCAAAGAAAGCAAAAAGAGGAAGGTTTCCGCAATAGCAAAGGCAAGTAGCAACGAACTTTTGCGAACAAGTGAACAAGTGAATAAAACAAGGTCAATCCAGTGAAAACGGGATGATGGCACCAGGTCACGGGACACAAAAACGAAATTTGTCCAACAAGACTTCGCAAGCAAGTGTTTCACAATTCAAACAATAAATATCAAGTCATAAACCAAGTAGAAAGAGCTGGAGACAATCAAACCAACAGGTCCAGGAGGCAAAATTGAAGCAAATTCAATTTTACAGGATCAGCGCAGGTAGCGCTCAGCAACAATGCGCTGACAAGAGGTCACGCGTAGCAACAAGGCGCTGTCAGCGCGGAAGGACACGACTTAAGCATGCTGGTTCAATTTCAGAACCGTTGTGACTATTTTACGTACAAGCGCGATGATAACGGGGTCAAAGAGACAGCTATGCGCTGTCAGCGCGACTGTTTTGATATAAACCGCGCTGAGGCTAAAAAAGAGGTAGAATCAAGCCAAAAACTCCCAAACCAAGGCCAGGACTCTTTAAACAATTAAGACACTTCCCAGATTGAACCAGGAAGTCTAAAAGCAGAGAACTAATCCCCAATTTTGAAAAGAGAGAACAATCAAACTCAAACATGAAAATGAACAAAAAGA
Source organism: Pinus tabuliformis (assembly GCA_031772625.1). Taxonomy (NCBI): domain Eukaryota; kingdom Viridiplantae; phylum Streptophyta; class Pinopsida; order Pinales; family Pinaceae; genus Pinus; species Pinus tabuliformis. Next base: position 533,366,663 of record CM062811.1, on the reverse strand, counting down.
GACAAAGACTAGCTCCCTAGTATCGTCGCCAAATTGTTGGAGAGGTAAATCCCCTCTATGGATAGAGGCGATCCCTACTAGCCCAGAATGGGTCTAGCAACAATCAATCAATGCTACTGTGCAAGTTCCTAATTGCAAATAAAAGAGAGGCAATGACCACCTACTTGGATTCCAACGCTATTGTTTGATGAAGAGATGCCGCTCTTGCTCCTTCGCTCTGGCCGGTCACGATCCTCCATGATCTCCGTGAATAGATACCTGCACACACGAAGAGAAAGACAAACACAAGCGTGAAATCTAATAAAAGCAATTATACATCAGTCAGAAAGGATGTAATTCACATTAACCATTACAAAGATAAATGAGAATGGAACCATAACAGTAGTCATCTACTATTAATCAATAAAAGAGAAAGGTACAACCAAAGTTCTGACGCTGAGTCCTTCTCTAGCGTGTCTAGCCAGCAAGCCTCTTAAGCATTCACCCTTGGAGGTAGATTCTCCCAGAACAAAGCTCTCTCTCACACAAGCAATACTCACAACCTTCCTTAAGCTTCCTCTAGCAAAACCACACTTGTCACACCAACTACCTACTAGCAGCAGCAGTCTAAGCACTATGAATTCCACACTATCCAAAACTAGCTGCTGATGGCAATGGTGGAGGTTTAAATAGGAGAAGGAGCCTCCATAAATGGTGGGAGGATGAGCTTATCCTCAAGGAAGGTGGTTTCAAATGATGAACAGACATGCCATAGAAGGGAGGGCGATACTCACAAGGCTAACAACCAGTTCTGGAGTTATCTAGAAGGCTGGCTGTTGGAACAAATTTGCCCAAACTGGATCAGCGTGGGTGTAACACTGAACTGGAGCGCTGACAGCGCATCACAATAACGGAGAAGACTATGTCAGCGCGGCTTAATACTTTCATAGGATGCGCTGTCTCATGAAATTCGACCAGCGTGGAAAACCCGTGTGCTTCCGCGCTGGCAGCGCATCAGTTACACTATAAGCCGCCAGTCAGCGCGGTTATTTTAATAACAGTCGCACTGATGAAATAAACTTTGGCAAAGTGGGTCATTTGGCCAGTTTAGAGAGCATGAGCATGGTGCATTTGATTTCATGACACAGTAGGGAGACTGACAAGGAGACAGTGAAAATTTACTGCGTAACATAGCTAATGAATGATCCAATTACATACGCCCCTTGGTGGCTGGTGATTCCTCATAAACTCCACTCTAATTTTCCTAAGTTCAATGGAAATCCAGGTGAAGATCCATCAAATCACGTAACGACTTTTCATTTGTGGTGCTCCTCTAACACTCTGAATGGTGATTTGATTAGACTTTTCCTTTTTCAAAGAGTGCTCACTGGTCTAACAGTGAAATGGTATATTGAATTGCCTAGATCTTCGTTTGATAACTTCACCATCCTTGCCACCACTTTCCTAACCCACTTTCATGTACCCATCAGGTACAAAACTGGAACATAACTCCTTACCAATTTTAAGCAAACCATGTCCACTCACATATCTGATCATATTCATGAGTGGCAGTGTCATCATTGAATGGTAAAGACGTATGTTCCTGATCAGCTTTATGTCCTTATTGCCATCTATCACTGAGGATGTGGTGAAAGGAGGAGTTGTCACTGCATAGCAAGTCATTGCTTGTGCCCAATATTTAGATTTGATCTATACACAATTTGGCACACTCTACGACAAAATTCCTAACGCTCCTAGACCAGATTTTTCCATTCCACCTCCTCCTAAATAGAGTAGGGAATCTCATGCCGGTGACGGTGTGATTGGTTCCTGAAGCATGCAAATCACAAGAGGTCCATCTGGTAAAGCTCTTACTGTTTCTAGTCAAAATGAAAATGACAATTCTCTTACATTAGAGATTAATTTTGTGTCATATGATACGGGCAAAAACCCAAAGCAACCATGGGGCAAGAAGAAAGGGAAAAATAATAAGAAGAAATAGGAGAACTCCATGTTACTGGGAAATCTAGTGTCCATTCAGAACTGCTAGTCCCACTAAGATGGGTAGCTATCTTAGAAACAAACAAATTAAGGTCACTTGCTTTTTCCTTTACGAGAGAGATGAGAAAGAAGCAGAGAGTACCAACCTTAGTCCTTCGCTTGGATCCTTGCTTGTTTCCTTCCCCTTTGGCAGAATCCCGCCACTACTTCCTTCCTTGTCCCACTTCAAAGAGCACCTGTAGAGTCACAGTAGCATAATACCATCAAACCATAGAGATCTATCATTGTAAACAATATAGGATCAGATATATATTGACCATACAAATGCATATATCAACACAATATTCAGAGATACACAAGAATATGGAGGAAAACTCAAATAGATTTATTGATAAAAGTAGTAGAAGAGAGGATTACAACCACTTGGTTTGACCCAGAGCCATCCTCCCAGCTTAAAAGCCCTCTTCACCTCATACAAAGCAAGATCACCCAACAATGTCTTCAAAGAGAAACCATGAGAACCTCTTTGCAAATTACCAAATTCCAACCTCTGGATCTCTGGGATGAGTGATCCATATATAGATATTTGCAGGGGGGTGAGTCAACTTCTGGGATTTTGATTAGTGTCATCTCTCTGATAGTTCTTGGTTCCACTTGGAGATTTCATGATCTCTTAGTCATCCTTGGGCAAATTCAGGGAGGAAAGTGTCAAATGAGTAGCTTCTCGAAGATTCTCAGGGTCTCCACCTAGCAAACTTCTTGTGCCATTGCCTGCTCTCGCTCATCGCACCCTACAGAAGGGATTTACAGTATGCATCGCACTTTTTGCATGTGGTAGGTGAGATGCATCGCACCCCTTCCACTGGGCAGTCTGTACGGTCCTAATTTGACCAGTTCTGAGTGGTTTTTCATGGAAAAATTCTCGGAGATGATGTAATCAGCTAACCTTGCTCCTTTAGGGTATGAAACAACACTTTTAGGCACTTATAAGCCCTTGGTTTATGAACATATTTGATTGGGGTTTCAGTGCCCAAATATGTTTATAACAGGTGCCCCCTAAAGCATAAGGTCGTAAATCTTTTGATGTTGGGTGAAATGCTTTATAATGAGGATCTGAGGTTTTTCGAACTGGAAGGTGACTTGCAATAAGATACAACACAATACATTATCTTCATAATATTTTCATGATCTAGCTGAGGCGGGCATTCCCATGCTCAGCTTGATAAATTCATTTTCATGTACATAGGACAGACAACCGTCTATGTGCAGACTGATGATTCTGGTAGATACATCATCCTTTAGTTTGGATGATTATCTGTGCAAAAATGACGTAAATTTGATGTCTTTATTTTCCTGAATATATCGCAGCTCATATGGATGAAACTAGATCCGAGGTCTTCAAAACTCGTTCAATCTTCACCCGAAAGTACAAGTCGGTCCATGTGAAAAGATGTTCTAATGTCGAACATGAAAAGACATCGCCTGATTACCAACCAATGATGTAAGCTGTTAACAGGCATGAGAGGAATCACTGATGATGATGATGACCCTCAAGGTACTGCATTACAACTCACATGGTGTGAATACATGAGTCGATGTCGAACACCACAAAAAATCTTTTGGTTGAAGGCCATTAATGTAAACCTGTCACCGGAAGTGAGAAAATTTCCATTGAGGCATGCAAGCTTCAAAGTACTGAAAGGGTTGCTCCTAGGTCGGCTTCTTGTATAATGAGCTGATGTCGATAAGAAGTGACCCATCGTAGGAGGGCATTAATGGATCCCACATCTACAATATGGAATGGAGCAAATGATTTTGTAGAGGTGAAAACGATCTGATGATACAAGGTTCAGGGTGGCGGTCATGAAATAATGAAGCATGAAGGTATTGTAGTGGATGAGACACAAGCTAGGTAGGTGAATTCTCTGAGCGACTTCTCTTGAACATATCGGCGGCACTGAAATGGATTGGTAGTGTTAACCCCAAAAGTGATTGGTATGGTGGACCAATGGTGATATGATTGGTGAATGGAATAACCTAGCCTGACTCAATCATGGTGATGGAGTGAAAGTGTCATGTTCAAGAGCGACTAGCTACCAATAAAGTTTCTCCAAGTATTCTTCCCAATTTTCCCCAGTCATTTCGGACCAGTACCTCTTTATTTTTGTCAAGATTGAGGAGGATAACATATGCTTGTTCTATAATTTTCCTTTGGGAAAACCTGTCGCTATGTTTTAACGAGCTTAGCGACAGTGAAACTTGCTCTTGTCTGAATCGACAAGTTTTTTGCTATTGTTTTAATGAGTTTAACGACAAGGATATCTCGGTCCTTTTCAATTTTATAGAGTTTGAAAAGAGACAGAGAGGAAACTCCAATATTCCTTTTTCGTAGTATAATCCCTTAAGTTTGAAAAAGTATAAAATAATGCGAAAGGGATGAATTTTCGATAGTTTTAACGAGCCGAACAAGACAAATGCTCAATATTTTTGTGTAATAATCCCTGAGGTCCAAAAAGATTAAAATCTAGAGGAGGGATAGCACTTCCAATCACTTTAACGAGCTGGAGAGGCCAATTGCTCGGAAATATTTTCATATTTTACGAGTCAGATGAAAAGAGCTTAAAGGAGACTCGTTTTTTAAGAAGCGAGTCATGCTTTCAGATAGCATCTGGTCCCAGGTAATGTTTGGAACTTTTTCAATCACGACAGTGTAAAGAAGGTGGCTAATGGAATCACTCGTCGCAGCTATTCCTCAAAAGGGGTAAACAATCAAATGGAGGTGTATGATCAGCTAAAAAAGAGTGGAGGTGATGGTAAGAACATGACAAAGGCTCAAAATTTGATGATAATGCGTTCACAATGGTTATTTACCAGAGGTGAGTTTATTTTTTAATGAGCTTAAACTTTAGTGGAACATATGCTCATTGCTAGGTTTAATTTTTAGCATGCCTGAACTTTGCATAAAATTGCTCGTTGCTAGGTTTATTTTTTTAACGAGCTTGAACTTCACATAAAATTTCTCATGGCCTGGTTCATTTTTTAATGAGCTTGACCCATGTGACAACATATGCTCAGATTCGATTTCATGTTTACACAAGCTTGAAACGAGAAACTATGCTTGTTATAAGTTTGGATGCCCCTAGCATAATGATGCAAATCGAGGTGCATGTCCCCCAAGCTTCATTGCATTCATCGTGGTGGTTGGAATGAAGGTTTACCTTTGAACTCTTTGAAAGACTCGACTTTGATTTTATGAGATTGTAATTAAAGACTCGATTTCGAAAGGGATTTGTTTCATTTTTTAATGAGGTTGACACAGTAAAAGAACTATCCTCATAATCCACCGTAATTATAGTATTTGATAGAAAATCAAAAACTAAACGATGATTAAGGTTTCTGGAATAATCTTCGTGCTAATCCAGAAGATGGGAATGATGGTGGTAATCTTCCCATGGTGCCCCCTTTATGATCATTGACTAAACAATTCCTTTGTCTGTAGAATGTACATGCGACCAACGATCTGAAGAGGTGCCATATTCCTTAGGCTTATCTATCCAAACACTTGATGAGCGTTGATTTGGGTTTGCCCCGAAGGCCAATCAAATTGATTGCTACAATATTTCTAAAATGGCGATGATCCATGCTCACAAAATGTTCAACAATCTTTCGAATCTTTTAGATATATAATTATGATATTGTAGGTTCCCACCATGGTCACTTCCGCCAGATTACTCGAAGGTGGTAGGGCGAAAGTACCCATTAAGGTAGTGTCCTTTAGGAGGCCTACTCTGACATTTTGAAGTGATTGAGAGCTTCCATGGATCATTGGAATGCTTCCCGTAACTTGTGAACTGTTGGGGAGAAATGTTTGTTGGTCGACGATTGTAATTCCTCCTTAGAAGGGAAATGCAATCTTTCTGAAGTATGTCGACACAACAGCGGCCATAGCATAAACCCAAGGCCTTCCTAGTAGGATGTTATAATTGATATTTCCATCAATAACTTCAACATCAATTTCTACTGTTTCCCCCCCAGTTCAACTTGCAAGTTACTTAAAATCCTGTATGGAGTGTATGTTTGTCCAGCAAATGTTTTTAACGTCGTTGAAGATTGTGATAAGGGTGGTGAGCCTAAATTTTTCCAGCAACTCATTGACATAATACATGTAGATGCCCCCTCATCAATAATTGTTCGATGAACAGTTTTATTGAGGGCTTTCACTTGAATGAGGAAAGCGAGTTGAGCTAGTAACTGAGGTTCATATCCTTTATGATTAAAGGCCACAAGATTGGAATTTGTTGGGTCAATCGCACCTATTGTTGATAATAGAGCCTGCTTTTGGGAGGAGAAATTTTGCAGTACTTCAAGTGTCGACATAGCAAATGGTGATTGGGCCAGGTCCTCTACTATATTATAATTTTGTGCCGCTCTGGCACGAGGATTAAATGTCGATTTGTGTACGACTCCCTTTGGCAGCTTTATCACTAGCTTAGGAATGATGGGTGGCACAACTTCAGTCGAAGCTATTGTCAAACTACTACGTTGATCAGTATCCCTATTCTTCGACAGCTGTGGATTCCCGTAATCTTTATTCCTTGTCGATATCAAAACATCATTTTTCTATTTCGAAATGGACAACATAAGCACTTGGGATGGGGATGCATTGTCATTAGCGACCAGATTGGTTCCCGGTTTTGGAAACAGATCAGTCAATACCGCTCAGGTTTTTCAAATCTTAAAGAGTTTCTTAACTTCAGCTTTATGTCGACAATCTCTCGTCCAATGATCCTCATCGCATATCTAACACCCCGAAGGGGGTTTCCTTTGCCCAGAAGGGTTTGCAAAAGATTTTTCACGAGAAGAATCGTCCTGTTTCTTCTTTTTGCTTTTCCCTTTCTTCTTGCCCCCTGGTTGCTTCGGTTCTTTGCCTTTGTCAGTTGACATGGTATTAACCTGTAAGGCAAGAAGTTCTTCATTTGCATCTTGACCAGAAACCCTACGGGCTTTTTTAGATGCAGCCTTTGTCGATTTTGTGCTTGTCATACCTATCATGCCATTGTCGGCATGGGAGTCCTTGTTTGATTTAGGAGGAGGAGGAATAGAAAATTCTAGTCTTGGAGCATCAGTGATTTTGTCATAGAGCGTGACAGACTGAGTATAGATCAAGTCTAGATATTGCGCACGAGAAATTACCTACTCTTCAGTGACAACTCCTCCCTTTGCCACATCTTCTGTAATAGAACTTAACAAGGACTTAATAAACCATTCAGCTAGTAGCTGATCAGGGACATATGCTTTTACCATTCTACAACATCGTCACCGTTCATGAATATGATCAGATATGTGAGTGGTTGTCGTCTATTTGAAATTGGTAAGAAGCTCTGTTCCTATTTCGTACCTTATTGGTAACTGAAAATGTGTTAAAAAGGTGGTCGCAAGGGCACCGAAGTTATCGAATGAAGATCTAGGCAATTCGAAGTACCATTTTGCTGCCAGACTAGTTAACGTTCATTGAAAAAGGTGAAGCCTAACCGAATCATCATTTAGAGTGTTGGAGGAACACCATAGATGAAAGGTCATCACATGATTCGACGGATCTTAACTTGGATTTCCATTGAATTTAGGAATATGTGACAGAAGTTTATGAGGAATCGTCGGCCACCAAGGGGCATAGGCAATTGGATTATTCGTTAGCCGATTTAGATCTGGTAACTCTAAAGTCACCATGAAGGGCAACTATTGATTAAGTTTCGGTGAAGTGTACCCAGGATAAGATGGGATCGCCTGAGTAGTGGGTCTTTGCATACCAGAATAATGCATTTGATGCTGATAACTTTGATAAGGTTGTTGGGCATAACCAATTTGGGATGAATGGTGATAACTGTTTTGAATATACGGCTGCCAATTACCTGCAAAACTTTGTTGCTCAGGTCCTTGGTTAGTTTGGTGGAATTTTGGTTGTTGATGTTGCACCAGCCATGGTTGTGAAACCATTTGCTGTTGCCCAATACTCGATGTTTGACCAAGATGAGGGGTAATAGTACCTGTTTGAGCCTGAGCCACTCCAATTAAGGAGCCACTAACTGGCGATTATGGTTTTGTCGTGGAGATAAGAGGCTGTTGTACTATGACCTGAGAAACTTGAGGCTGGCATGAAACAATCAATGCTTGTACTTGTGACACTATCACAATAGCTAGTATAGTGGGGATATTTGAAACAGGTAGACTTGGTTGCATTGAGTATACAACACTTGGTTGTTGAGGCAGTATTGGCACTCAACCGCTGGATGTGATTCCAATTTGACCTGAATTCAGTTGTGAACTCTCATATGGTTGTTCTCCCAAAGGGAACAATGAAAGGGTATAGCTCCCCCCATACGGCGACAATCCAATGATCAATGTAATGATTGGTCTTTGGAGACCAGACTACCCAAATTGATACTGTTGTGAAGGATCAATTTGCTGAGATTCAACATAAAAAATTCCAGATACTATTCCGGATGAACAAACAGGAACATACCATACTGTCGAAACGGTCCCTAGGTGGACTCCTTCTAGTGGTTGAGAGCTAGTTGGGATAGATGGCATACCAGCGAACATTGTCGGAGTGGTGGCAGGACATTCTGTTATCGCTGTATCGGATGACAGAGTCCTAGATGTCGATGGTTGTCCAAAAATATCGATTCTATCCAAAAAAATTCCCAACGATTCTACAAGAACTTGCGATGAAGGGGTATTAACTTCTGAAGTAGAAGGATATAGGTGGATCACAGTCCCAAATTGCGATGGAGTACTGGATGGAAGATCCTCCATAATCTCTTCTATAGCAATCAATCTGGGTGGAAGTGGCAGACCTTCAGGTCCGTAAAATATTTCTGGTACAGAAGAAGGTATAAATTCTTCAGCGACAGATGCTAGAGGGGTAACACCTTCCTAATCAACTCTAGATGGAGCTGGTTCAGTAATTGAAGTGTTTACTATTACACTAGGATCAGTTCCAATGTCCTCTTGTAACTGTGGAACTTCTTCTGTAGAGGCAGAGATACCAGAAATGGTTGGCGTAACTAGAGTCTCAAAGGATGTTGAAACACAAGTTTCAAACAAACCAGGAGACTTTGACCCAGCTAAATGAGTTTTCTTGGCCCGGAATGGTTTTGTTTCAGAAGTCAAAGATAGTTGACTCGTCAGTCTCCATGAAAGACGGGGTTTTGATTAACTTTCTTCCATGATTGCGGATTATTTGATCAACTCAAAATAAGAGGGGAAAATGTTATTCTGAATTAAATGAATTTTAGGCACTTTGACACAACTTGCTTTTTCAATTTTTAAGAGTTGGAAAAAAGCTAAAGATGACTTTAGTCGCCTTAAATTTTTAAGGAGCATGAAGTGACAAGTGCTCAGATGGACTTTTTCCTTTAAGGAGTCGGAAAAGGAATGAAAGAGACTACTCTGGAAATCTAGACAGAGGGATTACCAAACCAATCGAAAAACTGCAGAATACTTTCTATGGTACGGCAGTCAATCTTCCCAAATTCTGTGTTCAGTGCATTGCGATCGATAGGGTGACAGACACAGCTTCCTAAGGATAAAGGATATAACCTATTGTGGTCTCCCAATATATACTCGACGGTATGTGGGAGCACAAGTTTGTACTGGCACTTGTCATCTCAAAGAGGAGGAATCACCTAACCTACGATAAAAGCGACTGTTACCAGGATTTACGACGTCAGAATACGTCTCTAGCCTAGACTTTTAGATCTTGTGTGTTAGGTTTCAAAGCGTTTTTATGTTCATTGAATTTATTTTACAGTTGATCTTTCTTAAGAAGTTTTCCTTTAAGTTTCACAGCGTGATGTAGATATACAACTCCTAAATATGCAATCTAAGATGATAAACAGTCGTTTACTCTTCTTTTTGCAATGAAAATCCTAGCTACTAAGGAAAGAGAAACGAAATCCTTTCAACACAGAGCAGAGAGCACACACTAGGTGCACTGTCCTAAATCAAAATCAACAAGCAGTATAAATGCAAATGCACATGCATGTATTTGTTTTCCACTTTCTTAATGTGTGAATGACAAAAATAACGCTAAGTAAAAATTTGAATTATATTTTCTTTCAAAATGACAGTACTAACGATTTTCTTTTAAAAAAATGAAAGGGAGACAGGACGACACTTCGCGATTTTGAATCAAAAACTGATTTCGACACTTGAAATACTATTAATTCAAATCAAATACAAGAGTAACAATGTAATTGACTATCAAAAAGAGGAGGACTCTCTTCTTCAACTGAAAATGACACTTGCGACACTTTCAAATCAAAATATGACAGTTCGATTAAGCTACTATTTTGTAAATGAGAACTATGAATGGCGAAAAATACATAAAAACATTCACAAATATTTGTACAATGGAGGTTGGATGATGCAAAGGAAGGGGGTTTCAACATTGGTCTACTGATCACAGACAGAGAAACTCCTAAATAAAGCTGAAGAGAGTGAAGAAAAAACCAAAATATGGAGGCAGAAATAGTCTTGTCTGATCATCGCACCTGTAACACAGGGAAATAGGGATGCATCTCACCTACTGAACACGGGATGTGCGATGCATCCAGATTGCCAAGAGGAGAAGGTGCGATGGTCCAGGTATGAGACTTTAACTTGGTTTTTGGTCACAATTTGTAGCTTAGTTCAGGGATTTAGGCCAAGCTAATGATAGTCAGTAAATACAAAGTATAGGGGCTGATCTAAGGAGGTTACTTGAGCTACCTCTAGGGCACTTAGGATGTTTGCAAGTCAATTGTTCAGTTCATAAACAAACCCAAAGATTGACTAAAGCAGCGTTGATCTATTTTTCACTTGCATAGCAAATGCAGTTCGAAGGCTAGCTGGCTTAACTTAAGGCTCCGCCTGTGGTTTATGAATCAAACAAATAGAGACAAGTAATCAAACTAATCGCTCCCCAGTGGAGTCACCATTTTGTTACCGGGAAATCTAGTGTCTATTCAGAACTGCTAGTCCCACTAAGAAGGGTAGCTATCTTAGAAACAAACAAAGTAAAGTCACTTATTTTTTCCTTTATGAGAGAGAGATGAGAAAGAAGAAGAGAGTACCAAACTCAATCCTTCGCTTGGCTCCTTACTTGTTTCCTTTCCCCTTTGACAAAATCCCGACACTGCTTCCTTACTTGTCCCACTTCAAAGAGCACCTGTAGAGTCACAACAGCATAATACCATCAAAGCATAGAGATCTATCACTATAAACAATATAGGATCAGATATATATTGACCATACAAATGCATATATGAACACAATATTCAGAGATACACAAGAATATGGAGGAAAACTCAAATAGCTTTATTGATAAAAGTAGTAGAAGAGAGGATTACAACCGCTTGGTCTAACCCAATGCCATCCTCCTAGCTTGAAAGCCCTCTTCACCTCATAAAAAGAAAGATCACCTAACAATGTCTTCAAAGAGAAACCAAAAGAACCTCTTTGCAAATTACCAAATTCCAACTTTTGGATCTCTGGGATGAGGGATCCATATATAGATATTTGAAGGGGGGTGATTCAGCTTTTGGGATTTTGATTAGTGTCATCTCTCTGATAGTTCTTGGTTCCACTTGGATATTTCATGATCTCTTACTCATCCTTGGGCGAATTCAGGGAGGCAAGTGTCAAATGAGTAGCTTCTAGAAGATTCTCAGGGTCTCCACCTAGAAAAATACTTGTGCCATTTGTCTACTCTCACTCATCGCACCATATAGAAGGGCTTTCCAGTATGCATTGCCCTTTTTGCATGTGGCAGGTGAGATGCATCGCACCTTTTGCACTGGGCAATCTGTATAGTCCTGCTTTGACCAGTTCTGAGTGGTTTTTCATGGAAAACTTCTTGGAGATGATGTAATTAGCTAACCTTGATCCTTTAGGGTATGAAGCAAAACTTTTAGGGACTTAGGATCCCTTCGTTTATGGACATATGTGATTGGGGTTGCATTTCCCAAATATGTCTATAACACTCCACTCTTGAAAAATCTTCTGGAAACCCTACTGTGGCAAGGAAACCTCCTCGTTATCTATGTTTCATCTGTAACGAGGAGCATTTTACAAGAGATTGTCCACATTGATCTGAGGTTTCCAAACTTTTTAAGGCCTCGAATACCTCAGTTGTGTTGACTGATCTGTTTCCAAACCTAGAAACTAATATGGTTGCTACTGATAATTCTTCCACATCCCAAGTGCTTATGCTATCCATCGCAAGCAAACAAAATGATGTTTTGGTATCGAGAAGGAAAAAAGATTATGGGAATCCATCATCATCGAACAACCGGGCTACTGATCAACCTAGTGCTTTGACAATGACTTCTCCAGAAGTTGTTCCACCCATTATTCCTGAATTAACCATTAAGCCGCCAAAGGGAGTCGTACATAAATCGACATTTAATCCTCATGCGCGAGCTGCTCAGAATTATAATATAGTAGAGGATCTTGCTCAATCGCCATCCACTATGTCAACACTTGAGGTCTTACAAAATTTTCCCTCCCAAAAGCATGATTTTTTATCATCAATAGGTGGGATCGATCCAATGGATTCCAATCTTGTGATCTTTAATCATACTGAATATACACCACAGTTACCGGCCCAACTCGCTTTCCTTATATAGGTAAAAGCCCTCAATAAAAATACTCATCGAACAATCATTGATGAGGGGGAATCTACCTATATTATGTCAATGATTTGCTAGAAAAATCTTGGTTCACCACCCTTGTCACGATGACCAACAACACTAAAAGTGTTCGATGGAAGAACATACACTCCATATGGGATTTTAAGTAGCTTGCAAGTCAAACTGGGGGGAAAGACAGTAGATATTGAAGTCGAGGTCACTGATGGATTCCTTGACTAAAATATTTTACTAGGAAGGCCTTGGGTTTATGCTATGGTTGTCGTTGTGTCTACATATTTTAGAAAGATTACATTTCCCTTCTAAGGTGGAATCACAATTGTTGACCAACTAGCCTTTTTTACTAATAGTTCACAAGCTACTCGAAGCATTCCATTGATCCATGGAAGTTCGCAATTGCTTCAAAATTTTGGAGTAGGTCTCCTAAAAAACCCTTCCATAATGGGTACTTTTTCCCTACCATCTCCATCTAGTTTTGCGGAAGTGACCACAGCGGAAACTTGCCACGTGATCTCTTCTACATCATCTTAGTTTAAGAAGAGTTCCGAATATTTTGATAGTGAGGATCATCATGAGGCGTTGCCACCAAGCCCCATCGAATCTTTGTAGCAATCAATATTTTGGGATTGTGTGGCAAACCCAAGTCCACACTCAAAAAGTGTTTGGGTAGATAGGTCTTTAGAATATGGTACCTCTTCTGATCCTTGGTCTCGTATACATTCTACAGATGAAGGAATTATCCAATCGATTATGATGGGAGAGACGCTGTGGGAAGATTATCATAATCGTTCGCACCTTCGAGATGACAATGAAGATTATTCAAATGACCACAATCACCCTTCAATTGTTTATTTTTTATTAAATTCTATAAACACAGTAGATTCCGAGCGAAATCTGTCCAACATTGAAGAAACTATATCCATTAATATTTCGACCAAAACTAATATTGTAGAGAATATTCACATCGGTAAATCTTGTTCTCCACCAGAACTAGATAACCACTATGCTCTTTCTCGCGAATTCAGAGATGTCTTTGCCTGGTCATATTGAGAAATGCCAGGCATTGAATCGAGAATTGTTGAACATGAAATCAAGATGTATCCAGATGTCAAACCAGTACGACAACGACTTCAACCTATTCATCCAAAGAAGGCCACTGCCATTAAATCAAAGGTTGAAAAACATTTGCATGCTGGCTTCATTTACCCTGTACCTCTCACTGATTGGGTATCGAATATTGTTCCTGTGATGAAACAACAAGGAACGATAAGAGTGTGCGTCGATTATAGAGATGTAAATCAAGCATGTCCAAATGACAACTATCCTACGCCGTTTATCAACCAGATTATTGATGAATGTACCAGATGCAAAATCTTTTCATTCATGGATGGATTTTTGGGCTACAATCATATCAATATCTGCCCACAGGACCAGTCAAAAACTACATTTATATGTCCATGGGGCACATTCGTATAGCTTAAATTACCTTTTGGTTTGAAGAATGCAGGGGAAACATTTTAGAGGATGATCAATTACACCTTCGATGACATCGAACACATCGTTCAACCATATCTCGACAATCTTCCCGCTCATTCGCGAAAATACACTAATCATCCGCAACATTTGAGAGCCATATTTTTACGTTTTTGACACTACAAGATACGACTCAATCCACACAAATGTGTGTTTTCTATAGGTTCTGGTTGACTATTTGGTTTTGGAGTTTCGAAGGATGGAATTTGACTTGACCCATCTAAGGTTTAGGCAATTCTTGACATGCCTCCACCTTCCACTTTGCTTCAGATTCAGAGACTCCAAGGGAAACCTAACTTTCTGAGGAGGTTCATTCCAAATTATACTGAGCTCACTAAAGGTTATACACATCTTCTGAAGAAAGGAGTACCCTTCCATTGGTATCAGGTTGTGCAAGATTCCTTTGATGCTCTCAAATATTCCCTAAAAAAAGCATCATTAATGTATGCTCCTGACTATCAAAAATACTTTAACCTGTATCTCGCCACTGCAGATACAACCATCTCTATGGTTTTAGTGCAATAAAATGATGGAATTGAACATCCTATATATTATTTAAGTCATAATCTTAATGATACAGAAAGAAAGTACTCTTATGTTGAAAAGTTGGCTTTAGCAGCCATTCAAGCAGTACAGAGATTTCGACACTATATACTCCTTCGCAAAACTACCATTGTGTCAGATTGCAACCCTATGACATACATTTTGTCACGTCAATTGCTGGGGTGAAATATTCCAAATGGATAGTCATTTTGCAGGAGTTTGATATGGAATTCATCAAATCCAAATCAAATAAGTCTCTTGTATTTGCAGAGTTACTTTGTGACCTTACCTCATCCTGCAATGATGCAATATCAAAAGCATCAATCGTGGATGAGACTCTGTTTCTGACATCATCAAGTGATTTGTGGTATGGGGATATACTGGTCTATCTGAAGACCCAAACTTTTAGGCCTAACACCTCTCACTCTAAATAGCGATGTACTCGATATCAAGCCAAAGATTATATGATCCTTGTTGATACACTTTATCATCGTGGCATCAATATTGTTTCAGGAAGGTGCCTCATGCATGAGGAGGCCGAAAAAGTTTTAAATGATTGTCATTTAGGTGCTTGTGGGGGACATCTATCTTGTTACGCTACCACACAAAAGATCTTACGAGCTGGTTACTTTTTTCCCACCATATTCAAAGATTGCATAATTGTAGTCAGAAGTTACCATGCTTGTTAGATTTTTGATCGCAAAACCAGATTACCACCTGCACCACTGCATCCAGCCGTCGCTGTTGGCCCATTCGCTAAATGGGGTATTGATTTCATGACATGTAACCCCACCTCGGCTGGGGGGCATGGGTATATTATTGTTGTTGTCGACTATTTTACCAAATGGGCGAGGTGATGCCTACATTGAACAACAAGGGCGAAGAATGCACTCTTTTTTTTCAATCATGTAGTCTCTAGATTCGGTGTTCCACAGGCTATAGTCACAGATCATGGGTCGTATTTTCGTAATCACATGATGATCGAATTAACTACCAAATTAAGACTATCCCATGATAGTTCTACTCCATATTATCCACAGGCTAATGAACAAGTCGAGGCAATCAACAAAGTCCTTAAGTGCATGCTGCAGAGAATGATGGAGTTCATAAACGGAATTGGCATTTAATACTGTACTCAGCTCTATGGAAATATAGGACTTCGATGATAAATGTGACTGGATTTATGCCGTTTCAGTTCGTATGGTCTGGAAGTAGTCTTACCCGTTCAGTGCGAAATCTCATCCCTCAAGCTTGCAGTCAATCTGCTTCTTGAAACTTCTGAAGAATAGGCTTGTTTCTTGGAATTAATCCATCTGGATGAAACCCCTCGTGATGCTGCATTGGCTAATGAAGCACATAAGAAATGCATCAAGGAACAATATGACAAAAATGTTAACCCTTGTGTCTTCTCGGAAGGTGACCTGGTCTTGCTTTACGATCAGGATTCTAACAAATTAGGAGCAGGTAAATTTGAACCATTATGGATGGGCCCTTACATTTTTAAATGTGTATCGACAAAAGGAACCTACAAGCTAGTCGATTATGATGGTATTCCACTGTCGTATTCCCGAAATGGATTATATCTTAAACGTTACTATGCTTGATTAAGTGTAGTAAACTCATTATACATATGCTTTCATTGAATTTTTTGAGTGTTTTCTTTTAGAGTTGTCATTTTGGTTAGGTAATCCACTTCACATTTGTTGCAGATGTCAAACTTTTTGGAACCATTTGTTGGGTATGCCGATGGAGCTAGTCATAGTACGCAGAACCTATCTTCTGCGGCCTAGGCCATTTTTGCTCCAAGTGGCGAGTTAGTGATTTTCAAGAGGATATGTATTGGTCGATCGATGAAAAACATCACTGACTATAGCACGTTGATTGAAATTATCTTTGATGCCATTTCACATGGCATACACCGACTCATTGTCAGGCTAGATTCACAACTCATCATTTTACAGCTTACTAGTGTTTATTCGTTTTGGAACCCAACTATTCATCCCATGTTCCTAAGAGTAAGGATTTCGGAAAGACATTTTGATTCCATTCAATATCAACACATTTCCAGAAACTTAAACACATTGACTGATTCATTAGAAAACTATATGTTAAATAGACATTTGCAGTATTTGTAAAGAAAACATTTCACATCAACATTTTCATTAGGATTTCATCACTTAGCCAAAATAAAACTCCAAAAATAAAAAATATATAGTTGTTTATAGTTTTCACAAAATGTTTTGCGTCCAAGACAAAATCGGTCATCTGACCAAGAAACTTAAAGTAAATGCAGAAAAACATCCTAGACTAGTGATGCTAGTGATAACATGTCACCGCCTATGCTATCATGCACAGGAACCTAGTCCAATGACTCGGTACACCAGTAGTATGGTGGTATAACCTCAAAGGTAACTCATCGGTCCTGACATCATGAATGCCGAGTGAGGCCATCGATCTGATCCTGCAGCACTGACAGGGTCTTTGATATATCTAGATGTCGAAGGACGACCCTGCCTATAGCCTCTCCTGCTGGAGCACCATTTTCTCCTCGTGGACGTGCAACTGGTTGCACTAGTCCAATATCTGCACACACAAATGAGCTTTTTTAGTCTTGGTAACATCAAAAACACAAAAACATTAAAAAACTGAAAGACAATTATGTGGTCAAATCATTTTACCTATAGCACTCCACTATTCACCAACTAGTAAAGCCAAATCTGGATTGCCTCGGAAATCCATCCCAGTATATGGATACTCTGCAAATACCATCTCCTGGTGGTTGAACCACTCGAAAAATTCATCCGAGAAAGAGATCTATGACTGGCCAGCATGTCTAGCCATAAGGTCCACCCATCTCTGCATCTGTGGTTCCCTCAGTGCAGGCAATCCCAGTGAAATGTTTTGAGGTTGCATCAGTGGAATTCTTTCCAAAGAAAAAGCAGTTAATATGGATCCATAACCAAATTTCTTGGTTCTTCCATTCTTTTCTTTAGACAATTTTTCTTTTATGACAGGAAGTATCGCCTCACACCAATTGAACACTTTCAGTTCCAGGCATTCCAAGGCATATTGCATGTAGGATCTGTTCGCTAAATGTAAGGCCGCACTGCCAGCCAATCTAGCAAAGGTAAATAGAATGGTCCTCAAAGCTTGATCAGTAACATCCAAGATATTAATCTTACCATCTCTACTATGTTGAGATCCATCCCTGCAGAAGTGACGAATGTAATCTTGCATAGATTCGCCCCCATGAGAAAATCCTGATAGTGAAAGAGGGGTGCCATGCCTCGACAAACCCGTAAGAAAATAAATATCCTCGACCATGGAAGGAATAGATTTACCTTTGATATGGAATACCTGGTCAATAGGATCCCAAGCTTTGAGAAGGTACTGCAACAAACTGATCTGTTGTCTCATGCTGGATATGTGGAAAAACTTCAATAAACCACAGTTTCTTAATGCATCCACTGTGCCCTGGTCATGTAAAGAAATCATATCCTCCTCTTCATGTTCTCATTCATGCCATGTGACAACCATATTGATCCAACAAATATCTGAAATGCAAACAATAGATGAGTTAGGATCCAATTTTGAGCAAAAACAGGTAAAAATTTGATGAAAAAACATTGTATAAAGTTTCCTTTCTGCGCCCATCGCACCCTGCCTTTGAGCAAGGTGAGATGCATACTGACTGGCCTATTGGCAGCTCAGTATGAATCACACCTTTCGATATAAGCTAGGTGCAATGATTGGGGAATGAAATCTTTAAACCCCAGGGGCCCAGAAAAGTGAAAAAACTTGCCCAGAATTGAGAAAAGAGGAAATGAAAATGAAGAGCTTGAGGGTAGCTCCTACTTGGTCCTGACGGCACATAGAATGATCCACAAGATCTCCCGAAATCAACTGGTGAAATTTGAGGGGGAAAACCACTTCAGAGATCTGAAATCCCAAATTTGAAATGAAATGATGAAAATGAAATGTTAAAAGTACTTTTTATGTTTACTATTCATGTACTTCAAAATGAAATGCTAATTCATTTTTCGTCCATATATATATGTATTTCTAATCAATCTGATGGAATTTTAAGTAGGTTGAACAATTGATGGAAGAATCTGATGTGCTAAATAGTGAATTGAACATCTTTGACCACCACGAAAACGTTTCTCTTCTTTTTGAGCTTTGATTCAAAAATGAAAAGAAAACTATAGAGTCCTCTTTAAATCCTTTTCAGGCTCGTTAAACATGAAAATATTGTCGATCGCTTGTCCTTTGCAGCTCGTTAAAGTATTGGAATTGTCATCCCTCCTGTATTATTTTATCCTTTTTCAGACCTGAGGGATTACTTTACGAAAAAGAACTTATGGATTTTTCTTTTTTGTCCCTTTTCAAACTCTCTAAACATGAAAATGACCGAGTTATCCTTGTCATTAAACTTGTTAAAACAATAGCAACAAACTTGTCCATCTAGAAGAGACTAAGTCTCACTATCGCTAGACTTGTTAAAACATTAGATAGTGACAGGTTTGCCCGAAGGTTGAATTATAGAGCAAGCATATGTTATCCTCTGTAAGCTTGACAAAAGTAAAGAGGTACTAGTCAGCAATGACTAGGGAAAAAAGGGAAAAAAACTTGAAGAATTTATGGTAGCAATTTGCTCTTGAATATGACACTTTCACTTCATCTCCATTATTGAGTTTGGTTGGGTTATTTCATTCACTGGTCATCATACCATTTGTCTTTCATACCATCCATCTTTTGGGGTTAACACTACCAATTCATCTCAGTGTCGCTGACATGTTCAAGAGAAGTCATTCAGTTGAGAAACCACCAACCAGTTAATGGCTCATACATTGATATACCTTCAACCTTCATTTTTTCATGACCGCCATTCCTGAACCTTGCGTCGTCAGTTCATTTTCACCTCCAAAAATAATTTGCTTTGTTTCATGTCATAGATGTGGGATACATATAGGCCCTCATATGACAAGTCGCTTCTTGTCGTCATCAACTCATTGTCTGAGAAGGTGACTTAGAAACAACCCTTTAAGTGCTTTGAAGTTTGCATACATCAATGTCAAGTTTCTCACTTTTGGCGACAGGTTGACATCAATGGCTGGCGAAAGATTTTGTGTGGTGTTCGACATTGGATCATATATTCACACCACATGAATTGTAATATAGTACCTTGAGGATCATTATCATTATCGGTGATCCCTCTCGTGTCTGTTAACAACTCATATCATTGGCTGGTAATCAGGTGATGTCTTTCCATGTTCGACTTCAAAACATCTCTTCACATGGATTTACTTGTACATCGAGCGAAGATTGAACAAGTTTGAAGACCCTGAGTCTAGTTTCATCCATCTGGGCTACGATATATTCAGGGATATAAGAAAATCAAATGTAAAAAGCTCTGCACAAATGGTCATCCTAATCATGGATGATGACTCTATATCTAAAGAATCACCAGTCTGTATCTGTAAACGACTATCTGATATATGTACATGAAATAAAATTTATAAAGCTGGGCATGGGAATGCCTCCCTTAGCTAGATCATGAAAAATGATATTATGATGATCTATTGTATTGTAACTTATGTAGGTCACCTTCCAGTTCGAAACTTTGGATCCTCATGATAAAGCATTTCACTTGACATGAATATTTACGACCTCATGCTTTAGGTGGAAATTGTTATAGACATATTTTGGCACATCAACCCCAAACTTATATGTCAATGTATTAGGGCTCATCAACCCCTAAAAGAGTTGTTTCATACCCTAAAGGAACATAGTCATCTGAATACATCATTCCCCAGAAGTTCCATCTGAGAAACCATCCAAAAATTGCCTAAATTGAACCATACTGACTGTTCCACTAGCAAAGTGCGATGCATACTGAGTGGTACACTGCCAGGGTGCGATGAATACTATTTAGGCCTCCTATAGGGTGCTATGGGCGAGGATGGAGAAATGTTTGGGACAATTTTCTAGGTGGTTTCTCTTGGAATCTTCTAGAAACTTCTCCTATGCCACTTGCCCCTCTAAATTCACCCAAGGATGAACAAGGGATCTAAAACCATCTGTTATCCCTTGTCTTGTGGAACCAATTGTAACAAGTGGAATGACACTAATCAAACCCCATGGATGAATCACACCCTTGCACACACCTATAAATGGATCCCTCATCCAAGAGATCAGAAGGTTGAAATGATGTGAATTGCAAGTAAGTGCTTATAGTTTGTAATTGAGGAGAGAGCATTGTATTCTTGTTGGAGTGATCATGCAATTTCATGAGGTGAAGAAGGATTGAAGCTAGGAGGATGGTGCTAGATTAGACAACTGGGTTGTAATTCTCCTTTCTATTAATAAAGCTCTTCAAGTTTTCTCCCATATGATTGTGCAATTGTGAATGTTATCATTTGTGAATGCTATCATTTATTCATTATATATCTGATTCTGTAATGTTTATGTTGTAATAGATCACGATGCTTTGACGATTCTTTGTTGCTGTACTTGTACAGGTACTCTCCAAGCGTGTTAAGTATGGGTAGGAGTTGTAGGATCTGCCAAGGGAGAGAAAGATCGAGCAAGGGATTAAGCAGAAGTTCCATATTGGTTCCATTATCTTTCTCTTATCTGTTACACATAGAAGAATCATTTAATTGCTTTAAATTGTTGTTTCTAGGGTAGCTACCAAACCTAGAGGGCTAGCATTCTTTAGGAACAATAGTTTTCCCAGAAAAACTATGGTATTATGTGCATGTATTATATGTTGTGTTTAGTACATACGGTACTATGTATGTGCATTATGTAGTTTTGGTATCATGATATGTGTACTCATTCTGTGTAGTACATGTATTGTGTTGTGTTGTAGACTAGGCATAGAATTATGTCTGGTATGTTAGGTGTAGGTGCAGGTATTGCATGGTGTTGTATGTCATGTGTGGTTATATCTTTGTGATGCACACTATGGGTATGTGCACATAATTGAGGAGAAGGCACTGGGTGTTTGTTGGGTGCCGAGACCAATCTAGTGTGTGTGGAATAAAGTCAAAGGTAGAAGCGAAGGATTTATTAAAGGATAATTATTAGTATTTTTTTTTGTTTCATTATACATATGACCTATGATTCTAATTTATGATCGTTACATGTGATCTATGATTCTAGTTTATGATGGTTACATGTGATTTATGATTTTGATCTATGATGGTTGTGTTTTGAGCTAACCAAATGTGATATGTTTATTCATGACATTTTGGTCAAAGATGCTAGTTTAACTTGTTATAATAGGAAGTAAACAGAATTGCAAGTATACCTTGTTGACAAGCCACCTCTTAGAAAATTATACATTACAGAGCAATGGAACACAGAAAGTATTGCAGAAATATAAACAAAGAAAACACATAAAACAAGAGAGACACAAATATATGTGGTTCATGTAATTTGGGTTATGTCCACGAAGAAACATCCAGTCCTTCCCTTTATATTATCCAACAAAATGAAGAGATACAACCTACAACAAATCCGTTGTAATTCCCTCTTCACTCTCACACAATCTCTTCTATCTTTCTCGCTTAGAATACACATCTACATAGCCACAATATAATTCCATCATATATAGCAAGGGGTTGCCTTCTAGGGAAAAAAGTCTAAATTAAACATAAATTCTACCATTATATTTCCCCCTAATGAATGGCCCCCCCTTGGACCCCCCTTGTAGCGCAAATAATGGGTGTCGTTGCCACCCGATTATGAACTGGGGTCCAATGCGGAAATACCTTTGAATAAAGAAGATAATCAAGCTCCAAACCCAACACCACCAATGAAGTATGATTTGAAGTTATTTCAATTTATTTTAGTCTAATTGAAGTTATGTGCTTGGTACAGGAAACACAAAAATGCCTGGTTGGGTGGTTGCAATCGACTGCAACAATTAGTAGCAATGAAAAAAGGTATTGGAGCATGCAACAATATGTTGGTAAATCACTTTAGGTGTAGGTCCATTGTGGGACACTAGTACCCCATAATGTCCATTTCTTTCCATGAGAATGTTATGACTAGTATGATGGTTTGAGGTAGGTATATGACTTGGTTGTTTGAATTTTTGATCCAAGGAAGCCTTTCCAAGGGATGGATCCCATGGGTAGGGGATGCTGAGAACTTGGAAGGTGAGTACCTGAACGGAAGGGGTGACTTGATTTCCCGAGGGAATGTATAGTATAAAAAGGAAGGTTGGGGATATATTTGTTTTGGTCATTAGTATTTCTAGATGGAATCAAATTCACATTGGGAGTGCCATGGAACAATGAGCCTGTTGGGAAACTACTGAGAGGGTAGGGGTGAATCAGTATTCTCAAATCAATAACTATTTACATTTCATATTCAAATTTCTATACGTGAATTTACTGAAAGGAACTTGCATGTGTACGTGACTATTCTTAAGACAACTAGCATATATCTAGTAAACTTATGATTCAGTTAATTGAAATCATGGTTGTCTTCAGCTAGTGGATCAGTAATTTATTAAACATTAGATAAATAGTAACCATGTTCTACAATAAATAAACCATCACACATAAGAAACACACATGAACACCAAGATTTAAGGTGGAAACCTAATGCGGAAGAAATCCACCATTGTTGTCATCTTTGTCTTCTTTAATATAGAGAAAAATTTGTTTACAATCTTGTACTGGTGTAGACTCATACCAGTACACAGGCACCCACCTACAGAAGGCTACAACCTTCTCATGTTCACCAGCTTCTACTGGAAGGGAGCTACAATGTCCTAGCTCTTCTATTGGCTTATATGTTTACCAGTACGTAGGTGCCAGCCTACATAAGGCTACAAACTTCACTCGTTCTCCAGCTGCTACTGGAAGGGAGCTACAACCCTCTAATCTAATCACTAGCTACTACTAGAAAGAAGCTTTGAATTCCTCACTGAAGGCTCCAGCCCTCAACATCCTCCATGGACCACATTTCATAAACTTTCAGACTGTATACTCCTTGTAGACATCAACACAATATGTAAGCCATGTTTCATCAAATTTTCATATTGGACCCATCAGTAACATTGAAGCTCAAAATCAATCACCACAACTCTAACACAGCCATCAAATACAACTACATCAAACAATAACTAAAACCGAATCATCTCTGAAGAAAAACACAATCAATCAATCTGAAAAGTCTGATCACTGTCATGAGAACACAGAGTTGAACCCAAAACACTGCATCAACAACCAGAACCAATCTGCAACCTCAAAAATCAGATGTCAGAATGTATATGTTACTTCAATGAGGCCAACCTACGTGTATACGATACTTTTTTTAACCCAACCTGCATATACCTCTAAAGATACTGAATCATAAAACTTCTGAATCAAAATTTTACTAACCAAATGCATTCTAAAGATATAATATCATATTACAGAGTTCTAAAGAGATAGGAGTAAATATCACCCTTCTTACTCAATCAATCAGTCAACCAGACTCAATCTCCTTATACAATCAATGTTACTTTAGATCTAATGAAGACATCATTGACAGATAGCAGTTAAACAACAACATTGATTAGATAGGTCATTCATTTTTGAACAACAAGCCCTTCCTCTGCATACGCTACTTGGAAGTGTCGAATCTGCGTGTATACACGCCTTCACCGAGGCGAACCTACGTATAGATCTGCAAATAATGACTTATAACTTCACAGCTTTTGAAGACATTAGATATACCCAGATCATAGCATTTGAAGATAAAACATGTGTTATCACTTAGGTCTAGCCTATCCATTATCAGATCATACAATGATAAGTCATTTTAAGTCTCATGATCCTGATCCATCATTAGATCTCATCCATCATCAAAAACATAGGTGCATACTTAGTTCAGATCAAGCAAAGCATCAAAAACCCATAACATGCATATTTTATTTTGATCTAACTCTTCATAAGATTTGGATCACTTTCACACCTTCATACTTTGATCTTCACTTCATTATATAGTTTTAACCTTTTTTAATACCTCGGGTCAAAACCATAGTTATGCTAATGATATTCTTTGACGGGATCAATATTCTTTGTCGTGCTCATTACTATGGGCCAATACGATGGTAGGAACCCCTAATATTCTTTAACCTTAATTTTCCATCCCATACATGCCTATCCTTCTGTGAAACTTGCTGCATATGTATACGTACCTTTTATTCTGTGTACCCACGTGTATATGATACTTGGATTAGGTTAAATAATGTATACAACTTAAAACATTCTCTTTCCTCAATTTCTTGATTCTGATTTGCAATCCTTTGTCCGATCATACTGTTCTTTTGTGACATTACTCTGTTACCTCTTAATTAACTTGTTACAATGTGAATTTCAATCTCTTTATCATTTTTGAACTAATTCATCTGAACTACCCTTCATTTTGTCACATATGTAAACACAATTTCCATGCATTGTATCACATCTTGTTTATACCTTTATCAAGTGGTCCATTCATAAAATAGGTTTTCATCGAGGACAACTCATCAGGTAGGTTGTTATCAAGGACAACACCCAATTCATAATACCAACAATTTCCCATATCAAGCTTCTGATCCTAAGTTGTAAACCATTGACCATCATTTTGTTCTATCATTCTATCACCTCTGATATCTCTGTTGATTCATCTCTATTCTATCGCCTCTAATATATCTGTTCAGTCATATACTTATTCTGTTACCAATGAGTTTCCATCAAGGACAACACTTGCATCACAATGCCAACAATCTCCCCCTTTGGACTTAATGGCAACCACCTTGGTGTTTGGTCACTACAATATGTAAATAACATCAAGATAAGCACCAAACATAGAGTTACTCTCCAAACACCAAGCTACTATCCCCCTTTGACATCAAGGGAAAAGGGATGACCAATGCTAAATGAAGAATTCCATATCTAAGCTGTTGAATATGAACACTGATCATGCTCCCCCTAGGCACATGCTGAATTCTCTAATCAAACTCCCCACTTACTACATGCTGAGATGCACTATACTGTCCATGCTCCCCCGAGCACATGCAGAGTCTGTAGAAATATTTTTCAAAAGAATAACATAACTCTATAAATCAACTACATGAGTATGACCTTCCTATCACCAATGACTCATATATACTTCAATCACCAAATCAAGTGTGGATACATATTTGACTCAACCACCCAACCAAGTGGTATTACGTATTTGACATGATCTCAAAAGTCCATACATGATTGAATATGATAATTATTACGTGATAGATATTTACATGATCTTTACATCAAATGATATACATGACATTTATAACAAAGACCAAAGACCTAAACAAGATCATGATAGTTATTAGAAACTATCATACACCATATATGATATGCACCATAAGCATCTGTCAGCAGCATCGAGGACAACAACCTATATATGTCCATCATTAGATCGCAAGATAAGTCAATGTAGCTTTTATATCATCAACTTGTGACTAAGTATGATGGATATAGATATAAAATTATCCACTTGAGCTTATCAAGGTCAACTTGCTTTGTTTTCTTAGTAGAAAAAGCCTTAACATAGCCTTCCATGAATCAACTAAGCACATGTCATATCTCCAAGAAGTAATACAAAACCATTCATATCACATCATATATATGTGAAACCACCATAGTCATCATCTATAACCATAAAATCATCATCGTAATAAGAACTGCATGACCTTTCCATAAGAACCCTCAATATATCAACCACGTATCATCACTAGGGAGTTTTCTAACATCCCACGTCTCATAAGCATCAACCATGATAATGTGAGTATCAAACCTATCATCATAAACTAAGAATTCATCATCATTATGTTACTAATTAAGCCATGTCTCCAAATATCCATGTCTTCAAATAGCTATGTCTTCATGAACACTGCAATAACAACATTCTCTTGTCCAACCAACAATATTTACCAATATGAAATTTAAGTAATCATTCTTTTATCTAACATAATATGTATCTAGCTTCTCATCAACTAGAAATGAAAGTCATGAGTTCACAGTCATTTTTCAAACTTTCTTGATACCATCAAGATCAATAGTCTTCAACCAATATACCATGTGAGATCCAAGAACTATAGGAATCCTAATTCATAACTGCACCCTATGAAATTTATGCATCTTTAAAGGCATGATGGCAGCAACATAACATAAATGAGTGACACTTGTTGCGTCAGTAATTTGTCATTATTATTATTATTTTTTTTTAATGTCTATTTCATCCATTTATACCATTCTTTATCATGTCATGTATCATAATTTATCATATAATTCCATTTTATAAATATTTATGCTCTTATGGATAAATACTATTTTTCTCCTTTATTTTTAATTTATTGAAGATTATTATGCATTATTTTTCCAATGATGGTTTCTTAATGAATTTGTTATAACATCACTCACAATTTTAGCCTCCAAGGCCTTTTCGAGATTGCAAATTTGATTTCCAACTCATAATCAAATATATCAACTCAGACATTCATTGGAATAAGAAGTGATAAAAGTAGTAGAAGAGAGGATTACAACCACTTGGTTTGACCCAATGCCATCCTCCCAGCCTAAAATCCCTCTTCACGTCATACAAAACAAGATCACCCAACAATGTCTTCAAAGAGAAACTAGGAGAACCTCTTTGCAAATTACCAAATTCCAACCTCTGGATCTCTGGGATGAGGGATCCATATATAGATATTTGCAGGGGGGTGAGTCGGCTTCTCGGATTTTGATTAGTTCCATCTCTCTGATAGTTCTTGGTTCCACTTGGATATTTCATGATCTCTTACTCATCCTTGGGAAAATTTAGGGAGGAAAGTGTCAAATGAGTAGCTTCTAGAAGATTCTCAGGGTCTCCACCTAGCAAACTTCTTTTTCCATTGTCTGCTCTCGCTCATCGCACCGTACAGAAGGGCTTTCCAGTATGCATCGCACTTTTTTCATGTGGCAGGTGAGGTGCATTTCACCCTTTGCACTGGGCAGTCTGTATGGTCCTACTTTCACCAGTTCTGAGTCGTTTTTCATGGAAAACTTCTGGGAGATGATGTAATCAGCTGACCTTGCTCCTTAGGGTATGAAACAACACTTTTAGGCACTTAGAAGCCCTTGGTTTATGGACATATGTGACTGGGATTTCAGTGCCCAAATATGTTTATAACAGTTGCCCCCTAAAGCATAAGGTCTTAAATCTTTTGATGTCGGGTGAAATGCTTTATAATGAGGATCTGAGGTTTTTCGAACTGGAAGGTGACTTGCAATAAGATACAACACAATACATTATCTTCATAATATTTTCATGATCTAGCTGAGGTGGGCATTCCCATGCTCAGCTTGATAAATTCATTTTCATGTACATAGGAAAGACAACCATCTGTGTGCAGACTGATGATTCTGGTAGAGCCATCATCCTTTAGTTTGTATGATTATCTGTGCAGCAATGACGTAAATTTGATGTCTTTATTTTCCTGAATATATCGTAGCTTGAATGGATGAAACTAGATCCGGGGTCTTCAAAACTTGTTCAATATTCGCCCGAAAGTACAAGTCGGTCCATGTGAAAAGATGTTCTGATGTTGAACATGGAAAGACATTGCCTGATTACCAGCCAATGATGTAAGTTGTTAACATGCATGAGAGGAATCACTGATGATGATGATGACCCTCAAGGTATTGCAGTACAATTCACGTGGTGTGAATACATGAGTCGATGTCGAACACCACAAAAAATCTTTTGGTTGAAGGCCATTAATGCAAACCTATCACCGGAAGTGAGAAACTTGCCATTGAGGCATGCAAGCTTCAAAGTACTGAAAGGGTTGTTCCTAGGTCGGCTTCTTGTATAATGAGATGATGTCGACAAGAAGTGACCCGTCGTAGGAGGGCATTAATGGATCCCACATCTATGACATGGAATGGAGCAAATGATTTTGTAGAGGTGAAAACAATCTGATGTTACAAGGTTCAGGGTGGCAGTCATGAAAGAATGAAGCGTGAAGGTATTGCAGTGGATGAGACACAAGCTGGGTAGGTGAATTCTCTAAGCGACTTCTATTGAACATATCGATGACACTGAAATGGATTGGTAGTGTTAAACCTAAAAGTGGATGGTATGGTGGACCAATGGTGATATGATTGGTGAATGGAATAACCTAACCTGACTCAATCATGGTGATGGAGTGAAAGTTTCATGTTCAAGAGCGACTTGCTACCAATAAAGTTTCTCCAAATTTTCTTCCCAATTTTCCCCAATCATTTCTGACCAGTACCTATTTCTTTTTGTCAAGTTTGAGGAGGATAACATATGCTTGTTCTATAATTTTCCCTTTGGGCAAACCCATCGCTATGTTTTAACGAGCCTAGCGACAGTGAAACTCGCTCTTGTCTGAATGGACAAGTTTCTCGCTATTGTTTTAACGAGTTTAATGACAAGGATAACTTGGTCATTTTCAATTTTAGAGAGTTTGAACAGAGACAGAGAGGAAACTCCAATATTCATTTTTCGTAGTATAATCCCTTAAGTCTGAAAAAGTATAAAACAATGCGAAAGGGATGACTTTTCGATAGTCTTAACGAGCCGAATAAGACAAATGGTCGATATTTTTGTGTAGTAATCCCTCAGGTCCAAAAGGATTAAAATCTAGAGGAGGGATAGCACTTGCAATCACTTTAATGAGTTGGAGAGGCCAATTGCTCGACAGTATCTTCATATTTTACGAGTCAGATGAAAAGAGCTTAAAGGATACTTGTTTTTTGAGGAGCAGGTGATGCTTTCAGATAGCATCTCGTCCTAGGTAATATTTGGAACTTTTTCAATCACGATAGTGTAAAGAAGGTGGCTAATAGAATCACTCATCGTAGCTATTCCTCAAAAGGGGTAAACAATCAAATGGAGGCGTATGATTAGCTAAAAAAGAGTGGAGGTGATGGTAAGAACATGACCAAGGCTCAAAAGCTGATGATAATGCATTCAAAATGGTTATTTACCAGAGGCGAGTTTATTTTTTAACGAGCTTAAACTTTAGTCAAACATATGCTCATTGCTAGGTTTAATTTTTAACAAGCTTGAACATTGCATAAAATTGCTCGTTGCTAGGTTTATTTTTTTAACAAGCTTGAACTTCATGTAAAATTGCTCATGGCCTGGTTCATGTTTTAATGAGCTTGAACCATGTGACAACATATGTTCAGATTCAGTTTCATGTTTACACAAGCTTGAAATGAGAAACTATGCTTGTTATAAGTTCAGATGCCCCTAACATAATGATGCAAATCGAGGTGCATGCCCCCCAAGCTTCATTGCATTCATCATGGTGGTTGGAATGAAGGTTTACCTTTGAAATCTTTGAAAGACTCGACTTGGATTTTACGAGATTGTAATTAAAGACTCGATTTGGAAAGGGATTTGTTTCATTTTTTAATGAGGTTGACACAGTAAAAGAACTATCCCCATAATCCACCGTATTTAAAGTATCTGATAGAAAATCAAAAACTGAAGGATGATTAAGGTTGCTGGAATAATCTTCGTGGTAATCCAGAAGATGGGTACGATGGTGGTAATCTTCCCATGGTGCCCCCTTTATGATCATTAACTGAAAAATTCTTTTGTCTGTAGAATGTACATGCAACCAACGATCTGAAGAGGTGCCATATTCCTTAGACTTATCTATCCAAACATTTGATGAGCGTTGATTTGGGTTTTCCCCCAAGGCCAAGCAAATTGATTGCTACAATATTTCTAAAATGGCGATGATCCATGCTGACAAAATGTTCAGCAATCTTTCGAATCTTTTAGATATATAAGATATCATATTACAGGTTCCCACCATGGTCACTTCCGCCAAATTACTCGGAGGTGGTAGGGCGAAAGTACCCATTAAGGCAGTGTCCTTTAGGAGGCCTTCTCTGACATTTTGAAGCGATCGAGAGCTTCCATGGATCATTGGAATGCTTCCCATAACTTGTGAATTGTTGGGGAGAAATGTTTGTTTGTCGACGATTGTAATTCCTCCTTGGAAGGGAAATGCAATCTTTCTGAAGCATGTCGACACAACAACGACCATAGCATAAATCCAAGGCCTTCCTAGTAGGATGTTATAATCGAGATTTCCATCAATAAATTTAACATCAATTTCTATTGTTCCCCCCCCCCAGTTCAACTTGCAAGTTACTTAAAATCCTGTATGGAGTTTATGTTTATCCATCAAATGCTTTTAACGTTGTTGACGATTGCGATAAGGGTGGTGAGCCTAAATTTTTCCAGCAACTCATTGACATAATACATGTAGATGCCCCCTCATCAATAATTGTTTGATGAACAATTTTGTTGAGGGCTTTCACTTGAATGAGGAAAGCGAGTTGAGCTGGTAACTGAGGTTCATATCCTTTATGATTAAAGGCCACAAGATTGGAATTTGTTGGGTCAATCCCACCTATTGTTGATAATAGTGCCTACTTTTGGGAGGGGAAATTTTGCAGTACTTCAAGTGTCGACATAGCAAACGACGATTGGGCCAGGTCCTCTACTATATTATAATTTTGTGCCGCTCTGGCACAAGGATTAAATGTCAATTTGTGTACTACTCCCTTTGGCGGCTTTATCGCTAGCTCAGGAATGATGGGTGGCACAACTTTAGTCGAAGTTGTTGTCGAACTACTAGGTTGATAAGTAGCCTTGTTGTTCGACAGCTGTGGATTCCTATAATATTTATTCCTTGTCAATATCAAAGCATCATTTTTCTGTTTCAAAATGGACAACATAAGGACTTGGGATGGGGATGCATTGTCATTAGCAACCAGATTGGTTCCCGGGTTTGGAAACGGATCAGTCAATACCGCTCAGTTTTTTGAACTCTTAAAGAGTTTCTTAACTTCAATTTCATGTTGACAATCTCTCGTCCAATGATCCTCATCGCATATCTGAGACCCCGAAGGGGGTTTCCTTTGCCCATAAGGGTTCGCAGAAAATTTTAAAGGAGAAGAATTGTCCTATTTCTTCTTTTTTCTTTTCCCTTTCTTCTTTCCCCGTCGTTGCTTCGGTTCTTTTCCTTTGTCGGTTAACACAATATTAACCTGTAAGGCAAGAAGTTCTTCATTTGCATCTTGACCAGAAACCTTACGGGCTTTTTTAGATGCAACATTTGTCTATTTTGTGCTTGTCATACCTATCGTGCCATTGTTGGCATGAGAGTCCTTCTTTGATTTAGGAGGAGGAGGAATAGAAAATTCTAGTCTTGGAGCATCAGGGATTTTGTCATAGACCGTGCCAGACTGAGTATAGATCAAGTCTAGATATTGCGCACGAGAAATTACCTGCTCTTTAGTGAAGACTCCTCCCTTTGCCACATCTTCTATAATAGAAGGTAATAAGGACTTAATAAACCATTTAGCTAGTAGCTGATCAGGGACATGTTTTTACCATTCTACGACGACATCACCATTCATGAATATGATCAGATATGTGAATGGTCCTTGTCTATTTGAAATTGGTAAGAATCTTTGTTCCTGTTTCGTACCTTATTGGTAACTGAAAATGGGTTAAAAAGATGGTGGCAAGGGCACCGAAGTTATCGAATGAAGATCTAGGCAATTCGAAGTACCATTTTGCTGCCAGACAAGTTAACGTTCATTGAAAAAGGCGAAGCCTAATCGAATCATCATTTAGAGTGTTGGAGGAACACCATAGATGAAAGGTCATCACATGATTCAACGGATCTTCACCTGGATTTCCATTGAATTTAGGAATATCTGACGGAAGTTTATGAGGAATTTCCAGCCACCAAGGGGCATAAGCAATTGGATTGTTCGTTAGCTGATTTAGATCTGGTAACTCTAAAGTCACCACGCAGGGCAACTGTTGATTAAGGTTCGGTGAAGCGTACCCAGGATAAGATGGGATCGCCTGAGTAGTGGGTCTTTGCATACCAGCATAATGCATTTGATTCTGATAACTTTGATAAGGTTGCTGGGCATAACCAATTTGGGATGACTAGTGATAACAGTTTTGAATATACGACTGCCAATTACCTGCAAAACTTTGTTGCTCAGGTCCTTGGTTAGCTTGTTGGAATTGGGGTTGTTGATGTTGCACCAGCCATGGTTGTGAAACCATTTGCTGTTGCCCAATACTGGATGTTTGACCAAGATGAGGGGTAATAGTACCCATTTGAGCCTGAGCCACTCCAATTAAGGAGCCACTAACTGGCGATTATGGTTGTGTCGTGGAGACAAGAGGCTGTTGTGCTACGACCTGAGAAACTTGAGGCTGGCATACAACAATTAATGCTTGTACTTGAGACACTGTCACAATAGCTAGTGTAGTGGGGATATTTGACACAAGTAGACTAGGTTACATTGAGTATACAACTCTTGGTTGTTGAGGCAGTATTGGCACCCAACAGCTGGATGTGATTCCAATTTGACCGGAATTCAGTTGTGAACTCTCATATGGTTGTTCTCTCGGAGGGAACAATGAAAGGGTATAGTGCCCCCCATATGGCGGTAATCCAGTGCTCAAAGGAATGATCGGTCTTTGGAGATCAGACTGCCCAAATTGATACTGTTGTGAAGGATTAATTTGCTGAGATTCAACATAAAAAATTCCAGATACTATTCCGGACGAACAAACAGGAACAGACCATACTGTTGAAACGGTCCCTGGGTGGACTCCCTCTAGTGGTTGAGAGCTAGTTGGGACAGATGGTATACCAGCGAACATTGTCGGAGTGGTGGCAAGAGGTTCTGCTATCGCTGTATCAGACGACACAGTCCTAGATGTCGATGGTTGTCCAGAAATATCGATTCTATCCAAAAAAATTCCCAGCGATTCTACCGGAACTTGCGATGAAGGGGTATTAACTTCTGAAGTAGAAGGATATAGGTGGATCCCAGCCCCAAAATGCAATGGAGTACTGGATGGAAGATCCTCCATAATCTATTCTATAACAATCAATTTGGGTGGAAGTGGCAGACCATCAGGTCCGTAAAATATTTCTGGTACCGAAGAAGGTATAAATTCTTCAGCGACAGATGCTAGAGAGGTAACACCTTCCGAATCAACTCTAGATGGAGCTGGTTCAGTAATCAAAGTGTTTATTGTTACACTAGGATCAGTTCCAATGTCTTCTTGTAACTACATAACTTCTTATGTAGAGGTAGGGATACCAGAAATGGTTGGAGTAACTAGAGTCTCAGAGGATGTTGAAACACAAGTTTCAAACAAACCAGGAGACTTTGACCTAGCTAAATGCGTTTTCTTGGCCCAGAATGGTTTCGTTTCCAAAGTCAAAGATAGTTGACTCGTCAGTCTCCATGAACGATGAGGTTTTGATTAAATTTCTTCCATGATTACAGATTATTTGATCAACTCAAAATAAGAGGGGAAAATGTTATTTCTAATTAAATGAATTTTAGACACTTTGACTCTAGTTGCCTTCAATTTTTAATGAGCCTGAAGTGACAAGTGCTCAGATGGAATTTTTCCTTTAACGAGTTTGAAAAGGAACGAAAGAGACTACTCTAGAAATCTAGACAGAGGGATTACCAAACCAATCGCAAAACTGCATAATACATTTTATGGTACGGCAATCAATCTTCCCGAATGTTGTGTTCAATGCATTGTGATCGATAGGGTGACAAACACGGCTTCCTAAGGATAAAGGATATAACCTATTGTGGTCTCCCAATATATACTCAACGGTATGTGGGAGCACAAGTCCGTACTGGCACTTGTCGTCTCAAAGAGGAGGAATCACCTAACCTACGATGAAAGTGATTGTTACCAGGCTTTACAATGCTGGAATACGTCTCTAGCCTAGACTTCTAGATGTTGTGTGTTAGGTTTCAAAGTGTTTTTATGTTCATTGAATTTATTTTACAGTTGATCTTTCTTAAGAATTTTTCCTTTAAGTTTCACAGCGTGATATAGATATACAACTCCTAAATATGCAATCTAGGATGATAAACAGTCGTTTACTCTTCTTTTTGCAATGAAAATCCTAGCTACCAAGGAAAGAGAAACAAAATCCTTTCAACATAGAGCAGAGAGCACACACTAGATGCACTGTCCTAAATCAAAATAAAAAAGCAATATAAATGCAAATGCACATGCATGTATTTGTTTTCTGCTTTCTTACTGTGTGAATGACAAAAATAATGCTAAGTAAAAATCTAAATTATATTTTCTTTCAAAACGACAGTACTAATGATTTTCTTTTCAAAAAATGAAAGGGAGACAGGACGACACTTCTCGATTTTGAATCGAAAACTGCTTTCGACACTTGAAATTCTATTAATTCAGATTTTATACAAGAGTAACAATGTAATTGACTATCAAAAAGAGGAGGACTCTCTTCTTCGACTGAAAACGACACTTGCGACACTTTCAAATCAAAATACAACAGTTCGATTAAGCTACTATTTTGTAAATGAGAACTGTGAATGGCGAAAAATACATAAAAACATTCAAAAATATTTGTACAATGGAGGTTGGATGATGCAAAGGAAGGGGGTTTCAACATTGGTCTACTGATCATAGACAACAAAACTCCTAAATAAAGATCAAGATAGTGAAGAAAAAACCAAAATCTGGAGGCAGAAATAGTCTTGTCTGATCATTGCACCTATAACATAGGGAAAGAGGGATGCATCTCACCTACTGCACATGGGATGTGCGATGCATCCAGATTGCCAAGAGGAGAAGGTGCAATGGTCCAAGGATGAGACTTTAACTTGGTTTTTGGTCACAGTTTGTAGCTTAGTTCAGCGATTTAGGCCAAGCTAATGATAGTCAGTAAATACAAAGTATAGGGGCTGATCTAATGAGATTACTTGAGCTACCTCTAGGGCACTTAGGATGTTTGCAAGTCAATTGTTCAGTTCATAAACAAACCCAGAGATCGACTAAAGCAGCGTTGATCTACTTTGCACTTGCATTGCAAATGCAGTTCAAAGGCTAGCTGGCTTAACTTCAGGATCCGTGTGTGGTTTATGAATCAAACAAATAGAGACAAGCAATCAAACTAATCGCTCCCTAGTGGAGTCACTATTTTGTTACCAGGAAATCTAGTGTCTATTCAGAACTGCTAGTCCCCTCAAGATGGGTAGCTATCTTAGAAACAAACAAATTAAAGTCACTTATTTTTTCCTTTACGAGAGAGAGATGAGAAAGAAGCAGAGAGTACCAAACTCAGTCCTTCGCTTGGCTCCTTACTTGTTTCCTTTCCCCTTTGACAGAATCCTGCCACTGCTTCCTTACTTGTCCCACTTCAAAGAGCACCTGTAGAGTCACAACAACATAATACCATCAAAGCATAGAGATCTATCACTATAAAAAATATAGGATCAAATATATATTGACCATACAAATGCATATATGAACACAATATTCAGAGATACACAAGAATATGGAGGAAAACTCAAATAGATTTATTGATAAAAGTACTAGAAGAGAGGATTAAAACCACTTGGTCTAACCCAGTGCCATCCTCCTAGCTTGAAAGCCCTCTTCACCTCATAAAAAGCAAGATCACCCAACAATGTCTTCAAAGAGAAACCAACAACACCTCTTTGCAAATTACCAAATTCCAACCTTTCGATCTCTGGGATGAGGGATCCATATATAGATATTTGCAGGGGGGTGAGTCAGCTTTTGGGATTTTGATTAGTGTCATCTCTCTAATAGTTCTTGGTTCCACTTGGAGATTTCATGATATCTTACTCATCCATGGGCGAATTCATGGAGGCAAGTTTCAAATGAGCAGCTTCTAGAAGATTCTCAGGGTCTCCACCTAGCAAACTTCTTGTACCATTTGTCTACTCTAACTCATCGCACCCTACAGAAGGGCTTTCCAGTATGCATTGCACTTTTTTCATGTGGCAGGTGAGATGCATCACACCCTTTGCACTGGGCAGTCTGTATAGCCCTGCTTTGACCGGTTCTGAGTGGTTTTTCATGGAAAACTCCTTAGAAATGATGTAATCAGCTAACCTTGCTCCTTTAGGGTATGAAAAAAAACTTTTAGGGACTTAGAAGCCCTTGGTTTATGGAAATATGTGATTGGCGTTTCGTTGCCCAAATATGTCTATAACAATCCACTCCTGAAAAATCATCTGAAAACCCTACTATGGCAAGGAAACCTCCTCATTATCCATGTTTCATCTGTAACGAGGAGCATTTTACAAGAGATTGTCCACATCAATCTGAGATTTCCAAACTTTTGAAGGCCTCAAATACCTCAGTTGTGTTGAATGATCTGTTTGCAAACTCAGAAACTAATATGGTTGCTACCGATAATGCTTCCACATCCCAAGTGTTTATGCTATCCATCACAAGCAAACAAAATGATGTTTTCGTATCGAAAAGGAAAAAAGATTATGGGAATCCATCATCATCGAACAACCAGGCTACTGATCAACCTAGTGCTTTGATAATGACATCTCCAAAAGATGTTCCACCCATTATTCCTGTATTAACCATTAAGCCGCCAAAGGGAGTCATACATAAATCGAAATTTAATCCTCATGCTCGAGCTGCTCAAAATTATAATATAGTAGAGAATTTGGCTCAATCACCATCTGCTATGTTGACACTTGAGGTCGTGCAAAATTGTCCCTCCCAAAAGCGTGCTTTGTTATCATCAATAGATGGGATCGATCCAATGGATTCCAATCTTGTGATCTTTAATCATACTGAATATACACCACAGTTACCGGCCCAACTCGCTTTCCTTATACAGGTAAAAGCCCTCAATAAAAATACTCATCAAACAATCATTGATGAGGGGGCATCTACCTATATTATGTCAATAATTTTCTGGAAAACTCTTGGTTCACCACCCTTGTCACGATCACCAACAACACTAAAAGTGTTCGATGGAAGAACGTACACTCCATATGGGATTTTAAGTAGATTCCAAGTCAAACTGCGGGGCAAGACAGTAGATATTGAAGTCGAGGTCATTGGTGGATTCCTTGATTAAAATATTTTACTAGGAAGGCCTTGGGTTTATGCTATGGCTATCGTTGTGTCTACATATTTTAGAAAGATTACAATTCCCTTCCAAGGTGGAATCACAATCGTTGACCAACTAGCCTTTTTTGCTAATAGTTCACAATCTACTGGAAGCATTCCATTGATCCATGGAAGTTCGCAATTGCTTCAAAATGTTGGAGTAGGTCTCCTAAAAAACCCTTCCATAATGGGTACTTTTGCCCTACCGTTTCCATCTAGTTTCACGGAAGTGGCCACAGTGGAAACCTGCCACACGATCTCTTCTACATCATCTTAGTTTAAGAAGAGTTCCGAATATTTTGATAGTGAGGACCATCATGAGGCGTTGCCACCAAGCCCCATCA
The DNA here is from genome assembly GCA_031772625.1 of Pinus tabuliformis. Taxonomy (NCBI): domain Eukaryota; kingdom Viridiplantae; phylum Streptophyta; class Pinopsida; order Pinales; family Pinaceae; genus Pinus; species Pinus tabuliformis. The sequence goes on along the minus strand of CM062811.1, from coordinate 533,328,523 downwards.
AATCTTTGTACCAATAAATATTTTGGGCTTGTGTGGCAAACCCAAGTTCACACTCAACAAGTGTTTGGGTAGATAGGTCTTTAGAATATGGTACCTATTCTGATCCTTGGTCTCGTATACATTCTACAAACGAAGGAATCATTCAATCGATGATGGTGGGAGAGACGCCATGGGAAGATTATCATCATCGTTCCCATCTTCGAGATGACAATGAAGATTATTCAAATGACCACAATCACCCTTCAATTGTTTATTTTTTATTAAATTCTATAAATACAGTAGATTCTGAGCGAAATCTGTCCAACATTGAAGAAACTTTCTCCATTAATATTTTGACCATAACTAATATTGTAGAGAATATTCACATCGGTAAATCTTGTTCTCCACCAGAACTAGATAACCACTGTGCTCTTTTTTGTGAATTCAAATATGTCTTTGCCTGGTCATATTAAGAAATGCCATGCATTGAATCGAGAATTGTTGAAAATGAAATCAAGATGTATCCAGATGTCAAACTAGTACGACAACGACTTCAACCTATTCATCCAAAGAAGGCCACTGCCATTAAATCAAAGGTTGAAAAACATTTGCATGTTGGCTTCATTTACCCTGTACCTCTCACTGATTGGGTATCGAATATTGTTCCTGTGATGAAAAAATAAGGAACGATAAGAGTGTGTGTCGATTATAGAGATGTAAATCAAGCATGTCCAAAGGACAACTATCCTACACCCTTTATCAACCAGATTATTGATCAATGTGCTGGATGCGAAATATTTTCATTCATGGATGGATTTTTGCGCTACAATCATATCAATATTCGCCCATAGGACCAGTCAAAAACTACATTTATATTTCCATGGGGCACATTCGTATATTGTAAATTACCTTTCAGTTTGAAGAATGCAGGGGCAACATTTTAGAGGGTGATGAGTTAAACCTTCCATGACATTGAACACATCGTTCAACCGTATCTCGACAATCTGCCCACTCATTCACGAAAATAGACTAATCATCTGCAACATTTGACACCCATATTTTTACGTTTTCGACACTACAAGATACAACTCAATCCACACAAATGTGTGTTTTCTGTAGGTTCTGGTTGACTATTTGGTTTTATAGTTTCTAAGGATGGAATTTGACTCGACCTATTTAAGGTTTAGGCAATTCTTGACATGCCTCCACCTTCAACTTTGCTTCAGATTCAGAGACTCCAAGGGAAACCTAACTTTCTGAGGAGGTTCATTCCAAATTATACTGAGCTCACTAAAGGTTATACACATCTTCTAAAGAAAGGAGTACCCTTCCATTGGTATCAGGTTGTGCAAGCTTCCTTTGATGCTCTCAAATATTCCCTAATAAAAGAATCATTAATGTGTGCTCCTGACTATTAACCTGTATCTCGCTGCTGTAGGTACCACCATCGCTATGGTTTTAGTGCAATAAAATGATGGAATTGAACATCCTATGTATTATTTAAGTCATAATCTTAATGATACAGAAATAAAGTACTCTTATGTTGAAAAGTTGGCTTTAGCAGCCATTCAAGCATTACAAAGATTTCGACACTATATACTCCTTCGCAAAACTACCATTGTGTCAGATTGCAACCCTATGACATACATTTTTTCACGTCAATTTCTGGGGGGAAAATATTCCAAATGGACAGTCATTTTGCAGGAGTTTTATCTGGAATTCATCAAATCCAAATCAAAGAAGTCTCTCGTATTTGCAGAGTTACTTTGCGACCGTCCCTCGTCCTCCAACGATGCAATATCAAAAGCATCAATCGTGGATGAGACTCTGTTTCTGACATCATCAAGTGATCTGTGGTATGGAGATATACTGCTCTATCTCCAGACCCAAAATTTTAGGCCTAACACCTCTCGATCTAAATAGTGATGTACTCAATACCAAGCCAAAGATGATCTGATCTGTGTTGATACACTTTATTATCGTGGAATCGATATGGTTTCACGAAGGTGCCTCACGCATGAGGAGGCCGAAAAAGTTTTAAATGATTGTCATTTAGGTGCTTGTGGGGGACATCTATCTTGTTATGCTACCATGCAAAAGATCTTACGAGCTGGTTACTTTTGACCCAACATATTCAAAGATTGCATAATTGCAGTCAGAAGTTGCCATGCTTGTTAGACTTTTTATCGCAAAACCAGATTACCACCTGCACCACTGCATCCAGCTGTCGCTGTCGGCCCATTCGCTAAATGGGGTATTGATTTCATGACATGTAACCCCACCTCAGCCGAGGGGCATGGGTATATTATTGTTGTTGTCGACTATTTTACCAAATGGGCGAGGCGATGCCTACATTGAACAACAATGACGAAACGACTGCACTCTTTTTTTCAATCATGTAGTCTCTAGATTCGGTGTTCCACAGGCCATAGTCACAGACCATCGGTCGTATTTTCGCAATCACATGATGATCGAATTAACTACCAAATTAAGAATATCCCATGATAGTTCTACTCCATATTATCCACAGGCTAATGGACAAGTTGAGGCAATCAACAAAGTCCTTAAGCGCATGCTGCAGAGAATGATTGGAGTTCATAAATGGAATTGGCATTTAATCCTATACTCAGCTCTATGGGAATATAGGACTTCGATGATAAATGTGACTAGATTTATGCCCTTTCAATTAGTATGGTTTGGATGTAGTCTTACCCGTTCAGTGCGAAATCTTATCCCTCGAGCTTGCAATCGATCTGCTTCCCGAAACTTCTGAAGAAGAGGCTCGTTTCTTGGAATTAATCCATCTGGATGAAACCCATCGTGATGCTGCATTGGCTAATGAAGCACATAAGAAATTCATCAAGGCACAATATGAAAAAACTGTTAAGCCTTGTGTCTTCTCAGAAGGTGACCTGGTCTTGCTTTACGATCAGGATTCTGAAAAATTAGGAGCAGGTAAATTTGAACCATTATGGATGGGCCCTTACATTGTTAAACATGTATCGACAAAAGGAACCTACAAGCTAGTCGATTATGATGGTATTCCACTGTCGTATTCCCGAAATAGATTGTATCTTAAACGTTAGTATGCTTGATTAAGTGTAGTAAACTCATTATACATATGCTTTCATTGCATTTTTTGACTGTTTTCTTTTAGAGTTGTCATTTTGGTTAGGTATTCCACTTGACATTTGTTGTAGATGTCAAACTTTTTGGAACCATTTGTTGGGTATGCCGATGGAGCTAGTCATAGTACGCAGAACCTATCTTCTGCAGCCTAGGCCATTTTCGCTCCAAGTGGCGAGTTAGTGAGTTTCAGGGGGATATGTATTGGTCGATCGATGAAAAAAATCACTGAGTATAGCACGTTGATTGAAATTATCTTTGATTCCGTTTCACATGGCATACACCGACTCATTGTTAGGCTAGATTCACAACTCATCATTCTACAGCTTACTAGTGTTTATTCGTTTTGGAACCCAGCTATTCATCACATGTTCCTAAGAGTTAGGATTTTGGAAAGACATTTTGATTCCATTCAATATCAACACATTTCCAGAAACTTAAACACATTGACTGATTCATTAGCAAACTATATGTTATATAGGCATTTGCAGTATTTGTAAAGAAGACATTTCACATCAACATTTTCATTAGGATTTTATCACTTAGCCAAAATAAAAATCCAAAAATAAAAAATATATAGTTGTTTATAGTTTTCCAAAAATGTTTTACATCCAAGACAAAATCGGTCATCTGACCAAGAAACTTAAAGTAAATGCAGAAAAACATCCTAGACTAATGATGCTAGTGATAACATGTCACCGCCTGTGCTATCATGCACAGAAACCTAGTCCAATGACTCGGCACACCAGTAGTATGGCGCTATAACCTCAAAGGTAACTCATCGGTCCTAACATCCTGAATGCCGAGGGTGAGGTCCTCGATCTGATCCCGCAACACTGACAGGGTCTCTGATATATCTAGATCTCGAAGGACGGCCCTCCCTGTAGCCTCTCCTGCTAGAGTACCATTTTCTCCTCGTGGACATGCCACTGGTTGCACTATTCTAATATCTGCACACACAAATGAGCTTGTTTAGTCTTCGTAACATCAAAAACACAAACACATTATAAAACTGAAAGACAATTATGTGGTCAAATAATTTTACCTATAGCACTCCACTGTTCACCTAACTAGTAAAGCCAAATCTGGATTGCCTCGGAAATCCATCCCAGTATATGGATACTCTGCAAATACCATCTCCTGGTGGTTGAACCACTCGAAAAATTCATCCAAGAAGGAGATCTATGACTGGCCAGCATGTCTAGCCATAAGATCCACCCATCTCTGCATCCATGGTTCCCTCGGTGCAGTCAATCCCAGTGAAATATTTTGAGGTTGCATCAGTGGAATTCTTTCCAAAGCAAAAGAAATCAATACGGATCCATAACCAATGTTCTTGGTTCTTCAATTCTTTACTTTGGATAGTTTTTCTTCCATGACAGGAAGTATTGCCTCACACCAATTGAACACTTTCACTTCCAGGAATTCCAAGGCATATTTCATGTAGGATCTGTTCGCTAAATGTAAGGTCGCACCGCCAGCCAATCTAGCAAAGGTAAATAGAATGGTCCTCAAATTTCGGTCAGTAACATCCAAGATATTAATCTTACCATCTCTACTGGGTTGAGATCCATCCCTGCGGAACTGATGAATGTAATATTTCACAGATTCGCCTGCACGAGCAAATACTTATAGTGAAAGAGGGGTGCCATGCCTCGACAAACCCGTAAGAAAATAAATATCCTCGACCATGAAAGGAATAGATTTACCTTTGATATGGAATACCTGGTCAATAGGATCCCAAGCATTGAGAAGATACTGCAACAAACTGATCTGTTGTCTCATGCTGGATATGCGGAAAAACTTCAGTAAACCACAGTTTCTTAATGCATCCACTGTGCCCTGGTCATGTAAAGAAATCATATCCTCCTCTTCATGTTCTCATTCATGCCATGTGACAACCATCTTGATCCAACAAATATCTGAAATGAAAACAAAAGATGAGTTAGGATCCAATTTTGAGCAAAAACAGGTAAAAATTTGATGAAAAAACATTGTATAAAGTTGCCTTTCTGCGCCCATCGCACCCTACCTTTGAGCAAGGTGAGATGCATACTGACTGGCCTGTTGGTAGCTCAGTATGAATCACACCTTTCAATATAAGCTAGGTGCAATGATTGGGGAATGAAATCTTTAAACCCCAGGGGCCCAGAAAAGTGAAAAAACTTTCCCAGAATTGAGAAAAGAGGAAATGAAAATGAAGAGCTTGAGGGTAGCTCCTACTTGGTCCTGACGACATAGAGAACGATCCACCAAATCTCCCGAAATCAACTGGTGAAATTTGAGGGGGAAAACCACTTCAGAGATCCAAAATCCCAAATTTGAAATGAAATGAGGAAAATGAAATGTTAAAACTACTTTTTATGTTTACTATTCATGTACTTCAAAATGAAATTCTAGTTCATTTTTCGTCCATATATATGTATTTCTAATCAATTTGATGGAGTTTTGAGTAGGTTGAACAATTGATGAAAGAATCTGATTTGCTAAACAGTGAATTGAACATCTTTGACCACCAAGAAAACTTTTGTCTTCTTTTTGAGCTTTGATTCAAAAATGAAAAGAAAACTATAGAGTGCTCTATAAATCCTTTTTAGACTCATTAAACATGAAAGGATTGTCGATTGCTTGTCCTTTCTAGCTCGTTAAAGTATTGGAAATGTCATCCCTCCTGTATTCTTTTATCCTTTTTCGGACCTGAGGGATTAATTTACGAAAAAGAATTTATGGAGTTTTCTTTTTTGTCCCTTTTCAAACTCTCTAAACATGAAAAGGACCGAGTTATCCTTGTCATTAAACTTGTTAAAATAATAGCGACAAACTTGTCCATATAGACGAGACTAAGTTTCACTGTCGCTAGACTTGTTAAAACATTAAATAGTGATAGGTTTTCCCGAAGGTTGAATTATATAGCAAGCATATGTTATCCTCCTTAAGCTTGACAAAAGTAAATAGGTACTAGTCAGCAATGACTGGGGAAAAAAAGGGAAAAAAACTTGAAGAATTTATGGTAGCAAGTTTCTCTTGAATCTGACACTTTCACTTCATCTCCATTATTGAGTTGGGTTGGGTTATCTCGCTCACTGGTCATCATACCATTGGTCTTTCATACCATCCATCTTTTGGGGTTAATGCTACCAATTCATCTTAGTGTCGCTGACATGTTTAAGAGAAGTCATTCAGTTGAGAAACCACCATCTAGTTAATGGCTCGTACATTGATATACCTTCAACCTTCATTTTTTCATGGCTGCTATTCCTGAACCTTTTGTCGTCAGTTCATTTTCACCTCCAGAAATCATTTGCTTTGTTTCATGTCATAGATGTGGGATACATCAAGGCCCTCATACGACAAGTCGCTTCTTGTCAACATCAGCTCATTATCTGAGGAGGTGACTTAGAAACAACCCTTTCAATGCTTTGAACTTTGCATACATCAATGGCAAGTTTCTCACTTCCGGCGATAGGTTGACATCAATGGCTGGCGAAAGATTTTGCGTGGTGTTCGAAATTGGATCACATATTCACACCACATGAATTGTACTGTAGTACCTTGAGGATCATTATCATTATCGGTGATTCCTCTCGCGTTTGTTAACAACTCACATCATTGGCTGGTAATCAGGTGATGTCTTTCCATGTTCAACTTGAAAACATCTATTCACATGGATTGACTTGTACATCGAGCGAATATTGAACAAGTTTGAAGACCCCAGATCTAGTTTCATCCATCTATGCTACGATATATTTAGGCATATAAAAAATCAAATGTAAAAAGCTCTGCACAAATGGTCATCCTAATCATGGATGATGACTCTACATCTGAAGAATCACCAGTTTGTATCTGCAAACGACTAGCTGATGTATGTACATGAAATAAAATTTATAAAGCTGAGCATGGGAATGCCTCGCTCAGCTAGATCATGAAAAATTATATTATGATGATCTATTGTATTGTAACTTATGTAGGACACCTTCCAGTTCGAAACATCGGATCCTCGTGATAAAGCATTTCACCTGACATGAATATTTACGACCTCATGCTTTAGGTGGAAAGTGTTATAGACATATTTTGGCACATCAACCCCAAACTTATATGTCAATGTATTAGGGCTCATCAACCCCTAAAATAGTTGTTTCATACCCTAAAGGAACATAGTCATCTGAATACATCATTCCCCAGAAGTTCCATCTGAGAAACCATCCAACAATTGCCTAAATTGAACCATACTGACTGTTCCACTAGCAAAGTGTGATGCATACTGAGTGGTACACTGCTAGGGTGTGATGCATACTATTTAAGCCTCCTATAGGGTGTGATGGGTGAGGATGGACAAATGTTTGGGACAATTTTCTAGGTGGTTTCTCTTGGAATCTTCTAGAAACTTCTCCTATGCCACTTGCCCCTCTAAATTTAACCAAGGATGAACAAGGGATCTAAAACCATCTGTTATCCCTTGTCTTGTGGAACCAATTGTAACAAGTGGAATGACACTAATCAAACCCCATGGATGAATCACACCCTTGCACACACCTATAAATGGATCCCTCATCCAAGAGATCATAAGGTTAAAATGTTGTGAATTGCAAGTAAGTGCTGATAGTTTGTAATTGAGGAGAGAGCATTGTATTCTTGTTGGAGTGATCATGCTATTTCATGAAGTGAAGAAGGATTGAAGCTAGGAGGATGGAGCTAGATTAGAAAACTGGGTTGTAATTCTCCTTTCTATTAATAAAGCTCTTCAATTTTTCTCCCATATGATTGTGCAATTGTGAATGTTATCATTTGTGAATGCTATCATTTGTTCATTATATATCTGATTCTGTAATGCTTATGTTGTAATAGATCACAATGCTTTGACGGTTCTTTGTTGTTGTACTTGTACAGGTACTCTCCAAGCATGTTAAGTATGGGGAGGAGTTGTAGGATCTGCCAAAGGAGAGAAAGATCAAGCAAGGGATTAAGCAGAAGTTCTAGATTGGTTCCATTATCTTTATCTTATCTGTTACACATAGAAGAATCATTGAATTGCTTTAAATTGTTGTTTCTAGGGTAGCTACCAAAACCTAGAGGGCTAGTATTCTTTAGGAACAATAGTTTTCCCAGAAACACTATGGTATTATGTGCATGTCTTAGATGTTGTGTTTAGTACATACGGTACTATGTATGTGCATTGTGTAGTTCTGGTATCATGATATGTGTACTTATTCTGTTGTACTCTGTGTAGTACATGTATTGTGTTGTGTTGTAGACTAGGTGTAGAATTATGTCTAGTATGTCAGGTGTAGGTGCAGGTATTGCATGGTGTTGTATGTCATGTGTGGTTATATCTTTGTGATGCACACTATGGGTATGTGCACATATTTGAGGAGAAGGAACTGGGTGTTTGTTGGGTGTGGAGACCAATCTAATGTGTGCGGAATAAAGACAAAGGTAGAAGTGAAGGATTTATTAAAGGATAAGTATTATTATTTTGTTTTCGTTTCATTATACATATGACCTATGATTCTAATTTATGATGGCTACATGTGATCTATGATTCTAGTTTTTGATGGTTACATGTGATTTATGATTTTGATCTATGATGGTTGTGTTTTGAGCTAACCAAGTGCGATATGTTTATTCATGACATTTTGGTCAAAGATGCTAGTTTAACTTGTTATAATAGGAAGTAAACAGAATTGCAAGTATACCTTGTTGACAAGCCACCTCTTAGAAAATTATACATCACAGAGCAATGGAACACACAAAATATTGCAGAAATATAAACAAAGAAAACACATAAAACAAGAGAGACACAGATATATGTGGTTCATGTAATTTGGGTTATGTCCACGAAGAAACATCCAGTCCTTCCCTTTATATTATCCAACAAAATGAAGAGATACAACCTACAACAGATCCGTTGTAATTCCCTCTTCACTCTCACACAATCTCCTCTATCTTTCTCGCTTAGAATACACATCTACATAGCCACAATATAATTCCATCATATATAGCAAGGGGTTGCCTTCTAGGGAAAAAAGTCGAAATTAAACATAAATTCTACCATTATATTTCCCCCTAATGAATGGCCCCCCTTGGAACCCCCTTGTAGCACAAATAACGGGCGTCGTTGCCACCCGATTACGAACTGGGGTCCAATGCGGCAATACCTTTGAATAAAGAAGATAATCAGGCTCCACACCCAACACCACCAATGAAGTATGATTTGAAGTTATTTCAATTTATTTTAGTCTAATGGAAGTTATGTGCTTGGTACAAGAAACACAAAAATGCATGGTTGGGCGGTTGCAATCGACTGCAACAATTAGTAGCAATGAAAAAAGGTATTGGAACATGCAACAATATGTTGGTAAAGCACTTTAGGTGTAGGTCCATTGTGGGACACTAGTACCCAATAATGTCCATTTCTTTCCATGAGAATGTTATGACTAGTATGATGGTTTGAGGCAGGTATATGACTTGGTTGTTTGAATTTCCGATGCAAGGAAGCCTTTCCAAGGGATGGATCCCACGGGTAGGGGATGCTGAGAACTTGGAGGTGAGTACCTGAATGGAAGGGGTGACCTGATTTCCTGAGGGACTGTATAGTAGAGAAAGGAAGGTTGGAGATATATCTGTTTTGGTCATTAGTATTTCTAGATGTGTTACAGGGAAAAGTGTATACTCAGAACTGCTTATCCCACTAAGGTGTGATAGCTGCCTTAGAAACAAACAAAGTAAAGCTACTCTCATCTTTCCTTTATGAAGTATAGATATAGAAGAACAAAGAAGACCAACCTCTGTCTTGCGCCAATCTCCTGGTTCGATTCGTCTTTTTCTTCATAGTCTTTCGCTACTTGTTCCCTTGCATGCCCAGCTTCACAAAGTACCTGTAAGATCACAGTAGCATAGCACTATATGAGAACATGGATCTATAATCATAAACAATCTAGGATCAGATGTAAATTGACCATACAAATGCAGCAAACATAAATTACACAAGAGTATGGAGGAAAACTTGAATATCTTTTATTAATAAACAAGAAAGAGCCAAGGGGAGTTACAACCAGTTGTTCTGACCCAGCATCATCCTCTCAACAAGGAAGCCCCTCTTCACCTCATACAAAATTAGATCACCCAACAATCTAATGTTTGTCTCAAGAAACCAATAGCAATTCCTTACAATATGAAAAATTCCAGCCTCTGGATCTCTGGGATGAGGGATCCACATATAGATATCTGTAAGGGGGATGAGTCAACTTGTGATTTGATTAGTGTCTCGTCTCTGACATTTCTTACTTCCACTTGGAGACTAAGGGCTTATTACTCATCCTTGGTCGAATTCAGAGAGGCAAGTGTCACAGGAGAAGTTTCTGGAAGCTTCCATTGCCTCTCCACCTCACGGAATGACACTGCCATTTGTCATTTCTCGCCCATCGCACCCCATAGAAGGGATTTTTGGAATGCAACACACCCACACAGTGTGTTTAGGTGAGATGCAATGCACTTTTCCTATGGAGTAGCTGAAATAATCCTGTTTTGACCAATTTTGAGCAGTTTTTCATGGAGAACTTCTGGGAGAAGCTGTAATCAGTTGACCTTGTTCCTTTAGGGGTTAGAACAACACTTTTAGGGACTTAGGAGCCCTTGGTTTATGGAAATTTCATGCTTGGGGTTGCAGTGCCCAAAAATGTCTATAACAGTTGCCCCCTAAAGCATGAAGTCGTTAATCTTTTGATGTCGGGTGAAATGCTTTATTATGAGGATCTGAAGTTTTTTCAAGCTGGGAGGAGACCTGTAATAAGATACAATACAACATATTATCTTCATAATATTTTCATGATCTAGCTAAGGCAGGCATTCCCATGCTCAGCTTTATAAATTCATTTTCATGTACATAGGATAGACAATCGTCTGAGTGTAGACTGATGATTCTGATAGAGCCATCATCCCTTTGATTGGATGATTATCTGTGCAACAATGATGTACATTTGATGTCTTCATTTCCCTGAATATATGTCGTAGCTCGGATGGATGAAACTAGATCCGAGGTCTTCAATCTCGTTCGATCTTCACTCAAAGTACAAGTCTATCCATGTGAGAGATGTTCTGGAGTCGAACATGGAGAGACATCGCTTGATTACCAGCCAATGATGTAAGTTGTTAACAAGCGCGAGAGGAATCACCGATAATGATAATGACCCTCAAGGTACTGTAGTACAATTCACGTGGTGCGAATAAAGGACTTGGCATCAAAGACCACGAAAAATATTTCAGTCGAAGGTCATTGATGTAAAACTGTCGCCGGAAGTGAGAAACTTGCCATTGAGGCATGCAAGCTTCAAAGTACTGAATGGGGTGTTCCTAGATCAACTTCTTGGATAATGATCTGATGTCGACAAGAAGTGATCCGTCATAAGAGGGCCTTAATGAATCCCACATCAATGACACAAAATGGAGCAAATGATTTTAATCGAGGTGAAAACGATCTGGTGACATAAGGTTCAGGGTGGCGGTCATGAAAGAATGGAGTGTAAATGTATTGTAGCGGGTGAGACACAGGTGAATTCTCTGAATGACTTCTCTTGAACATATCAGCGACACTGACATGATGGATTGGTAGCATTAACCCCAAATGTGGATGGTGTGATGGGACCATGGCGATGTGACCGGTGAATGAAACAACCCAACCCGACTTGGATGCGGAGTGAAAGTGTCATGTTCAAGAGAGACTTGCTACCAACAAAGTTTCTTCAATTTTTCTTCTCAATTTTTCCCCAGTCATTGCTGACCAGTACCTATTTATTTTTTTCAAGCTTGAGGAGGATAACATATGCTTGTTCTATAATTTTCCCTTCGGGAAAACCCATCGCTATGTTTTAACGAGGCTAGCGATAGTGAAACTCATTCTCGTCTATAGACAAGTTTATCATTATTAAAATTTTAACGAGTTTAACGATAAAGATAACTCGGTCCTTTTCAATTTTAGAGAGTCTGAAAAGGAATGTAAAGGAAACTCCAAAATTCCTTTTTCATCATCTAATCCCTTAAGTCCGAAAAAGTATAAAAGAATACAGAAGGGATGAGTTTTCGATACTTTTAACGAGCCGAACAAAACAAGCACTCGATCTTTTTGTGTAATAATACCTCAGGTCCAAAAAGATTAAAATTTAGAGGAGGGATAACACTTCCAGTCCCTTTAACAAGTTGGAGAGGCCAATGGCTCGGCAATCTTTTCATATTTTACGAGCCAATTGAAAAGAGCTTAAAGGAGACTCGTCTTTTGAGGAACGAGTGATAAAATGGGTAGCAGCTCATTCCAGGTAAGGTTTGGAATTTTCCAATCACGGCATTGTTACAAGGATGGCTAGTGAGATCACTCTTCGCAGCTGTTCCTCAAAAAGGGGTAAACAATCAAATGGAGGTGAATGATCGGCCAATACAGAGTGGAGGTGATGATGAGAACACGACCAAGGCTTTTAAAGGCTGAAATATTACATTCACGATGGCTATTTACCGGGAAATCAGTTCATTTTTTTTTATTGAGCTTAAACACTGGGGGGAAACATTTGCTCATGACTTATGTTTATTTTTTAATGAGCTTGAACTATGTCTTAAAACTGCTCGATACAATGGTCTCTTCTTGACTTTACCATAAATAGCTTTGTTCTTTCAAAGATTGTACTGTATTTTCAATTGCTTCATCAAACTTGTCAGAAATGAACAATATATGCTTGAAAAATGAGTTAGAACACTAATATTTTACCTTGAACTACGTAAAAAGTAATGTAAAAGTGCTTTTACCTCCCATTTTACCATTTCATTTGAACTTTGGTTTGTTGGAGCTTTGGAGGTGCTTTCCCCCTTTGATTTTCATCAGCTGATTTCGGGATATTTTGTGGATGATTCTCGGTGACGTCCGGACCAGGTAGGAGCTAAACTTGAGCTCTTTCATTTCATGCTTTCCATTTTGCATTCTGAGCTTGATTCCTGGTTTTTCTGAGCCCCTGGGGTTTGAAAAACTCGCTCTGCCTTCAGCGCACCCTCTGTGTATCGAAAGGTGCATTGGATGTTGGCCTGTCTACTGGCCATCTGACATGCAATGCACCCAGAGCACTACTGTAGGTGCGATGGGCGCAAAGAAGGAATTTTATGCACAGTTTTTGATGGAAATTTTGCCTGTTTCTTACCAAAATCAGGATCTAACTCTTCTCTTGTTTGTTTTTCAGATATCTTTGGAGTAAGATGACTATTACATGGCGAGAACGTGAGCATGAAGAAGAGGACATGCTTGCTCTACATGATCCGGTTACAGTAAACGCACTGTGGAACTGTGGCTTGCTGAAGTTTTCCCGCATTTCTAGCATGAGACAACAGATCAACTTACTGTAGTATTTGCTCGATGCTTGGGATCCTACCAACCAGGTGTTCCATATCAGGGGAAAATCCATCCCCTTGACTGTAGTGGACATCTATTTCTTGACTGGCTTGTCGAGGCGGGGTGCCCCCATCTCTTTATCAGGTTCGGCCCGAGGAGGTGAATCTGTGAGAGATTGTGTTCGCTGGTATTGCAGAGAGGGATCTTAGCCGAGTAAAGACGGCAAGATGATTATCCGTGATGTCACTGATAGGTACCTCAGGACTATTCTATTTACTTTTGGTAGGATGGCTGGTGGAGCAGCTCTTCATGTAGCCAAGTGATCTTATATGCTGTATGATTTAGAATGTATCCAACCAAAGGTTTTCAACTGGTGCGACACAGTACTTCTTGTGATGAAAGAACAGTTGACCAAGGTAAAGAGTGGGAGGTTGAAGAACTTTGGGTATGGTGCTATTTTGACCGCCTTTGCCTTGGAAAAGATACCACTGATGCAGCCGCAATATATTGCACTCAATTTACCTTCTCCGACTGAACCACATATGCAGAGATGGGTCGACCATATGTCTAGGCATTCTGGTCAGTCTCAGATTTCATTTTCTGATACCTTCTTCAGGTGCTTTGATCGTTAGGAGATGGTTTATTCTGAGTACCCATACACTGGTATGGACTTCCGGGGTGACCCAAATTTAGTACTTCCAGCTGGCAAACAATGGGGTACCATTGGTAAATTCTTTGACCATATCCCTGTTTATCGTTTTTCTCTTATAATGTCCTTGTGCTTTATTCTATCAAGACTTAATCAAACTCATGTGTTCATGCAGATGTTGCTCCCGTTCGGCCAGTAGTACGCCTGAGAGTGCCAGCTACCGCCCCAGTAGGAGAGGCTGTTGGAAGGGCTATCTTTTGTGACCACGATGTGGCCGAGACTCTCATAGCATTACAGGAATAGGTTGAGGGCCTCACTCTTGGTATTCTAGATGTGAGGACTGACGAGCTGTCCTTGAGGTTACAGCGGCATACTACTGGTGTGCCAAGACGATGGAATCGACTCTTACACATGATCGCACAGGCTCTGACTTGCTATCACGAGCATCATTAGACTAGGGTGCCCCATAGCGTTTTGAGTTTTTGGTAATTTGACCAATTTTGTCTTTGTTACAGAACATTATGTGTAAACCATAAATAGTATATATATATATATATATATATATATATATATATATATATATATATATATATATATATATATATATATATATATATATATATATATATATATATATATATATATTTGATTTTCGGAGTTTTATTTCGGTTAAGTTACATGATCCAAATGCAAATATTGATGGTATGATTCTTTTTATAAATGTTGCAAATGTCTATCTAACACATAATTTGCCAATGAGTCAGTTAATGTGTTTAAGTTTCTGGAAATATGCTGATATTGAATAAAATCAAATTGTCTTTCCAAAATCTTAACCCTTAGGAACATGCGATAAATAGCTGGATTTCAGACAGAGTGGATACCAGTGAGTTGTAGTATGACGAGTTGTGAGTCTAGCCTGACAATCAGTCGGCGTATACCATGTGTGATGGCATCAGAGAGAAGTTCTATCAACGTGCTATATTCAGTGATGTTATTCATTGATCGACCAATACATTCCCCTCTAAAACTTACTAACTCGCCGCTTGGATCAAAAATGGCCCAGGTCGTGGAAGATAGGTTCCGCGAACTACGACTCGCTCCGTTGGCATATCCAAATCCGATAGGTTTGACATCTGCAATAAATGTAAAAAGTGGATTACTTGACCAAAATAAACACTCTAGAGAAAACAAAAACATAACAAAAGCATACAGGTTACTATATTGAATCACGCATAGTAACACTTGAGGTACAACCCGTTACGAGGTTGTGCCAGTGGAATTCCGTCATAATCCATTAACTCGTAGGCTCCTTTTGCTAACACTCACATAACAATATAGGGGCCCATCCATAAAGACTTCAATTTACTTGCTCCCAATTTATCGGATTCTTGGTCATAAAGCAAGACCAAGTCACCTTCTGAGAAGACACGAGGTTTGACATTTTTGTCGAACTGTGCTTTGACTTGTTTCTTATGGGCTTCGTTAGCTAAAGCGGCATCATGATGGATTTCATCCAATTGGATTAGTTCCAAGAAACGAGCTTATTCTTCTGAAGTTCTGGGGAGGAGTTCAATTGCGAGTTTAAGGGACGAGATTTCACACTGGATTGGTAAGACTGCTTCCAGGCCATATACTAGTTGGAAAGGTGTAAACCCGGTTGCATTCCTTACCGCTGTTCGGTAAGCCCACAAGGCTGAGTACAAGATTAGGTGCCACCTTCTTTTGTGAACTCCAATAATCCTTTGCAGCATGCGCTTCAGGACCTTGTTGATTGCTTCAACTTGTCCGTTGGATTGCGGGTAATATGGAGTAGACCTGTCGTGAGACAACCCTAGTTTGGCAGCTAATTCGACCATCATGTGATTGCGAAAATGCGATCCATGATCTGTGACTATAGCTTGTGGGACGCCGAATCTGGCGACTACATGACTGAGAAAGAAGAGAGCAGCTGTTTCACCAGTATTATCTAATGTAGGCATCGCCTCGGCCCATTTGGTAAAATAGTCAACTGCGACTATGATGTACCCATGCCCCCCGGTCGAACGGGTTTACATGTCATGAAATCGATGCCCCATTTGGCGAATGGCCCGACAGCAACTATTGGCTGCAGAGGTGTGGGTGGTCTTCTGGTTTTGCTATCGAAAATTTGATAAGCATGGCAACTTCTGACTGCGTTTATGCAGTCTTTAAACATTGTTGGCCAGAAGTATCCTGCTCGTAATATTTTTTGCGCTGTAGCATAACCGGATTGATGCCCCCCACACGCGCCTAAATGGAAATGATTCAGGACTTTTTCGGCCTCCTCATGCATGAGGCACCTTCTCAGAACTGTATCGATACCGCCACGGTAAAGTGTATCACCGACGATCATGTAGTCTTTTGCTTGGTATCGAATATGTTTTTATTCGGAGCAAGAGGTATTTGGCCTATATATTTGGGTTTGGAGATAAATGATTATATCCCCATACCACTGATTGCTTGAAGATATTAGAAACAAATTTTCATCCACGATCGTTTCTTAGTTGTTTCATCGTTGGACGACGATGGGAGATCGCATAATAATTCTGCGAAAACCAGAGCTTTCTTTGACTTGGATTTTAAAAATTCCAGATCAAAATCTTGTAGGATTGCTATCCATTTTGAATATTTGCCCCCCAGCAACTGTCGCGACAATATATAAGTCATGGGGTTGCAATATGACAGAATGGTAGTTTTTCGAAAGAGGACATAGTGTCGAAATCTCTGTATCACTTGAACAGCTGCGAGCGCTAGCTTTTCAACATAAGAATATTTTCTTTCTGTATCATTTAAGTTCTTACTTAAATAATATATAGGATGTTCGATTATGTTGTCTTCTTGAACTAAAACCATTGTGATGGTCATATCTGCTGCAGCCAGATACAAGTTAAAATCTTTTTGATAATCAGGAGCGTACATTAATGATGCTTTCATTAGGGATTCTTTTAAAGCATCAAAGGAAGCTTGCGAAACCTGATCCCAGATAAAGGATACTTCCTTTTTCAAAAGACGTGTATAACCTTTAGCAAGTTCAGCATAATTTGGAATGAACCTCCTCAGAAAGTTTTCTTTCCCTTGGAGTTTCTGAATCTGAAGCAAATTTGAAGGTGGAGGCAAATTTATGATTGCCTGAACCTTACATGGGTCGAGACGAATCCCATCCTTTGAGACTACAAAGCCAAGTAAATGACCAGAACTGACGCAAAATACACATTTGTGTGGATTGAGTCGTATCTTGTAGTGTCGACAATGTAGAAATATCACTCTTAAATGCTGTGGATGATCAGTCCGCTTTTGCGAGTGAGTCGGAAGGTCGTCAAGGTATGGTTGAACGATGTTTTTGATGTCATGGAAGGTGTAATTCATGCCCTCTGAAATGTTTCCCCTACGTTCTTCAAACCAAAGGGTAATTTTCGATATGCGAATGTGCCCCACGGAAAAATAAATGCAGTCTTTGACTGGTCCTGCGGGTGTATATTTATTTGATTATACCCAGAGAATCCATCCATAAATGAAAAGATTTCACATCCAGCGCATTCATCAATTATCTGGTCGATGAAGGGTGTAGGGTAGTTGTCTTTTGGATAAGCTTGATTTACATCCTTATAATCGACGCACACTCTAATTGTTCCTTGTTTTTCATAACAGGAACAATATTCGATACCCAATCGGTTAGAGGAACCGGGTAAATGAAACCAGCATGGAGAAGTTTTTCAACTTCCGCCTTAATGGCAATGGCTTTCTTGGGTGCACCTGCCGTAGCCATTGTCGTACTGGTTTGACATCTGGATACATCCTGATTTCGTGTTCAACGATACTCAAGTCAATGCCTGGCATTTCACTATATGACCAAGCAAAGACATCTCTGAATTCGCGAAAAAGAGTGTTATATATTTCCAGTTCTGAAGGAGAACAATATTTGCCAACATAAATATTTTCTACAACATTTGTTTTGGTCGAGATATTTATGGCGATAGTCTCTTCAATGTTGGACAAGTTTCACTTGGAATCCAGCGTGTTTACAGTATTTGATAGAAAATCAAAAACTGAAGGATGATAAAGGTCATCAGGAGTATTTTCTTCATAATTTGGAAGAAGGGAATGATGGTGGTAATCATCCCATGGTGCTCCTTCAATTACCATTGATTGAACAATTCCTTTGTCGGTGACATGCACTCGTGACCAAGGATCTAAAGGGGTACCATATTCCTTAGACCTATCTATCCAAATTTTTGATGAGCATTGCTTTGGGTTTGCCTCCCATGCCAGGAACATTGATTGCTACAATATTTCTGTGGGGCTTGGAGGCAAAACCTGCGAATGATCCATGTCGATATCATTTTCTGAGATCTTTTTAGAAGATATCATATTGCAGGTTGCTACAGATGCTACTTCCGCAAATTGATTGGAGGTGGAAGAGAAAAAGTTCCCATTAATATAGGATCTTTTAGTAGGCCTACTCTGATATTTTGAAGCGAATGGGGGCTTCCATGGATCATAGGAATGCTTCCCGTAACTTGAGAACCATTGGGGAGGAAGTTTTGTTGATCGATGATTGTAATCCCTCCTTGAAAGGGAAATGAAATCTTCCTAAGATAGGTCGACACAACAGCAGCCATGGCATATATCCATGGTCTTCCTAGTATGATGTTGTAATCGAGTTTTCCGTCGATTACCTCAACATCTATTTCTACTGTTTTTCCTCCTAGTTCAACCTTCAAGTTACTTAGAATACGATATGGGGTATATGTTCGTCCGTCAAATGCTTTTAATGTCGTCGAAGATCGTGACAAGGTTGGAGATCCTAAAGTTTTCCAGCAACTCATCGACATAATACATGTAGATGCCCCCTCATCAATAATTGTTCGATGAACAGTTTTGTTGAGGGCTTTCACTTGAACGAGGAAAGCTAGTTGAGCTGGTAATTGAGGATCGTATCCTTTATGATCAAAGGATACAAGATTGGAATCCTTTGGGTCTATCCCACCAATGGCTGATAATAAAGCCTGCTTTTGGGATGGGCAATTTTGTAGTACCTCAAGAGTTGACATAGCGGATGGCGATTGGGCCAAATCTTCCACTATATTATAATGTTGTGCTGCTCTAGCACGAGGATTAAATGTCTATTTGTGTACTACTCCCTTTGGCGGTTTTATTGTCAATTCAGTAATGATGGGCGGTGCAACTTCTGTCGAAGTTGTTGTCGAACTACTAGGTTGATCTTTATCCTTGTTATTCGATAGCTGTGGATTCCCATAATCTTTGTTCCTTTTCGATATCAAAGCGTCATTTTTCTATTTTGAAACCGAAAACATTAACACTTGAGACAGGGAAGCATTTCCACTGTCAACCAGATTTGTTCCTGGGTTTGGAAACGGATCGGTTAACACTGCTGAGGTTTTTGAATTCTTGAAGAATTTTTTAAGCTCAGCTTTGTGTGGAAAATCTCTTGTCTGATGATCCTCATCACATATCATGCATGGATATTTTAGTTTCCTATTTCCAGGAGGGTTTGCAAAAAAAATTTCAGGTGATGATTCTTCTTGTTTTTTCTTCTTCCCTTTGCCTTTCTTCTTGCCCCGTGGTTGCTTGGTTTCTTTGCCTTTATCTGTCGATATGACATTTACTTCCGAGGCAAGAAGTTCCTCTTTTTCATTTTGACCGAAAATCTTACGGGCCTTTTTAGATGTAGCCTTTGTCGATTTTGTGTCTATTGCACCAATCACACCATCGCCAGCATGAGAGTCATTTTTTTATTTAAGAGGAGGAGGAACTGAGAATTCGATCTAGGGGCGTCAGGTATTTTATCATAGAGCGTGCCGGACTGAGTGTAAATCAAGTCCAAATATTGTGCACGAGCGATAACTTGCTCTTCTGTGACGACTCCCCCTTTTGCTACATCTTCTGTGATGGAAGGCAGTAATGACTTAATAAACCATTCAGCTAAAAGCTGGTCGGGAACATACGTTTTCACCATTCTACGACGATGTCGCCACTCATGTATATGATCAGATATGCGAGTGGCCATCGTTTTTTTGAAGTTGGTAAGAAGTTCCGTTCCCATTCCGTACCTTATCGGTAACTGAAAATGGGTTAAAAAGGTTGTGGCTAGGGTACTGAAGTTGTCAAATGAAGCTCTAGGCAATTCGATATACCATTTTGCTGCCGAACCATTTAACGTCCTCTGAAAAAAGCGAAGCCTAATCGAATCATCATTTAGGGTGTTTGATGAACACCACAGATGAAAGGTCATCACATGATTCGACAGATCTTCACCCGGATTTCCATTAAATTTAGGAATATCTAATGGAAGTTTATGCGGAATCACTGGCAACTAAGGGGCGTAAGAAATTAGATCGTTTGTTAATCAATTTAAATCAGGTAACTCTAAAGTTGCCACGAAGGGTAACTGTTGATTCAGGTTAGGTGAAACATACCCAGGATAAGATGGGATTTCCTGAGCAGTTGGTCTTTGCATACCAGCATAATGCATTTGATGCTGGTAACTTTGGTAAGGTTGGTGGGTATGACCATTGTAAAATGGTTGATTTTGACCGTTTTGAATATACAAAGATCTGTTGTTCATAACCTTGGTATACTTGTTGGAACTGCGGTTGTTCGTATTGCCCTAGCCATGGTTGTGAAGCCATGTGCTGTTGCCCGATACTAACTGTTTGACCAAGATGAGGGGTAATTGTACCCGTTTGAACCTGTGTCATTCCACTAGTCGGTGATTGTGGTTGAGTTGCAGGGTCAAGGGGCTGTTGCATTACAACCTGAGAAACCTGAGGTTGGCATACAACAGGAAACGCTTGAACTTGCGACACCATCACAATAGCTGGTGTAGTTGGTATATTTGACATAGGTAAGAATTGTTGCATCAAATATACAACTCTTGGTTGTTGAGGTAGTATCGGTTCCTAATCGCTTGAAGTAATTCCAGCATAACCCAAATTTTGTTGTGAACTTCCGTATGGCTGTCCTCTCAGAGGGGATAATGAAAGGGCATACTACCCCCCATACGGTGGCAATTCGGTACTTAAGGGAATGGTTTGCCCTTGAGGGCTGGACTGCCCAAATTGACCTCCAAATGGATCAATTTGTTGAGACTCAACATAAGAGTTTGTGAATATTATTTCGGATGAACAAACAGGAACAAACCATACTGTCGAAATGGCCCCTGAGTGGGTTCCTTCTAGCGATTGAGAGCTAGTTGGGACAGAAGGTATGCCGAAAAACATTGTTGTAGTGATAGCAGGGAGTTCTGCTGTTGCTGTGTTAGATGACACAGTCTTAGATGTTGACGGTTGTTCAGACATTTCTAGTCTATCCAAAAGATTACCTAGCGATTCTACAGGAGCTTCCGCTGGCGGTAGACTAACTTCGGACGAAGAAGGATACAGAGTGATCCCGACTCCAAATTGCGATGGAGTATTAGATGGAGGATCTTACACAATCTCTTCTATAGCAATCAGACCAGGTGGAAGGGGTAGACCGTTAGGTCTGTAGAATATTTCTGGTGCCGAAGAAGGTATGGAATCGGCAGCGACAGTTGTTTGAGGAGCAACACTCTCCGAACCGGTTGTGGATGGAACTGGTTCAGTGATACAAGTGTTTACCCTCAGACTAGGATCAGTACCACTGTCCTTCTGTGGCTGCTGGACCTCTTCTGTAGAGGCAGGGATACCAGAAATGTTTGGACTAACCGGAGTCTCTGATGTTGTTGGAACACTTGTTCTAACTTTAATAGGAGATTTGGAACTGGTTAAATGAGTTTGCTTTGTCTGTACTAGCTTCGATTCCAGAGACAAAGACGGTTGACTTGTAAGCCTCCGCGAACGACGGAGTTTCAATTGACTTTCTTCCACGATTGCGGATTACTCAATCAACTAAAAATAAAGGGGAAGTATGTTTCCGAATTAGATGAATTTTAGATGCTTTGATACAACTTGTTTTTTCAATTTTTAAGAGTCGAGAAAAAACAAAAGATGACTCTAGTCGCCTTCGATTTTTAATGAGCCTGAAGTGACAAGTGCTCAGATGGACCTTTTCCATTAAATATTCTGAAAAGGAACAAAAGGGACTGCTCTGGAAATCTAGGTAGAGGGATTACCAAACCAATCGCAAAACTGCAGAATAATTTTTGCGGTACGGCAGTCAATCTTCCCGAATGCTGTGTTCAGTACATTGCGATCGATAGGGCGGCAGACACGGCTTCCTATGGATAAAGGATTAAGACTATTGGGGTCTCCCAAAATATACTCGACGGTACGTGAGAGCACAAGTCCGTACTGGCACTTATCGTCTCAAAGTGGAGGAATCACCTAACCATCAGTGACAGCAATAGTTACCAGGCTTTACGACGCTAGAATATGTATCTAGCCTAGACTTCTAAATGTTGTGCGTTACGTTCCAAAGCATTGTTAGATTCATTGAATTTATTTTATAGTTGATCTTGTTTATAAAGTTTGCCTTTTAGGTTCACCGCGAGATGTAGTATAATTCATAAAATGCAATCTAAGATGATAAACAATCTTTTTATCTTCTTTGTGAAATGAAAAGCCTATTTACTAAGGAAAGAAAAACAAAATCCTTTCACAAAGAGAAAAGAGCACACTCTAAATGCACTTTCCTAAATCAAACCAATCAGACTGTTCAAATGCAAATGCACATGCATGTATTTGTTTTCGACTGTCTTAGTATGTAAATGATAAAAATAAAGTTGATGCACAAATTTGAATTACTTTTCAAGTGACAGTTATCAACAAGTTTCTTTTCGAAATCGAAAATGGAGACAATCACAACAACTTACGATTTGGAAATGAATACTTGTTTTCGACACTAGGAAAATTACAAATTCAGACGAAAAACAATAGTAATAAGATAATCGACTATCTACAGTAATCAAACTATTTCCTATGATTGAAAATGGCACTTGCGACACTTTCAAATCAAAGGACGACAATGCGATTATGTTACTTTTTGTAAAGGAGAACTGAAAATGACTCAACAAACACACAAAAACATTTACAGTTCTTTTGTACAAAGGAGGCAGAATAACAACAAGGAAAAGGGGTTTCAAACAGAGATATACTGATCACAGGCAGCAAAATTCATGAATAGAACTGGAAAGAATTAATCACAGAAACCAAAACTACACAATGCCTAGTCTGATCACCGCACCTATAACACAGGGAATTTGAAATGCAGCGCACCTACTACACTCGGCAAGTGCGCTGAATTTCAGATTCTTAGAACAGTACCTGCGTTGGGCCAGAGACGAGACTGTGCTTGGGTTTCGGGTCACAGTTTGCAGTAGTGTTCATGGGTTTTGGCCGAGAAAATGGTAATCAGTAATGCAACAATCAGGGGTAGATCTAAGGAGGATCTAAGAGATACCACAAGGGGCAATCAAAGAGTTTGTGAATTAGTTGTTTAAATCATAAATAGATCCTAGAGATTGACTGAAGCAGCATTTATCTACTTTGCATTTGCATAGCAAATACAGTTCGAAAGCTACCTGGCAGGACTTCAGACTCCGTCTATAAGTTTATGAAATAGACAACAAGGAAGATAAACAAACAAACTAATTTGTCCCCAGTGGAGTCGCCATTCTGTTACAGGGAAAAGTGTCTACATAGAACTGCTTATCCCACTAAGGTGTGATAGTTGCCTTAGAAACAAACAAAGTAAAGCTACTTTCATTTTTCCTTTATGAAGTATAGATAGAGAAGAACAAAGAAGACCAACCTCTGTCTTGCGCTAATCTCCTGGTTCGATTCCTCTCTTTCTTGATAGTCTTTCGCTACTTGTTCCCTTGCACGCCCAGCTTCACAAAGTACCTGTAAGATCACAGTAGCATAGCACTATACGAGAACATGGATCTATAATCATAAACAATCTAGGATCAGATGTAAATTGACCATACAAATGCAGCAAACATAAATTACACAAGAGTATGGAGGAAAACTTGAATAGCTTTTATTGATAAACAAGAAAGAGCCAAGGGGAGTTACAACCAGTTGTTTTGACCCAGAATCATCCTCTCAGCAAGGAAGCCCCTCTTCACCTCATACAAATCTTAGATCACCCAACAATCTGATGTTTGTCTCAAGAAACCAACAGCAATTCCTTACAATATGCAAAATTCCAGCCTCTGGATCTCTGGGATGAGGGATCCATATATAGATATCTGTAAGGGAGATGATTCAGCTTGTGATTTGATTAGTGTCTTCCCTCTGATATTTCTTGCTTCCACGTGGAGATTGATGATCCCTTACTCATCCTTGGTCGAATTCAGAGGGGCAAGTGTGACAGGAGAAGTTTCTGGAAGCTTCCATTGCCTCTCCACCTCGCGGAATGACACTGCCATTTGTCATTTCTCACCCATCGCACCCCATAGAAGGGCTTTTTGAAATGCAACGCATCCACACAGTGTGTTTAGGTGAGATGCATTGCACTTTGCCTATGGAGTAACTGAAATGATGCTGTTTTGACCAATTCTGAGAAGTTTTTCATCGCGAACTTCTGGGAGAAGCTGTAATCAGTTGACCTTGTTCCTTTAGGGGTTAGAACAACACTTTTAGGGACTTAGGAGCCCTTGGCTTATGGACATTTCATGCTTGGGTTTGCAGTGCCCAAAAATGTCTATAACAAGATGGAATCAAATTCACATTGGGAGTGCCATGGAAAAATGAGCCTGTTGGGAAACTACTGAGAGGGTAGGGGTGAATCAGTATTCTCAAATCAATAACTATTTACATTTAATATTGAAATTTCTATACGTGAATTTACTGAAAGGAAATTGCATGTGTACGTGACTGTTCTTAATACAACTAGCGTATATCTAGTAAACTTATGATTCAGTTAATTGAAATTATGGTTGTCTTCAGCAAGTGGATCAGTAATTTATTAAACATTAGATAAATAGTAACCATGTTCTATAATAAATAAACCATCACATATAAGAAACACACATGAACACCAAGATTTAAGGTGGAAACCTAATGCGGGAGAAATCCACCATTGTTGTCATCTTTGTCTTCTTTAATATAGAGAAAAATTTGTTTACAATCTTGTACTGGTGTAGACTCATACCAGTACATAGGCACCCACCTACAGAAGGCTACAACCTTCTCCTGTTCTCTAGCTTCTACTGGAAGGGAGCTACAATGTCCTAGCTCTTCTATTGGCTTATATGTTTACCAGTACGTAGGTGCCAGCCTACATAAGGCTACAAACTTCACTCGTCCTCCAGCTGCTACTGGAAGGGAGCTACAACCCTCTGTCTTATCAATAGCTACTACTAGAAAGAAGCTTTGAATACCTCACTGAAGGCTCCAACCATCAACATCCTCCATTGACCACATTTCATAAAATTTCAGACTGGATACTCCTTGTAGACATCGACACAATATGTAAGCCATGTTTCATCAAATTTTCATATTGGACCCATCAGTAACATTGAAGCTCAAAATCAATCACCACAACTGTAATACAACCATCAAATACAACTACATCAACCAATCACTAAAACCCAATCATCTCTGAAGAAAAACACAATCAATCAATCTGAAAAGTCCGATCACTGTCACGAGAACACAAAGCTGAACCCAAAACACTAGATCAACAACCAAAACCAATATGCAACCTCAAAAATCATATGTCAAAATGTATATGTTACTTCAATGAGGCAACCTACATGTATACATTACTTTTTGTAACCCAACCTGCATATACCTCTAAAGATACTGAATCATAAAACTTCTGAATCAAAATTTTACTAACCAAATGCATTCTAAAGATCTACTATCATATTACAGAGTTCTAAAGAGATAGGATTAAATATCACCCTTCTTACTCAATCAATCAGTCAACCAGACTCAATCTCCTTATACAATCAATGTTACTTTAGATCTAATGAAGACATCATTGACAGATAACAGTTAAACAACAACATTTATTAGATAGGTCACTCATTTCTGAACAACAAGCCCTTCCTCTGCATACGCTACTTGGAAGTGTTAGATCCGTGTGCATATGCACCTTCACCGAGGCTAACCTACGTATATATATGCAAATAATGACTTATAACTTCACAGATTTTCAAGACATTAGATATACCCAGATCATAGCATTTGAAGATAAAACATGTGTTATCACTTAGGTCTAGCCTATCCATTATCAGATCATACAATGATAAGTCATTTCAGGTCTCATGATCCTGATCCATCACTAGATCTCATCCATCATCAAAAACTCAGGTGCATACTTAGTTCAGATCAAGCAAAGCATCAAAAACCCATAACATGCATATTTTATTTTGATCTAACTCTTCATAAGATTTGGATCACTTTCACACCTTCATACTTTGATCTTCACTTCGTTATATATTTTTAACCTTTCTCAATACCTTGGGTCAAAACCATAGTTATGTTAATGGTATTCTTTGATGGGATCAATATTATTTGTCGCGCTCATTACTATGGGCCAATACGATGGTAGGAACCCCTAATATTCTTTAACCTTAATTTTCCATCCCATACACACCTTTCCTTCTGTGAAACTTGTTGCATATGTATACGTACCTTTTATTCTGTGTACCCATGTGTATATGGTACTTGGATTAGGTTAAACAATGTATACAACTTAAAACATTCTCTTTCCTCAATTTCTTTATTCTGATTTGCAATCCTTTGTCCCATCATCTTGTTCTTTTGTGACATTACTCTGTTACCTATTAATTAACTTGTTACAATGTGAATTTCGATCTCTTTATCATTTCTAAACTAATTCCTCTTAACTACCCTTCATTTTGTCACATATGTAAACACAACTGCCATGCATTGTATCACATCTTGTTTATACCTTTATCAAGTGGTCCATTCATCAAATAGGTTTTCATCAAGGACAACTCATTAGGTAGGTTGTTATCAAGGACAACACCTAATTCATAATACCAACAATTTCCCATGTCAAGCTTCTGATTCTGAGTTGTAAACCATTGACCATCATTTTGTTCTATCATTTTATCACCTCTGATATCTCTGTTGATTCATCTCTGTTCTATCACCTCTAATATCTCTGTTCAGTCATATATTTGTTCTGTTACCAATGAGTTTCCATCAAGGACAACACATGCATCACAATGCCAACAATCTCCCCCTTTGGACTTGATGGCAACCACCTTGGTGTTTGGTCACTACAATCTGTAAATAACATCAAGATAAGCACCAAACATAAAGTTACTCTCCAAACACCAAGCTACTATCCCCCTTTGACATCAAGGGAAAAGGGATGACCAATGTTAAATGAAGAATTCCGTATCTAAGCTGCTGAATATGAACACTGATCATGCTCCCCCTAGGCACATGCTGAACTCTCTAATCAAACTCCCCACTTACTACATGCTGAGATGCACTATACTGTCCATGCTCCCCCGAGCACATGCAGAGTCTGCAGAAATATTTTTCAAAAGAATAACATAACTCTATAAATAAACTACGTGAGTATGACCTTCCTATCATCAATGACTCATATATACTTCAATCACCAAATCAAATGTGGATACATATTTGACTCAACCACCCAACCAAGTGGTATTACATATTTGACATGATCTCAAAATTCCATACATGACTGAATATGATAATTATTACATGATAGATCTTTACATGATCTTTACATCAAATGATATACATGACATTTATAACAAAGACCAAAGACCTAAACAAGATCATGATAGTTATTAGAAACTATCATACACCATATATGATATGCACCATAAGCATGTGTCAGCAACATCGAGGACAACAACCTGTATATGTCCATCATTAGATCGCAAGATAAGTCAATGTAACTTTTATATCATCAACTTGTGACTAAGTATGATGGATATAGATTTCAAATCATCCACTTGAGCTTATCAAGATCAACTTGCTTTGTTTTCTTAGTAGAAAAAGCCTTAACATAGCCTTCCATGAATCAACTAAGCACATGTCATATCTCTAAGAAGTAATACAAAACCATTCATATCACATCATATATATGTGAAACCACCATAGTCATCATATATAACCATAAAATCATCATCGTAATAAGATCTGCATGGCCTTTCCATAAGAACCCTCAATATATCAACCATGTATCATCACTAGGGAGTTTTCAAACATCGCACGTCTCATAAGCATCAACCATGATAATTTGAGTATCAAACCTTTCATCATAAAGTAAGAATTCATCATCATTATGTTACTAATTAAGCCATGTCTCCAAATATGCATGTCTTCAAATAGCTATTTCCTCATGAACACTACAATAACAACATTCTCTTGTCCAACCAACAATATTTACCAATATGAAATTTAAGTAATCATTCTTTTATCTAACATAATATGTATCTAGCTTCTCATCAATGAGAAAGGAAAATCATGAGCTCACATTTGTCAAACTTTCTTGATACTATAAATATCAATAGTATTCAACCAATATACCATGTGAGATCCAAGAACTATAGGAATCCCGATTCATAACTGCACCCTATGAAATTTATGCATCTTTAAAGGCATGATGGCAGCAACATAACATAAATGAGTGACACTTGTTGCGCCACTAATTTGTCATCATTATTATTATTATTTTTTAATGTCTATTTCATCCATTTATACCATTCTTTATCATGTCATGTATCATAATTTATCATATAATTCCATTTTATAAATATTTATGCTCTTATGGATAAATACTATTTTTCTCCTTTATTTTTAATATATTGAAGATTATTATGCATTATTTTTCCAATGATCTTAATGAATTTGTTATAACATCACTCACTATTTTAGCCTCCAAGGCCTTTTCGAGATTGAAAATTTGATTTCCAGCTCATAATCAAATATTCCAACTCAAACATTCATTGGAATAAAGAAGTGACAGTTTTGTGTTGGAAGTTCTGGGCAAATGAAGGTGAATCTTGAAAATCTGAAACATGCATTTTTTCTAGAATGGACCAGATTAGTCTTGCATTTAGCATTTTTCTAAAATTCGTTTTGGATTGAGTGAAATGCTAGGTTCTTCAAGGTGATTTTCTTAAATTTTCCATTGTGGCCGTTTTCCAAATTCTTCCAATTGCAATACCAAATTCGACTTGTTCCTGCTCAATGTTGATGGGAATATCTTTCAGATATGATCTTATTGATCAATTTGTTTAGTAAAATCAAAATTTGTTGTGGAAATTAGTTTGTAATCAACTTTTTTGTAACTTCCCTTTGCTCTCTGTGTATTTCAATGAAAACAAAGATCAAAGAGGAAGGGGAATAATGGGGGATATTGGGGGATAATTAGGAGATAGGAGATCGAAAATGATTGGATAACATGCAGGAGATGAGATAAGAGATGAGAGATGGGAGCTGAGCAATTGTTGAATTGGAGACAAAGCTAAGAACTTCAATTTTATGTAATTATTTCTCTCATATGTTTTAATCAAGGAAGCTATCCATTGAGTTCTACGTATGCTATTTGTAATATGATTTGAGTTATTTCTCAAGGCAGAACTGAGTCTTGGGCAGTTGGGCCCACTACCTTGGATGAGGTGCTACCTCGATCATCTAAAGTAGTTAAGTTATGTGCTTGTTTCTTTGAATTTCAATCATTGTTCTTTAAAGTAAATTTGCTTTGACTAATTTGTTATTTGCTTCATTTTTCAGATTTGTCATTTCCTGCAATTTCTAGATTTCATTTAATTTGTTGCTCTAGATTAGCATTTGAATTATGTTGGGTGCAATAGATTAAATTTCCAATTCAGAAATGCATGGTTTAATTTAGCAACGATTCAAGTTGTGTGATTAGCATAATTATTTTTCCTCTCATTTACTTTCTTCTTTTTAATTTTAGTTTTATTATTCAAGTCTTACATTTTATTTCTTGTTGAATGAACTTGATAGTATAGGACACAATCATATAGAACCAGTGTTAGTTGTTAGTATTTTTATGCATATATTTTTCTAATTGCCTTGAAATAAAAATGCGCTCCTCAGGTAGATAATTAATGTCCAGGTAATTGGTTGTTTTTATTAAGCAATTAATTTTACCCAACATTTTGGCGTCGTTGCCGGGGAGACAGTCAAATTTCACTACCACACTAATATTTGGTTGTAGATGCATACCTTACTTCATGAGATCTAGATATTGAATACGAAAGGTAAGAACCTACGTGTGCATCTTGGTGAACCAATGATGGGTCTAAACTTAGTAGTCAGGCTTAGGTCATATAACATGCACTTATAGAAGTAGGAATTTTAGAGGTAGAATTTGAATGAAAAAAAATCCCATGTTTCCACTAAGTGGTGAGGTAAGCACCACCCATTTCACTAACCAAATGATAGGAACATTTGAAGGAAGAGCCTTAAAGAAACACATGAAGAACATCTTCTATTATAGTAAGAAATGGCTCACATTGATACTTTTGAATTCCCTATCAAAGATCTAGGAGGAGTGACACAAATGCACATAATTCCCCCATCTGCTCTACCAAATTTTCATGGTTTAGTAAATGAAGACCCAAATACATTCTTATTTGATTTTGAAGTACTTTTTAGAGGATATGATTATTGTACTAATTATCAAAGGTTGAAAGTGTTTCCTCTTACTCTAAAAGGAGCAACTTTCTGATCGTTCATGAACCTTGATGGTAACTGCATCCAAACATGGGAGGACATGAAGGATGTATTCTTAAAGAAGTACCAAGACTATTGCAAGGCCAGTGAAGGTATTTTTAGTATGATACAAGGGAAACATGAAAGCTTGGAGGACTATGTAGAGAAATTTAAATACAACCTTCAAAAATGAAAGCATAAGCATTTAACAAAAGATGCATTGAAAACACTCCTACTCAAAGGAATCAAAGATGAATTTTTAGAACTCTTCAATATAATAGGAAAAGGTGATTTTTTTTCAGTTATCATATGATGATATTTGTGAATTATGCATAGGGTATTAAAGAGAAATCTCCAAGGCTAGTAAGAAATCTAGAGAAGTTTCTTCTTTTTTTCCAAATATACTACAAGAACAGGAGATAGAGGAGTTGAAATTGATGATTTATTTGAACATTTTAAAACTAATTTTATCAACTCTAAATTCCCAATTGGATGTTTTGTAGGTTCAGAAAAATCAAGAAATTGAAGAAGTGTTTTGCCCTCATTACGGAAAGAAGCATCCCATAAATAGTCACTCTTCCTTATCTAGAATGGAAGTAATATCAAAGAGATGGGGAAGCTGAAACAAACTCAAAACCATGGAAACCATGGGCTACATGTATGCTTAAAAACACTTCCTCTCCATTTTCTTACCTCCATAATCCATTATGGAATATTCATGTGTTAGGGAAACCATGCCAATCTCAATATAACCCCCACCAATATTGTATACAAGTTTCACATGGTTCATCTTATGATTACATGGATAATATCCCATATCTTGTAGCACAAACACATCGTCCATATTCCTTTCCAGCTTTTCAACAACACTATGCTTGTCTATCAAAACCATCCACACAACCCAATCAACTATATCATCAAAATGCTCCATGCCCTACATAATTTCCTTCTCAAGTCATTCCACATCCTCACAGTAATAAACCAGTAAAAAATGTTTACAGTGTTGAATTTCAAAATTTACCTACCCTTCCCACCCATTATGTATCATATGTACCATTGCAGAAAATTTATATTGAGATTGGGAATGTTTCAAATCCAAAAATTGTAGAAGTTATGGAAGAAAGTGAAGTTTTTTCTAGTCTGCATCAACAAGCCATTTCAAAAACTCAATAAATTCATGATATGATGACTATGTGAAATCAAGAAAGTAAAATATATATTGAATATTGGTTTCACCCCATCATTTTTTTGCAACATCACTCCATACTCCAACAATTTTTGGCACCATCTTTTCAAGGGAAGTTGGCTTCTCATACACTACTATTTATTAACATGCATTTTTCAAATTTTTGTATGTACATACTTGAGGCCTTATTTCAAAAATGGCTCCACTGGAAGTACTCTAAGACATAAGCATATTCATTTTTGAAAGCAGAGTAGGTTAGTGTAGAAAATAAAATAAATAAGAACATAAATAAATATTATTTTTTTAGTTGTTTTTATTGCAACACACTGTGGAAATCAACATCGATGATAAATGTTTTAATTTATTTTTTGTATGTAGATATATTATATTGAAAAGTATAGTTCTAAAAACACTCATATTCATTTTTGTCACCAAATTTGAAAAATTGCATGAATATCATATTTTTTGGCTTATGAGCTTGATGAAAGTTATAAAAGCACTGTCGGGATAGTCATGTTTTTAGGGACCGAAAGGGAATATTTTTAAAACCTGTTTCTATGTTATATTCCCCTATGAATTTAGTTTACAGGAAAATTTTAATCACTCAATTTTTATATCGTATGATAGAGTTATGACCAAAATACTGATTGTCTATCGTAAATCTGCACTTTAAAACCTCTATTTTTCCAACTATTCACTTGTGAATTTGACCCATCAATTATTCTTGTATTCAAAACTTATTTCTATAGTAGATAAATAAATGAATCTACTTTAATATCCAATTTGAATCATTTGAATCTACCATCAAATGAAAACATCATGCTTAAAGTATCAACTGTTGGTCTAAGTTGGGAAATCGGAAATGACTCTATTATGCAGTTTTTTCTAAGTAAAATTGACATATCATATCATGGAATTTAAAAAAAAAATGTTTATATTGGTGATATACCTTTGAATTAGCTCTCATTTGGCTTTGGAATCACTCAAATCGGATGAAAAAAAATAGAGTTATGGTTAAAACACTGCTAGTTAGGATGGTCGACCACTGCTCTCCCGCAGGTGAAAAACAAATTTTCCTTTGTTTATATTTATGTGGATTTATTTTACAGAGTAACTAATTGTTATTTTTTGCATATGTATTGGATTATGAGAGCCTGATCACTTATCTTCTTACATGATTTGATGTTTCATTGCAGGTAGACAGTTGCTTTTTTTGCAGGTTCCAAGAAAATAAATGAAGTCAATTTATGAACGAGCGATTCTTGAAAGAAACGTTAATGAAACAAGGTAATTTCATCCAATTCATTACCTAATGGATTCATAACATAATAGTTGGATAATTGATTTCCATTTAAAGATTCATGTCACTGTTGCCAAAGTAGTTTTCCAAGAGACCATTTTTTCCATTGACAGATTGTTGTTCCCTAAAATAGATTGATGTTGATCCAGGTGGCTCCAGAGACACACACAAGACAAAGAGGACTCAGGAAAGCTTGAAAATGAAAGTGTTTAGCCTATTCTTGAACTAGGACTAGAGTGTAGATCTCGCTGTCTTGATCATGGCAGTGTGAACAGTTCATCAAACCAAGTCCGTATGCAAAAGTTAGAAGCAGTCAATGTTGGGTTGACTTTTGCTGACTGGGCAGGTTTAAGGAGGCTGTAATTTTGACTTTTCCATTGGACAGGATCCAGAAAACTCCAGCCATATTCCGAGTAAAACTATCACCTCATTAAATTCACTCCTTCCGCCTAAAATCCAAATAATAGTAAAATGGCCCATTAATATTATTAAAAATTTTAAAATATATATAAAGGGGTGGTGGTGGGCCACCACCCCCACCACCCACACCTCTCCCTTACACCATACATATTATATTGATGAGGTCGATGGGAGTTGAACCCACGGCTGGTGGGAGAGGAACCAGGAGCAGCCACGGATTTCAAGACAGAGGAGGCAAAATCTTGGCACGCAGCTCAAAGCAACATTTTGCAAGAGGGGTGAAATTTCACTTTGTTAGATTTTGACAAATTTTATATTGTTTCAGCACTTCTCGATGCCACGAACACAATGACATTGTCTATTTCTCCATCAGAGTTATGCATTTTCAGCCATTTTTCAGTATGCGGGTGGAACCATCACTGCCACAAAAATAGGGAGAAAAACCATGATCCTGGAAATTTTCCCGAGGAGGTAATTTTTCTCCATGTCGGAGTATAGTAAAGTTTACAGTTATTTTTCATGGTTTTCTGTAGGGATAGCTGGTGAGCACCAGTATTGCAGCAATAATGCTACAACTCCTAGGGCTTCCTACTTTACTTTTATCAACCCAGTAGTTTGTAACAAACTTGGAAGCGACAATGCTGTATGCACAAGTACTAGCTCTTACTGCAGGCTCTCACTTGGTCAGCTGGCGCAAGATCACTAGGAGCTCAAGCCAAATTCTATGAGTTTCTAGAAGAATTTTTTAACTGTGGTGATGTGGGTTGTGTTATATTCTTTCCACGTAGTTAATAGGGGGTTTGAAGGGCACCCGTAACCACACTTTATGGGGTCCCAGGCAGTGCCCTGGAAAATTTTGGTTTTGGACCCTATGTTAGGTTGGGCGGACCCACCTATGGTTTTGTGCATAATTTTCACATATGTTTCTTGGACGTGATGGTTTTTGGTCCATGGTATTGGACGCAATGCTTTTTTGGTCCATGGTATTGGATGCTTCGGCATGTATAAATATGTATTGTAATATTGAAAGGAACATAATGAAAAAAATCAAGCTGGTATTCCCAGTTTTGGGATCCAAGGGAAAATATTTGTGTATATGTGTTTTATGTGTTATGATCTCGCATTGTTTATTTTCTGTGTTTTAGAATTCGTATGCAGGTAATTTCCGTACAGGGTTAAAACCTACATTTGGTATCAGAGTTGTTTTGGCTTCAATGAGATGCCTTTGTTGCTGAGGGGTTTTGCTCGGGCCTGTGGTAGACCCTGTTCAGTGGGAGATCTGCGAGATCGATTTTGGTGGTGAAAGAAGATGACAAGTAGTGGAAAGATAGAGATCGAGAAATTTAATGGTTAGAGTTTTGAGTTGTGGAAACTCAAGATGAAGTATCTGTTGGTGGATAAATATCAGTGGATCGCTGTAGATATGGGTACTAAACCAACAGGAGTGTCCGATGAATAATGGAAGAACTTGGATCAGAAGGAAAAGATCACAATACGATTGTGTGTCTCAGATTCAGTATTGTTGAATGTAATGGATTTGAGACTTTTGCGATTTGTATTCTGTGTGGTTGTGTCTTCCGGATTCATCGCATCTATTGTTTTTGTGCATCTATTGTTGAATGTATCGGGGGAAACTACAACGAAGACTTTGTGGGACAAGTTAGGGACTTTGTACCAATCTAAGTCTCTGGTGAATAAATTGTTCCTACAAAAAAAGTTGTATAACTTGAGGATGAAAGATCGAGACTCTTTGACAGAGCATCTGAATGCATTTAATATTATGGTAAGTCAGTTAGCATCTGTTGATATTAAAATTTCAGATGAAGATAAATGCATCAGTTTGTTGTGTTCTCTCCCAGATTTGTGGGATAGTCTGGTTATAGCAATAGGTAGCAATGCAACTGCCTTGCATTTTGATGAAATAGTCTCATCCTTGCTGATGGAGGAGATGAGACAGAAAAATATGGAAAGCCAAAATGGTGATGCCTTGTTTATACGAGGGAAAACCCAGAACAGAAACAAAAATAAGTCATCGAGTGGGAGATATAAATCTAAAGGGAGATCTAAATCTCCAAGAAAACCTGTAAAGGTGGTGTTCTGGAAATGTGGAAAGGAAGGGCACTACAAAAGAGACTGTAAATTTAAAGCTCCTGACAAAGGAAAGGGATCTGATGAGGCTCCTTATGTAGAGGCAAAAACCAACTCAGATGAAGGTGGGGATGTGTACTTGGCTTCTTCAAATACACATGTAGATCACGAGGCATGGTTGATTGACTCAGGTGCATCCTGTCACTTCACTCCCCATAGAGAGTGGTTCTATGAGTATGAGAAATATGATGGTGGTGATGTCTTCTTGGGGGATGACAAGAAGGCTAGAATCGTTGGTCGCGGAAAAGTAAAGTTGAAATTGCAAGGTGGAAGTGTTAGAATACTTCCAGGTGTTCTACATATTCTTTCATTAGCCAGAAATATGATTTATGTTAGCAGGCTGGATGATGCAGGTGTAAAAACAGTGTTCGAGAAAGATACCTGCAAGATGGTTTTGGGAGCATTGGTATTGATGCAGGGAGTTCAGATTGGAACTCTGTACAAGCTGCAAGGTATCATTATTATTGATGGGTGCAATAGTTCTCTGGTTCCTGAAAGTGGAGTAGAAAATCTAGTGGTCTCTGGAGAGAAGACCATGCTGTGGCATCAAAGGCTTGGACATATTGGAGAGAAGGGCCTTCGAATACTTCATGGTAAAGGTATGGTAGAAGGTATGAGTAATAGCTCTCTGGATTTTGATTTTTGCGAAAATTGTGTATATGGGAAGCAGAATCGAGTGAGTTTCCCCTCTGGTAGTAAGAGGGTGAAACAAATATTAGAGCTTGTGCAAAGTGATGTGTTTGGACCTGTGAAGGTTCCATCACTGGGTAAGTCTGTGTACTATGTATCATTTATAGATGACTTCTCAAGGAATACATGGATATATTTCCTTAGGAAGAAATCTGAAGTATTTGATAGGTTTAAAGAATTTAAGGCTCTCGTGGAAAATCAAACAGAGAGGAAGATAAAGGTGTTGAGGATAGATAATGGTGGAGAGTTTTGCAGCAAGGAATTTGAAGAATTCTGTAAGAAGTTTGGTATATCACGGCAAAAAACTACTCCATATACACCTCAGCAAAATGGAGTTGCAGAAAGAATGAACAAGACGTTGATGGAAAGGGCAAGAAGCATGCTTAGTGGTGCTGGGTTAGGACAAGAATTTTGGGTAGAGGCGGTGGATAATGCATGTTACCTGGTCAATAGGTCACCTTCATTAGTGTTGGACGATAAGACTCCACAAGAGTTATGGACTGGTAAGAAACCCCCTCTTTCACATCTAAGGGTATTTGGATGTGATGCATATGTACATGTTCCAAAGAAGAAACGAACCAAGTTGGATAGTAGATCTGAAAAGTGCATCTTTATTGGGTATAAGGATGGTTTAAAGGGTTATAAGCTTTGGAACCCAGTCACACGAAAGGTTGTGTACAACCGAGATGTGGTGTTCAAAGAGGTGAAAGATGTTATTAAACATGAAGTCCAATGAAAAGAACCTGAGAATATATAGTTTGAGCTAAAGGAGGAAGAATCAAACTCTACAGCAGAGGAGGAATCAGAAGATGAAGAGCCACAAACTCTAGTTGTGAGAAGATCAGTTCGAGAAAGAAGGCAGCTTGAAAGGTATAGTCCATCTACTTTCTGTTCAAATTTTTCTTTATCTATTACTAACGATGATCCCAGAACTGTGAAGGAAGCAGTAGAATCAGAGGATGGAAAACTCTGGAAAGAGGCCATGGTTGATGAAATGGCATCTTTGCACAAAAATGAGGTTTGGGATCTGGTGGAGTTTCTGGCTGGAAGGAAACCCATTGGCAACAAATGGGTGTTCAAAAAGAAGACAAATGCATAAGGAAAAGTGGAGAAATACAAAGCTCGGTTGGTAGCAAAAGGTTATTCCTAGGTGCTAGGAATTGATTTTGGTGATATTTTTCTCCTGTTATCAAGGTAACTTCTATTATATTACTTTTGTCTATTTCTGCTACTTTTGATTTTGAGGTAGAACAGATGGATGTGAAGACATCATTTCTTCATGGCGATCTGGCAGAGGAACTCTACATCAAGCAACCTGAAGGCTTTGCAGCGAAGGGTAAGAAAGAACTAGTATGCAAGTTAAAGAAGTCTTTGTATGGGTTAAAACAGTCATCAAGGATGTGGTATCAGAAATTTGATACGTTTATATGGGGACTTGGCTTCACTAGAAGAAAATCAAATCAATTTGTGTATTTTAAATTAATTGGTGACTGTGTTATTTATCTGGTCTTGTATGTGGATGATATGTTGCTGGTTGGAAATGAAAAAGAAATTATCAAAGATTTGAAGACCCAATTGTCCTCCAAATTCGACATGAAAGATATTGGTGCTGCAAACTATATTTTGGGCATGGAAATTAAAAGAGATTAGGCAAAGAGGAAGCTCTGGTTAAACTAGAGGAAGTATGTCGAGACAATACTGCAGAGGTTTAATTTGGAGGATAGTAAACCAGTGAAGGTTCCTATTCTTGTAGGTGTGAGGTTATCTACTGGACAGTGTCCCAAGACACAAGAAGAGGAAGAGGACATGTCTTATGTTCCACATGCAAGTGAAATTGGTAGCTTAATGTATGCAATGGTCTGTACTAGCCCAGACATTGCACATGCAGTGGGAGTATTGAGCAGTTTTATGTCAAAACAAGGAAAGGAACATTGGACAGCAGTGAAGCAGGTTTTCAGGTATTTGCGTGGCACTAATGATTATGGTTTGTGCTAACAAGGAAGACCAGGATTGGACAGAGTGTTGGATATTCGTGGATTTTTTGATGTAGACTGGGCTGGAGATCTAGATTAAAGAAGATCTACAAGTGGGTATGTTTTTAACCTATTTGGAGGTGCAGTCAGTTGGATGAGTAAGAAACAATTTGTAGTGGCACTATCAACTACAGAGGCAGAATACATGGCAGCCACTCATGCAAGCAAGGAAGAAGTTTGGTTGCAGAGATTGTGTTCAAGTATGGGGTTAGTACAGGGAGATATAAGGATATACTGTGACAGCCAAAGTGCAATTTTCTTGTCAAAGAACCCCGCATATCATTCAAAGACAAAGCACATTGATGTTCAGTATCACTTTATGAGGGATATGATAGAATAAAAAAAGGTGTTGCTGGTAAAGGTGGATACTTTGAAGAATATTGCA
Organism: Pinus tabuliformis; assembly: GCA_031772625.1. Taxonomy (NCBI): domain Eukaryota; kingdom Viridiplantae; phylum Streptophyta; class Pinopsida; order Pinales; family Pinaceae; genus Pinus; species Pinus tabuliformis. The sequence continues at coordinate 533,289,577 of CM062811.1, read as the reverse complement.
GATGCATTGACAAAATCTATGAGCTCTGAGAAGTTCTCTTGGTGTAGAGAGACAATGGGCATTTCAAGGCTGGAAAAATGACTAAGCTCTCTTGTGGCCCCCTGTGGAAAGAAAACAACAAGTGGGAGAATGTTGGGTTGTGTTATATTCTTTCCATGTAGTTAACAGAGGGTTTGAAGGGCACCCATAACCCACCTATGGTTTTGTGCATGATTTTCGCACATGTTTTTTGGACGCGATGATTTTTGGTCCATGGTAACGGACACAATGGTTTTTCGGTACATGGTATTGGACGTGATGGTTTTCGGTCCATTGTATTGGATGCTTTGACATGTATAAATATGTATCATAATATTGAAAGGAACATAATGAAAAAAATCAAGTGGGTAGTCCCAGTTTTGGGATCCAGGGGAAAATCTCTGTGTATATGTGTTTTATGTGTTATGATATCACATTGTTTATTTTCTATGTTTTAGAATTCGTATGCAAGTAATTTCTTTATAGGGTTAAAACCTACAGATGAAAGAAAGATAACTCTACAGAGACTATTCTACTTGCAGAAAAAGAAAGAAGACTGAAGTGTAATGCAAATCCTAGCAAACCTTAATTTTCCCAACTAACCCTGCTTTTGCAGGAAAAGAGATAAAAACTAATGAAATGAGTGCCAATGACTACTGAAAAGGTAAATTACATCTATTCAAGCTACTTCTGAAAATAAATGAGAAGAAAACATATTTTTGTATTTTTTTGAGTGTTTTTATGTGAAATTATTATGTTTGTAATTTATCGGATTGTGATTGTGCAGAGGTTTGGTGGGGATGGAGGATGGATTTGGTTTTTTAAGAGGTGGAGGAAGGTGTGGAAAGGTCCTAAGAAGCCCCTAGTACCCTTCTGAAGACTTCCCTTGCAATCGGATTTCAAAAAATCACTTACAGGAAATTCTACAAGAGGCTGCAGGGGATCTATAGGAGGATCTACAGGAGGATGTCGAGTGCTATTTTTGGAGGTTTTGAAGGTGGAAAAATGGTGGGAAAGGGTAACTGAAGGCTAGATGAAGCTTTTGAGGTGTCTCGAACTTCTCAAGGAAGATCAAGAGGGAACATGATGGTTGGATTTGTTCAAGTCGCAAGAGGGAAGCTTATGGAGAAAAATGTTGAAATTAGGGCAGATTGGTGAAATGTTGCGAATGACTTGGGAAATCTGTGAGAAGTGAACTGATGCTGGCTGCTTTATGGATGTATGGTGAGCTAAGGTGTCCTGTAAGAGATCTGCACATCTATTTACAAAAATTGATCAAAGAAAGGACTAGCTATATCATGGAAACATAAAGTTCTCTAGCTTGACCTAATTTCTGACCTACAAACAGAAAATAGTGAATAGTAACCTTTGAAAATAAAACCATGCAAAGAGATATATTGTAAAAGAACAAGAAATTATCTAGGAAGCTAAATTTGAATCAACACATTAACCTTTGAATCAAGTCATCACACTAGAAATTGCATGGAAGAGAAAAATTGTGTTTTTGGTGGCAGCAATGGTGCCAAGACCTCAAATCATGATCCCAGGAAGGGAGAAAAGAGATCAGGGCCTGTTGTTTTCCTTTTTGAATCTTAGCCTATCACTGTGTGAACCTACTCAACAACTGCAACAAAAGCAACTATGCAAACCATCAAAAGCAACCTATTCTAAACAAGGTAAAATAAATCTATGTAACAGAAATTAACTCATGAGTTGAAGAAAAAACATATAAGTACAAAGAAATAGGTGTTGGGTAGCTTGGGTTGGGCCCTAACCGAAGATCTTCAGCCCTCTGAAAGAGATCAATGCTAGCTCAGAAAATATTTCATCTTTATTATCAAAAATAATAGTCACATTACATGAACTATCCTTAAAAAGAAATTTGAAAATGAGCTGAACAAGTGCTGCACAAAACTATGAAAATTATGCTAATGACTGGCTAACCTAATGAGGCTCTAATTCCCCCCATTAATACAAATGGAATCCTTTAACAACCGTCCTAAAATCAAGGAGTTCAGCTTCCCAAAACTGCAGATAAACAACAGTCCTTCTGTACTTGCTCGGCTGCCCCTTGGATGCACTAATGTGGCTATTTGTGCTTCGAGTTTCGGATGGAGAATTCGAGGTAAGGGTTCATAAATGAAGGGGACACCCCCCTAAAAATCCTCTTCCTTGTTTCCCTCAAATATTGGCTACCAAATGCTCATAAATCCTTTGAATTTGTCCAAAATTGAACAAAAAATCTACATAAAGCACACATTAGACTTCATGGCATAATGACTAACCCAATTCACTCTATTAACATAAATATAATCAAAAAAATGCAGTAAACTAATGAGAATGGTGGATTAAGCTGAGTTAGGAGGCCAAATGAGCCCATATAATTGCCCATTTCTGTGGCTTATCATCACCCCCTACTGAATGGGTTGCTCATCCTCTGAGCAACTAGTCTATCTCTTCATCCTTGATGGCTTTGATAGATTCCTCGACATCCCATGCTTATGATGTGATATCTTCCTATTTATCATGAAATCCTACCTTTCTATCCACCTCTTCCCATTGTTTCTATTCTTCCTCCTCTTTTACTCCTTCGAGCAGTCCTAGCAGCAATGGAGGACTAAATTTGAGGCCAATCCAATTGGCCTTCAAACTTTTCATAGAGTGCTTATATAGTGGAACTCTCCTCAAGGCTTCTCTCATCCTATTTGGGGAGTGATACTCCCTGATCTGTAGGTTGTGTGGCAATGTGTTCCGCCTTCTCTTGCAGGCATGAATGCAGGCATGAATGCAGTCATCTCCAAACAATCTCTCCATGTCCTCGAAATGTGTAATAGCCTGGGTCTGCTCATCGATATATTTGGGGGCACTTTGAGGATTAGCTGCAAGGTGTTGGTGGGCACCGATGACAGCCATGGGGTCTGTTGGCTTTGCTCTAACCATCATAGGTTCATTCAACTCTTCTTCCATCATTTTCTGGATTTCTACTGCCCTTTTCTCTTCATGGCTCATCAAAGATGCCATGGCCATCAGCTGCAGGTCTCCGAACACAACATTGGGGTCACATAGGTTCATATCAGTAAGGGCCATGTTGTGTAAATAAAACTCTGCAAGCTTCACTTTGTCCTTAGCTGAACTGTCGTCACATAGATCCATGAATTGGCCATAATCCTGAATAGTTATGGTGCCTCTCTAGGCTAGAGTCTTGATTTGGAACTGGAGCCACTGATCCTTGAGGTATACTACATATGATTTGGCTGGCTACCTGCACTGTAGTGCCTCCATAGCCTAGCTGGCCATGCAGGCTAATTGGGCTTCCCTTTCCTATAGCTGCCTTCTTAATATCAATACCTTATTTTCTATCTAGGTTCCCTTTCCTGTTGCTATCTTATTAATATCTCACTTTCTTCCTTGGGTTCCTTTCCCTACTACTCTCTTTCTAAGACTAACAACTCATTTTCTGTCTGGGGTTCCCTCTCTTGCAATTGTTTCTTTAACATTTCATTTTCCTCTTCCAATTGCGATCTCCTAATGCCTTCTATATGCCTTACAATGCTTAATTCTTTGCCCATCTCTCTCAACTTGTTTTCCATGTGCCCAATATCTTCCACCCCTTTTGATTTTGCAATATGCATCCACCTATGGATTCTGACCCTTTCTTTTTCTAGCTCAAAGAAGAGCAGGACTACAAATTTCTTAGGGATAATTTTTCCTCCTTCAAGAAGTTTATGTTAAGAGACCAAATTAGGCTATGGGTCAGGTTCTGGCATCTCTTTTGCCTTATCTTTCTCCTTGGTCTTCTCTTCTGTCTTTTTCTCAAGATTTTCAATTTCCTGTAGCTTTGTCTAGGTCTCCTGTAGGGTGGTCTGTGCCTCCTGTAGGACAGTTTTGGAGTCCTGTAGTTTTATCCTCTCCTTCCAAGTGGAGGTCTTAGGACTTCCTCTCTCATAGGTGATGGGGGTTTTGGATGGAGATTCCTCCTTTTTGGTAGTAGGGGAATCTTCAATGATGATGGGATCCCTTGAAGATGGTTGAGGCTTTCCCATCTTTATTCTGGTGCTTTTTTTAGCCTTGAAATACATGGATGGTTATCTTTTTCTTTTTGGTTTGGGCTTGGCTGGAGTACTAAGTGTAGCAAGAATAGTTGCTGCCTCCCTTGCTAGTGTCTCAGGAGACACTTCTTCTTGTTGTGCTTCTTTTCTTTCATCTGCTATCTTTTTTGTCCATATTGGTTTGGCTTCTTGTGTCTCTAATTTCTTAGCTTCTTCTTTTTCTGTGGTAACCTTTTTCTGAACTGTGCTAGGTTTCTTCTTTTCTCTATTGTGGTTTTATCGTTTTCTGCTTTTGATGCTTTCCTCTTTCCCGCTTTAGGCTCATCTATGGTGGTGTCATGTTTTTCCTCTTCTATCTGGTTTTATTCTTTCTCTGGTTGGGTTTTCTCTTCTTCCATTTGAGGGCCCTTGTCTTCTTCATGGATTTCCTTCCCAGTTTCTCCTCTTTGTTCTTCTTCCTCACATTCAAGTGGACTGAGGTCATAGGTGAGAGCTTTTATATGATCCTCTTTAGTCATGTTTCTGAAAATCTCCCAAGCTATGGGAATTGTGAAATTGTGGAGGGCATCTTCCACCAGCAATTTAATTAGCCCATGGTGAGCCAATTGGTCTTGAACTCCTACTTTCAATTTGATGCTAGATTCTATTAATGGTTGGAGGAGAAAATAGGGAACACTGATTTTTTGAGGTGCAGGGAGATCCATGCCATACCTCAATTCATGGAAAAGTCTAAAATGATACCCATAAATTATGTTGTATCTTCCTTCACAGGAGATGTATTTCATAATCTGATAGTTGGCCTCATTCTAGGGGTAAGGTATGTTAGTTCTCCTGATGCCATTCTTGTCTTCCACAGGGTGCTCATTCGGCTAGAAAAAGGTCTTCTTGGCAACTTGACCCAGTGGTTTTTATTCCTTGCTCCATGGTAGCCCAAGTGGGAGACCGATGACCCTACTAATGAATTATGGTGCGAGTTCTATGGTTGGACCCTTGAAACTGACAGTGGCATGGAATTTTGAGTGAGGTTTTAAAGACAACGCAAACTCCTCTGTGACTTCATCATCATATCCATGAAACTTTTCAAAGAAAGACATCCAATTAGCTCTAGTAAAGAGGGCCACCATTTCTGGATGTTCATGCAGCTTAGTTGAATTCAGAGGCTCCTTCCTCATAAAACCCCTTGTTATGATATGCAGAGACTACTAGAATATCTCAGGTGAGGAGGAAGGCAACAAGTTTCAAACCCAAAAATAGAGGAACAGCTGAGGCTTTCTGTCAAGAAACAGAGAGAGTATTTTCTTTCTTCTCCTTTCTTTTTTTTTTACAAAAAAATGCAACTTTGCCTTCCTTCCAAACTCAACTCTCTAGGCTTGCATTACTCTTTTTGTCTATTCGAGGGAAGCAAGATCTTAGAAACAGAGAACATAGCGTACTGCGTTTTTCTCCTTTTTCAAAATAAGCAGACTACCCAATGCAAGTTCACTTTTTACAAGCTTAATTTTCTAGAGTTACATCATCTCTTTACATAGGAGCATACCACGGAGGAGAAAGAGACAGTGTTTCAGTGCAAAGAAAAAATGGAGAAACTGTATATATTGTTTTTTTTTAAAACATAGGTAGACTCTGTTCTCACCTTTCCTTCTTTTTTCAACTCATTACCTTTCTTGAAATCAAACTACCCTTTGTAGAGACAAAAATGCAAAGAGGGTCTACACAAATCCTACCTCTTCCAGCTCGAATTTTCCATAAAATCTTGAATTTTTCTCTGCAATGCTACTCACTGGCCCTCCTGTAGAAAGGCTCCTGTAGGACTGTGTTTCCACTCCTGTAGAGTCCAATAATGCTCCTGTAAGCCCGATAAGTGGGAAGGTCCAGAAAATGACAGAATTCGACTATTTCAAGGCTCTGGAGGTGGTAGGTAGGTAGCTACAGTTGAGAGCATGCCAACACAAGTGAGAACAAAGGTGGTGAAGTCAGTCAACTGCAGTGTACATAAGCTTACGGGAGAGTTTTGTGAGAATGAGGTGAGGTGGCAGGAAGGGTACGTTACCTTCATTCGGGCCATTGGTCCCCACTACAATGTCATCATGATGATTTTATGCCACCTGCCACAATCATTTCCATCATTCCCGTTGGATTCCACCACTACCTATTCTAAGATTTTTCGTGTTGACTAAACACATGTGTTGAGTGCACCTACAGAGTGCTATTTGATCTGGATGAGGGTTGTCAGTTAGCTGGCCACCAATTTAGTTCAATCTCAACCATCTCATTTGTCCATGCAGTTTTTAAACTATACCCATGCAACAGAGGAACAGGTTTAGTCACTTGCCTGTTAGTCGAGAATTGCGTGTTGTCGTGTTGTTGCATGCTTAGACGTTGGCGTTCTACCCATGGATTTTTGTTGTTGGCACCTGTGGCTTCTGGATTGGTGGCTCAGCTACCTTGTACAAGTGATCTTCAATCAGGATCCTGCTCCTTGCATGTTCTATACATTTGTGGTTGCACCGAGCCTACCTCTGTAGCTTTATTTTTAAGGGGATTAGCTACTACAAGAATCCTATAGGAATTCTTGTAGCTGCTTCTCCCTCTAAAATGTTTGGCTAGGGCTTGAGCAGGGATTTGAGAGGAATCTGAGGAATATTCTGACAGTCATGGGAAAGCAGTTGGTATGCAATAAGTAAGAGTTAAAGATGTTTCCTTTTTATTTTTCATTTTTATAAAAATCCAAAAGAAATGGAATATGTGTGTTTCATGTGCAGGGAAGAAAGAAGCGAGTGGAAATGTAGTGGTGTAGGTATGGAATGGAGGGTTATGAGGATGAATGGTGGTAAGGGGGTCCACAGGTCTTCTGGACAAGTTTCTAGCCCTTTGATCCTTTTCTTGAATTGATTTCGAGCTCTTTGTGATTTCTATAGGAGCTTCTTATAAAACAGACAGTGCCTCCTGTAGGATGCACAGATTTTAGAAAAAAGAAATACCAGGGGATGGAAGAAGACAAAACTGATGGAAGAGGGTCTAGAAAATATGTAAACAGCTTGTGTGTTGTCCCCTTTTCCTTCTTTGGTCCTCCTGCAACCTGCAATGCACTGAAGAAGAAGTTAATTTTTTCTTTTTCTATTTTTTTTTAAGAGATAGTTAGGGCGCCTCCAGGAGGTTTTCACCGTACTTGCCTACCCTGGGTGCCTCCAAGGGTAGGTTTTCACCCAGGGATCTTTATTCTCCTTATTTTTTTTATTTTTTTTAATTTCTTTTCATTGAGTGGTGTTGGTCATTTGAAAATGTATATATTTACCATTTATTTCTTTATAATTTCCTTTAAATCATAACTCCTTTACATTCTAAGATGGTAATATGTCAAAGAATTATGATAGAATTAAGGAGATTTGTGATTGATCAAAAATAAATAATTATTGTCTTTTTCTATGCAGAAAGTGAAGGAAATAGAAAATCATTATTCGGGAGGAAAAAAACAAAGCAGAAGCAACTGCTATCCCTTTGACAAGAAGCCATATCTAGACGAGGAGATCAGGATCAGAGCACATGGTCCAAGAAAAGGAAGAGAAAAAATAGATCAATGCAAGAAGACAAAATGATAAGTTGGAGATCAAAGCTATGGCGAATCCCTCAGGATCCTTTGATCTTGAGGGATCACTGCTTCAAGACTTATTTGTAGTTTTGATACTTCCGCTTGGCCATTATAAAAAAGGACAGCGTTGCTAGCCCAAGGGGTGGATATTATTGTTAATTTGTATAACTTATTGTTGTAATCTTAACTTTGATCATCAACTCTCTTTGAAGAGCGATAGCTATAAAATTTCCATTTATGATAAATATATAACTCAATTGCTATTCCATTATCTAATCCTGGAGTAACTGCAACAATGCTTCCTTGGTGGCTAAGGGCCCAACCCTAGTGGATTACTTGCTTCTTGTATCGTTATTTTACAATTACAGTCGTGTGTGGTTTGATTTCTTTTGCATTTCCTTAACTTTCTTTACTCAGTAGTCCTTTGTTTCTAAACATTTCACTGAATTGCTCTATTATATTGAAATTGTAATTGGATAGCAAGATTGTTATTTACAACCGAAACGTTATGTTGTTCATTCTGAAATAATATTGCACTACCTAATTCAGATTCTGTTGTTCATTTACAGATTGATATTGTTGTTCATTTATAGTTGCAATTGTTGTTCATTTAGCTACGGTTCACTTACAATTGTGATTGTTGTTCATTTAACTGTCATTCAATTATAATTGCAATTTTCGTTCCTTTATAACTGTGGTTAATGTCCTATATTCTAGAATAAGATTACTGATTCAGTTACTCTACATTTGCTATGTGGTTACGCTTAATTCAGTTTGTTGTTCCTTTCTTAGATTATTGTTCAATTCCTTTATTAGTTAATATTGCTGTTAAATTCATTTTGGTTAATATTACTGCTTAATTCATTTCTGTAGATTAAGCTTTGCTGTTCAATCTTTTCAATAGATTTAGTTGTTGTTTCTTTTCTCTTAATCAAATTGTTATTTCCAGTATTTTCTTTAGTGTGAATAGAAAGATTCACAACTGTAACGAGAATTGACTACAACTATCTAAGTTCTCAGCTGGGAGGTCTTTTCTGTGATTGATTTACATTTACATCAGTTTACAGGGGAAATAGTTATCATTACTGCATCCTTGACTGATGGTTGTTGTAGTTTCTTGAATGAGTGATTTAGTTACAAAGAATTTAAGTTTCTTGCCATTACAATTAGATTTTGTTTCCAGCATTCATTTACTTTTGTAAATCACTATACTACAAACATTACTCTTGAACAAGTGACCGCCTTAGACTGAGCACACTATTGAGAGTAGTGGTGCCAAAGAAGAATGGAAAGTGGAGGATTTGTGTAGATTACATTGAATGAAACAAAGCAACCCAGAAAGACCACATTCCCCTTCCATTCATTGATCAGGTATTAGAAACATAAAAAGGAAAGAAATTCTTTTCTTTCTTGGATGGCTTCACTGGATACAATCAGATTCAGATTGTCCCTGAAGACCAGGACAAAACTACTTTTACCTGTCCTTGGGGAACATTTGCTTATAAAGTCCTACACTTTGGCCTATGCAATGCCCCTGTCACATTCGAGATGGCCATCCTCAGCTTCTTTTCAGATTTAATAAATGAGGGGCTCAAAGTGTATATGGATAATTTCACACCATATGGAGACGATTTTGAGCCAACACTAGACACATTAGAAAAGGTGTTGCAACGATGTATTGCCACCAGGCTCTACTTGAGCCATGAAAAGTGCTATATGATGATTCCCAAAGGGCTCATCCTAGGTCATTATATCGTAGAAGCTGGAATACAGGTTGATCCGGCCAAAATTCAAATAATTTTTTTAAGGCCTACTCCTACCACACAGGCAGAGATATGCATTTTTCTAGGATTTTTTTGGTTATTATAGGAGATTCATAGAACATTTTTCTCAAATAAATGCACCCCTATACACATTGACAGGGAATGTTGATTTTGTTTGGACAGATGAATGCGAACATGCTTTTGAGGATCTGAAAAAGCTTGTGTCAATAGCCCTAGTGCTCAAATGCCCAAATTGGGACCTGCCATTTCAAATTTCATTAGATGCTTCAGACACAGCTATTGGAGTAGTCCTTGGGTAGGAAGAAGACAAAATACCATCCGCAATTTATAATATTAGCAAGAATTTTTATCCTATTGAGCTAAACTATACTGTTACTGAAAATGAGTTTCTAACTGTAATACATGATGTAAATAAATTTAGGCATTATATCACTGGATATACTGTTGTTTTATATACATATCACTCTGCCATAATTTATTTAGCAAATAAACCTATTACAAATGGTAGAGTAACAAGATGGTTGATCTTATTACAGGAATTTGACATCACAATAAAAGATCGACCTGGGAAAGAGAATCTTGTAGCTGACTTTCTCTCACGAATGCTGAAGCCAGCAGACGCAGCAGCAGTCGAAGATCAATTCCCAGATAAACATTTGTTTGTTGTCACTGTCAAGACACCCTGGTATGCCGATGTTGCAAATTATTTAGTAGTAGGAAAATTACCAAAGCATCTAACCCCCAATGAAGAAAACAGATTGTGCAACGTAGTACCTGATTTTATTGGATTGGGGACTACCTATTTCATATAAGGGAAGATATGCACATCAGAAGATGCGTCTATGAAGACGAAATATTTGACATTATGAAAACTTGCCATGACGGACCGTGTGGTAGACACTTCACAGATCAAAGCACTAGTCACAAGGTTTGCAAACAAGTTATTCCTAGCCCACAATATTTAAAGACGCTAAGAAATTTGTTCAAGCCTATGACAGTTGCCAAAGAGCAGGACTCCTTGGACATTCTGACGAAATGCCTTTAAACCCACAGTTAGTAATCAAACAATTTGAGCGTTGGGTGCTTGATTTTTTTGGTCTAATCAATCCATCATCAAATCAAAAAACATATGTTCTAGTAACAACAGAGTATGTTACCAAATGGGTTGACACAGAGGCACTTCCAAGAGCTACAGAAGACTCTGTGATTCCTTTCTTGTTCCAAATATTTGTGCGATATGGCCTCCCAAGGGACATAATCACAGATGGAGGACCGCAGTTTGTAGGTAATAAAATCAATGCAACATTAAAAAATTATCACATTCAACACAAAATTACCACTCCATATCACCCACAGGAAAATGGCCAAGTAAAGAGCACGAATAAAGTGATCGAGGCAATATTTACAAAAACCATTACATCACACAAGTGTGATTGGGATTGAAGATTTTCGGATGCCTTGTGGGCATACCGAACAACGTGGAGAAAAACCACCAGTTATTCACCATATCAACTAGTATTTGGAGAGGAACCCATCTTTCCAATAGAGTTTGAAATACAAACATTAAGAACAACACAGGAGATCGGTTTGAATTTAAATGAGGCCCAGACTAACATATTACAACAAATTAACGAGCTAGATGAAATTAGGCTCTCGTCTCTTCAAAACACTTCAATAATTCAACAACAGAGAGAAAAATGGCACGATGCCCTGATCAAAAAGAAAATCTTCCACGAAGGAGATTGGGCACTCCTATATGATTCCAGGTTTTAGGATTTTCCATGAAAACATCAGACTCGATGGATTGGACCGTATGAAATCCAGAAAGTGCATGAAAATGCCACCATTACTTTGACTACTATTGATGGATCTGGACATACCTTTAAAGCAAATGGCCACCGAATGCGACTGTATATAAACCGCTTACTCAGGAGTCCTTTTACCAGTAGATCCGGGAAGATTCTGATATGCATATTCTTGCTCAGGAAAATAATCCTTCCTCAGCATTGGTTCACTAAATAATTTCATTCTTCTTAAATTTTGTACATAATTTTTTCTTTTCTACTTTTATAAACTACTTTCTGTACAGATTTTTGCATTTCTACATTTTTTTTCATTTGTTGTTCCTTTCCGAAGGAACAACCTTTCCACCTTTTTGCTATTCCTTTCCGACGGAACAACACTGTTGCATTTTTGTTGTTCCTTTCCGAAGGAACAACATTTCCACATTTTTTCTGTTCTTTTCAGAAGGAACAACACTTTTGCATTTTGTTTTTCCTTTCTTAAGGAATAGCATTGCCATCGTTTTGTTGTTCCTTTCCAAAGGAACAACACTTTTGCATTTTGTTGTTCCTTTTCGAAGGAACAACATTTCCACTTTTTTGCTGTTCCTTTCCAAAGGAACAACATCTTCGCATTTTTGCTGTTCATTTCCGAAGGAACAACACTTTTTATTTTTTCTTGTTCCATTCCGAAGGAACAATACTTTCGCATGTTGTTGTTCCTTTCTGAAGGAACAACATCCCTGCATTTTTTTTGTTTCTTTCTAAAGGAAAAACAAATTTCATTTTTTTGTTGTTCCTTTTCGAAGGAATAACATCTTCGTATTTTGTTATTCCTTTCCAAAGGAACAACATCTACGCATATTTTTTGTTCCTTTCCGAAGGAACAACACTTTTGCATTTTGTTGTTCCTTTTCCGAAGGAACAGCATCCCTGCATTTTTGTTGTTCATTTCTGAATGAACAACACTTTTGTTTTTCTGTTGTTCCTTTCCGAAGGAACACCACTTTCGCATTTTGTTGTTCCTTTCCGAAGGAACAACATTTCCACATTTTTGTTGTTCCTTTCTAAAGGAATAGCACTTTCATTCTTTTGCTATTCCTTTCCGAAGGAACAACACTTTAAGTTTTTGCTATTCCTTTTCGAAGGAACAACACTTTCATTTTTTTTTTTTGCTATTCCTTTCTGAAGGAACAACATTTCCGCATTCTTGTCGTTCCTTTCCAAAGGAACATTACTTCCTCTAGATTGTTTTGCCATTCCTTTTAAAGGAACAACCCTCCTTCACTTTTTTTTCCTTTTTACCATTCCTTCCGAAGGAACAACAATTTTGATTTTGGATGATCTTAGGCTGTTTCGCCAAAGGAGTGGTATTTTATTTTGTGCTTGCTTTATTCGCTATTTTGTTTAAGGAATAGTTGTTGTTCCTTAAGAGGAACAACAACTTTGAGTGTATTTTTTTCTTTTGCTTGCTATTCCTCTTAAAGGAACCACAGTTTTTGCGTGAAGATGTTCTTTTGCTGTCCCTCTTAAGGAAAAACAGCTATTCCATCTGAGGAACAACACCTTTTAAGTCCATTTTTTTGTTTTTGTGTGAGTGTGTGTTTCATCGTTTAGAGGATTTTCATGAATGATGGTTCATTTAAGGCACAGCTATACATTTATGTAAGAACACAAGAACTATAGGATACTGAAATCAGCAAACCAAAGAAAAATCGTTATCTTTAGAGAAATTGCTTTGAATCGATAAGAAAAAAAGGAAAGGACACAACTATATATTACTTTGTTGTCTTTATGTTCACTAAAACCAATTTGATTGATTATTTTTATCATGTTGGTTCTTTCTTAATTCTTCATAATTCTCTTTGATCATTATTATTGAATAAGAATAAGGCCATATTTTCGTCTATTGATATGTTCAGACTTCTTTCACCATCCCTACTCTTAAGGAGTGTTGAGCCATCCTCTGTATATAAATAGGAAAGTGCTATATAAAAGAAAAGGAAAAAGAGAAAAATATATATATGATGACTAACATGATTTGTCAATTGAAGGATAGGGGGTCTCATCAAGAGCCATCCTACCATGATCATAAGGAAGCAAGTGAAGTGGAATTCCCACTATGTCCACCACACCAGGGATATGATCCAAGAGGCATATCAGAAAAATAAAAAAAGTCCTTGGAACAAGAGGTCTCATCACAAGCCGGCCTGCCCACCTTTCACTCCTTCCTGGTGAGTGGCATTTTGATTCATCTAGTTACCAAGCCAGCACAATGGCCTCCATTGTGACATCGCGCAGCACTTTCCTAGGCATACACAAAGGATTATGGTTCCAAGGGTAAAACAAGCAACTCTATCAAGGTTATGGACAACTATGGGCAACAGAGCTCTACTGATGGTATTGAAGTCATATTTTTCATACACCAATAGTCATTATAAACCCTTTTTCTTATATTTTTATATTGATTTCAAATGAGATTATGTTATATAACCCTTTCGAACCTTTTATACATGGAAAATTATTTATAAATCAATCATAATGGTTAAAGTGGATAATGACCGCATAAGAATATTTACTTACGTCAGCTGCCCTATCCTCTATTTTTAGCATCATTTCACATCATTCCCATATCTATTTGCGATTTTCGTCATAAGCCTCGATTTTAGTAATCCGCTGATTTTTGTAATCATGTCATGGATATATACATCATTCCTCTATTTTACTGTATGACTGCAGTCTGGCATGCTTCTCCTTTATTTGCCAGCCGAGGACGACCTATCACATTTCAGGGGGCATGGGTGACCTCCATAATACACTGGCATACGTGTCAACTCATTATTTGGAGGTACTATGACTCCATCAAAACTCGGGAATAGCAAGTTTAACGATATTAATATTTCCTAATATGCACAACTTGTTGTTCCATCGCCATTTCTGTTTTTTTACTCTATAAAAATTAACAGTGTGCTAAAGCTTTAACAACTGCTTGTTCCATCGTCAATTCTGTGTTTTTGTTCTGTAAAAATTAACAGTGAGCTAAAGTTTGAACAACTTGTTGTTCCATTGTCATCTCTGTGTTTTTGTTCTGTAAAAAGTAACAGTGTGCGAGGCTTGAACAAAATGGGAGACAGATCAATACGCAAAGAACCGTAGGTGTTAATGATCTCTGATGCTGCACATGAAATTTTAATGACAGCAAGATGGATTGCCTACCTTAACTAACTACAGCAGTCTAATGAGACGATGGCCATTGAATTTCTGCAGAATTTGCAGGAGGATTGTTCCATGGTGAGGGGGAGGCAAATAACAGTAATAGATGTGATAATTGATAAAGTATCGGGATTGCCAGCTATTGGACCAGTATGGACCAAGAAAAAAGTGAGACTTCAAGACACTATAACCATCTTCTGGGATGAAGGACAGAGCCTTACTATCAAAGGAAAAGGAGTTCTGCCTACAACCCTAGGAGAACCTTGGGTAGAATTAGCCAGAATTGTGCAAAGCTACATCACTTGCGATGGTAGAAAAGATGTGGTAAGATCATGCCATCTTAAACTGTTAGCTGTATTAAAACAAAAATGTGCTGTGAATTTTCTCGCATAATTAAATTCTTTATTGCATGATGCTGCTCAAAGTATGAGAAAATCTCGTCATGTAGAAATGGTAGTAAGTCATCACGACTTAATTTGGCTAATAGTTGGTTCTAGTCTCACTCAACAATAGAGTAGTTCGGAAGAATTGGTATTCTCAATAGATGGTGGGTTGGCCTTACCAACCACAAAATGAAAAAGAATTGCTAGCACATCATGGTTTTAGACCACTACACAAAAATCCTTCTCCAACATATTCCCTAACTTCCTTGCATGAAAATTACAATGTTTTCATGAGGGCATGAAAAAGGGTAAGCAGGGGGGTGTGTTGAGCATTGGAAAAGGTATGTATTTACCATTTATTTCTTTATCTTTTCCTTTAAATCATAACTCCTTTACATTCTAATATGGTAATATGTCAAAGAATTATGATAGAATTAAGGATATTTGTGATTGATACAAAATAACTAATTATTGTCTTTTTCTATGCAGAAGTGAAGGAAATAGAAAATTATTATTCAGGAGGAAAAAACAAAGCAGAAGAAACTATTGTCCCTTTTACAAGAAGGCGTATCCAGACGAGGAGATCAAGATCGGAGTGCATGGTCCAGGAAAAGGAAGAGAAAATGCGGCATCAGCGCAAGAAGACAAAATGATAAGTTGGAGATCAAAGATATGGTGAATCCCTCAAGATCCTTTAATCCTGAGGGATTGTTGTTTCAAGACTTATCTATATTTTTGATACTTCCACCTGGCCATTATAAAAAGGGACAACGCTGCTAGCCCAAGGGGTGAATATTATTGTTAATTTGTAGAACTTATTGTTGTAATCTTAACTTTGATCATCGACTCCCTTTGAAGAGTGATAGTTGTAACTCTACCATTTACAATTAATATATAACTTAGTTGTTGTTCCATTATCTGATCTTGGAGTAACCGCAACAGTGCTTCCCTGGTGGCTAAGGGTCCAGCTCTAGTGGATCACTTGCTTGTATCATTATTTTACGATTACGGTCATGTGTGGTTTGATTTCATTTGCATTTCCTTAACTTGATTTACTAAGTAATCCTTTGTTTCTAAACATTTCACTGAATTGCTTTGTTATATCAAAATCGTAATTGGATAACAAGATTGTTATTTACAACCGAAACGTTATGCTGTTCATTTTGAAATAATATTGCACTGCCTAACTCAGATTCTATTATTCATTTATAGATTGATATCGTTTTTCATTTATAGTTTTGATTATTGTTCATTTAACTACGGTTCACTTACAATTGTGATTGTTGTTCATTTAACTGTCGTTCAATTATAATTGCAATTGCCATTCCTTTATAACTGTGGTTAATGTCCTGTATGCTAGAATAAGATTACTGATTCAGTTACTCTACATTTGCTGTGTGGTTACGCTTAATTCGGTTTTTTGTTCCTTTCTTAGATTGTTGTTCAATTCCTTTATTAGTTAAGATTGTTGTTCAATTCATTTTAGTTAAGATTGTTGCTTAATTCATTT
This sequence comes from Pinus tabuliformis, assembly GCA_031772625.1. Lineage (NCBI taxonomy): Eukaryota > Viridiplantae > Streptophyta > Pinopsida > Pinales > Pinaceae > Pinus > Pinus tabuliformis. The sequence goes on along the minus strand of CM062811.1, from coordinate 533,273,250 downwards.
ATGTAGATTAAGCTTTGATTTTCGGTCTTTTCAATAGATTTAGTTGTTGCTCCTTTTCTGTTAGTTGAATTGTTATTTCTAGTATTTGCTTTAGTGTGAATAGAAAGATCCACAACTATAACGAACATTGACTACTGATGTCTAAGTTCTCAGCCTGGAGTTCTTGTCTGTGATTGATTACATTTACATCAGTTTATAGGGGAAAGAGTCGTCATTAATGCATCCTTGACTGATGGTTGATGTAGTTTCTTGAGTGAATGATTTAGTTATAAAGCATTTAAGTTTCTTGTCATTAGAATTAGATTCTGTTTCCAGCTTTCATTTACTTTTGCAAAGAACTATACTGCAAGAATTACTCTTTAACAAGTGACCACCTCAGACTGAGTACACTCTTCAGATAAAAAAATCATCCCTAGATTGATAATTAATGTAGGGTAAATAGGGGTTAAAAGACACCTTTTTATTGCTCAACAAATGGGTGGAATGGAGGCAAAGACTTGCTCCACTAGCAACACTATTTTACTCAGTTTTTCAATGAATTCTTGCTTGGAGAGGGGCTTCTTGTATATTTTCAACCTATGACTATTGAAAAGCATGGGGATGGCTTCTTCATTGATGGTCTTGATCAGAACTGAACAATTGTCATTGCACTTTTCTACTGTGTACGGTCCCAGCCATCTTGTCCTCATTTTTCCCTTGAAATCTTTATACCTTGAGTCAGACAGCAGCGCCCAATCTCATTCTTGGAATTGCTTCTCTTTGAGGTGTTTGTCATGCCATATTTTCCTTTGAAACTGGACTACCTCTGTGTGGACAAGGGCCTGCAATCTTTGTTCATCCAATCCATTCAAATTGGAGTAACATTTACTTCTATGCATGGCTGAGATCTAGGTCCAGCTGAGCTGCCATCCTTAGTGTATTCTATTCAAATTCTATTAACAATAAAGGCTTCTTTCCATAGACCAGCTCACAGGCTGTGAACCCTGTGGTGGTCTTCCATGTGGTGTTATAGGCCTAGGTGGCCTCAACCAGTCGATCTACCCAATATTTTCTGTTGTTGCTCACCACTTTGGTCGAAATTCCTTTTAGGGCTCTGTTTGTGACTTCCACCTGTCCATTTTCTTGTGGATGGTAGGGGGCGGAAGTCTTGTGATTGATTCTGTGATGTGTGAGAAGATCTTCAATAAGATTGGAGGTGAACTGACTTCCTTAATTTGTGACTAATTCCATTGGATATCCAAACTTATAGAAGATTTTCTCCCTCAGAAACTCAACTAATTTCTCTTCGGTTGTTGCCTTAATTGCCCTTGTCTCTACCCATTTTGTCAAATAATCGGTGCACACAATGATGTATTGTTTTCCGTTTGAGGGAGGGTTGATAGGACCCACAAAGTCCATGCCCCACTTCTCAAATGACTCGAGAGTCAGTTGAGGCTGTAAGGGCATCTCATCCTTTGGAGTAGGTTTCCCCATCCATTGACACCGATAACATTGGCTGACATACCTCCTCACATCTTGATGAAGAGTGGGCTAATAGTATCTTGCTTGTAGAATTTTGAAGGCAATCCTCTTTGCTGCAAAATGTCCTCCACAAGGCCCATCATGACAGGTCAGAAGGATGTCAAAGACTTCCTCCTCACTGACACATCTTCTCAGAATTTGATCTGGGCTAAGCTTGAAGAGATGCCCCTAATCCAAGTGAAAGGGGTGCTTTTCCTCACGCTTTTTCTCTTCTCTTTGGAGGACAAGTGTGGTGGGAACTGTGCTGAAACCAAGTAATTCGCTATATCAGCCAACCATGGGGAGAGTGCTGAGATAGTGAACAAGTGTTCATCTGACATCTGATCATCCACCGTTTCGTCTTCACCTGTAGGAAGATTTAGTCTAGACAAAAAGTCAACAACAACATTTTCCTTATCAGGTTTATCAATAATGGTTAAATCAAACTATTGTAATAAGAGAAACCATCTAATGATACGAGCATTCACATTTGGTTTATTCATCAAATACTTGATTGCAGCATTATCAATGTGTATAGAGGTCTGATAGACTATAATATAATGTCTCAATTTATTTAAGGAATGGACAATAGCTAGGAGTTCTTTCTCAGTAACCATGTAGTTTAACTCTACCTTTGACAAATTCTTTCTTATAAAGTATATGGCATAAGATAACTTTTCATCAATCTTTCCTAAGGCTGCTCCTATCGGTTTGTTCAAGGCATCTGTATGAATGTGGAAAGGTAGGGCCCAGTTTGGACCTATCAATATTGGTGCAGTCACAAGTTTACTTTTCAAGATATCTAGGGCTTCTTGATAGTTGTCAGTCCATATGAACTTGACATCTTTCCCCAAAAGACCAAACAATGGAGAGGCTAGTTTACTCAAATCCTTAATGAATCTTCTATAATATCCTGCTAAGCCTAGGAAGCTTTGGACATCCATCACCTTTTGAGGAGGTGGGACCCTTTATGATGGAAATTTTGTTGGGGTCCACCTATAATCCTTGCCAAGAGATTGCATGACCCAGTACGGTTCCTTCAGTCATCAAGAATTCACACTTTTCAGGACTGAGGGACAAGTTCATTTCAATACACTTGCCCAAAACTTTTCCCAGGTCAGACAAAGCTTCCTGGAAGTTAGAACCATAAGGAGTAAAATCATCCATATATATATTTCCACTGCATCATGAACCAGTTCAGAGAATATACTCAATACTATTCTCTCGAAAGTGGAGGGAGCATTGCACAATCCAAGAGGAAGGACCCAATATGCAAAGGTTCCCCAAGGACAAGTGAAAGTGGTCTTATCTTGGTATTCTGGGTTGATTTGGATCTGATTGTACCCACTAAACCCATCTAGGAAGGAGAAAAAAATTTCCCCGCCAGGCCGTCTAACACTTGATCTATGAAAGGCAAAGGAAAATGGTCTTTTTTGGTGGCCTTGTTTAGTTCCTGATAATCGACATAGATTCTCCACTTACCATTTTTATTTGGCACCAACACCAAAGGAGATACCCATTCACTGTCGGAGATGGGGTAGATGAATCCTGCATCCAATATCTTTTGTAATTCTTCCTTGACAATGTAAGTAAGGGTTGGATTCACCTTCCTTTGGGGTTGTCTAACTGGTTTTCAATTCTCCTTAATGTAAATGTGATGAGTAAAAATTGAAGGGTGCACTACCTTCATCTCCTTATATCTCCAAGCGAAAGCATCCAAGTGGGTTCTCAATAGGCTACGCAATTCCTTCTCCTGAGAGGTGGATAGGGATGAGTTGATTTTCAAGGTTCTTTCTGGGTCGAGCTCCATATTCTAAATTTGGAGAGAGGTCGGTTCAGACACGTAGAAATCAACTAAATGACTGTCATGGGTTTCTTTCACTAGCTCTTCTAATAGCAAGTTGATAATTTTAGGGGCGAATGTTCGCCCTTTGGCGAAATTAAGGGGTTTTAAATTTTTAGTGGGCGAATATTTTGTACCATAGTACATTTTTACAAATCAACTCAAATAGCCCACCTTATTTTAAGGGAGAGGGTAAAAAAGGTAAATTTAGCCCTTGAAATTAGGACTTACAACCTTCCATTCGCCCATTTTCAAGAATAGGTTTTATTGAAGTGAATCCATTCGCCCATTTTCAAGAATAGGTTTTATTTAAGTGAATCCTATGGGCCAAATACCATATTTATAAAAGTGGTATGGTAAATTAATAAAAATATAAATAAATGAGAGGTATGGTAAATAAATAAAACATTTTTTATATTTACTCCATAAGTCACCTTATATACATGTAAGGGTGTAAACAAATAAAAATATAAGTAAAGTGGAGGTATGTTAAATAAATAAAACGTCTTTTTATACTTACTCAAAAGGTATGGTAAATAAATAAAAATATAAATAAACTAGACGTATCGTAAATAAATAAAACCTCTTTTTATATTTAGTCCATAACCCTCGTTTTATTTATGAAGGCTCAAGAAAGAGGTTTTATTTAAGTGAATCCTATGGGCCAAATACCATATTTGTAAAAGACGTATGGTAAATTAATAAAAATATAAATAAACGAGAGGTATGGTAAACAAATAAAACATTTTTTTATATTTACTCCATAAGTCACCTTATATTTACGAACACTCAAAAAATGGGTTATATTTAGGTGAAACCTATGGCCAAAATACTATGAGACAAATACCATGGACTAGATTGTTATTAATACCATGCAAAAAACCATTATTAACCCTAATATTAGAATTAATAAAAATAAAAATTGGCACATGGTATTAACCCATGGTATTCATCAAAATGGAACATGGTATTCACCCATGGTATTCACCTGGAATGTAGCCTATTTAAATGGGGGAATTAAACCAACATGTAGCCTATGCTAAGATTCACTAGGACTTTACAAAGTTTTATTATTTAGTGAAAAACTCGCCAAGATCTTACAAGATTTTATAATTGAGTAAAATATTCACCATGCCTGGTGAGAGATTCGCCAAAAAATTATATATACATATTGTATTATTGATAAAATCACCTTCCATTTTTCCTATATACCATGGAGATTCACCCATTTATTATATTTATAAATTTAGGGGGGGTTCTTAAAATTTTCCCTGATGGCAACATACTGGGGGGTGGATTTTGAATCAAGTTTTCAATCATATCATCCTCACTTTGTGGTTCCCCCCCACATGGTAGCCTCTACTACACACAGTGGTGCAAAATAGACTTCATCCTCATCTTCCTCCTCCAACTAGATAGATAGGTCATGTTCTAACAAAGGTTGGGTAGGAGGATATAGGACTAGCTTCTTGGACATATGTCCATTCTTGATTGTCATGTTCCTAGCTTGAAAACTGATGTAGGCATCTGCAGTAGCCAACCAGGTTCTTCTCAGGATGAGAGGATACCCAGTGATATTTTCCTTTGGCTGGAGAACCAGGAAATCAGCAGGGTACTCCCAAGAATCGATGGAGACCATTACATCTTCCACAATCCCTTCAGGGGTCACGGTGGAGCGGTCTACTAACTGCAGTACTATTGTGGTCTTTCTCAGGGAGCACTGGAGGTTGAGCTTGAGCATAGTGTCCTTGGTCATCACATTAATGGCAGCCCTCAGATCAATGAGGGTATGGGAAATCATGGTGCCATTGATGTGTACATCGACTACCGGGTTTCCAGGGTCTAGATACTTCAGACAGATTACCTGCCCCAACATCAGGTCAGATAGTTGTCCTATAACATTGATGGTTGGGGCATCTCTCTTGCACCTGCCTAAATGCCTAAAGCACTTCTCCTTAATCATTTTGTTGTATATAGGTAAATCCTTTATGGCTTGGAGAAGTGGTATCTTTACACATAATTGCTTCAATTCTCCTAGAAGTTCAGTTTCTTCTGGGGTAGGCTAGGTTGTTCTGGATAATCTCTCAGGAAAGGGTGGAATGGCTTTTGGTTCACTTTCCTCTTTATCTTCCTCATCCTCTTTAGGGGGAGGCCGGTTATCTAGGAGAACCTTCCCAGATCATAGGTTAATCTACTGAATCTCCACAGCATAAGTTGGGCATGCCAATTCCCCACTATATACTTGCTAAGCCTGTCTGTTATTTGGGTTCAGGTTCGGTTGAGTAGGCATTTGGGGTTGCCTTGGTGGAGCAGGAGGTAATGGTTGTGGTTGAGTAGGTGGTGGAGGCAAAAGAGCGGGAGGAGTGTTGTACTGGGGCCTCCACCCCTGATGAGGTGTATTCTACTGAGGCTGTGGCTAAGCATAGGAGTGGAATGAATGAGTAGCTGTTTGAGCATGATATTGAGGTGCATATGACCAAGGAGGGGGTGTGGACCAGGAAGGATGAGTAGGGGGACCCCAAGAAGGCATGCAAGTGGCTTTATTGGGGTTATAATATTCCTGGTATGTCCTTTGCATTCCCTGTTGGTAAGTTCTGGGTCAATGTGCCCTCCTATGGTTCATGAAATAGAGTGGTTCAGTGGCTCCTTCAGCCCCCTAGTATACAACTTTAAGTCCGGGCAAGGAAGGGCACTTATTTGTAGGATGATATTCTTCACATATTGATCACACTACTATAGAGTTCAATGGACACTCATTCCTAGGATGCCTTCTGGTGCACCTAGGGCAAGAAATGGCCAAGGCCCTTTTTGCTTCCTCTTGTTTCCTTTTGATATGCAAGGTATCCATTTGCATGGCAATAATCTGCATCATCTCGCTCTTGAAATCTTCCAGCTAATTTCCAAATTCTCCTTTAAGGGATGAATTGGATGAGGATGTACTACCTATGGGTTGACTTCCCCTACCTCTCTTCCTGGCTGCCTTAGAATGGTTTCTAAACACAGTCTTTATGTCTCATAAGGTAGTTGGTAGATGTCCCCCCCAGCCAGCAAATGGAGGGTATCTAGAAGGTTTTCCGAGACTCCTCTGAGCAGGACCAACTTCAGAGATTCGAGGTCAAGTGTGCGCCTGGTCCTTTAATAACTGTGTTGAAACCTCTCTTCATAATCTTCCAAGGATTCATCACTTCCCATGGTCATTTGGAAGATTTCTTCCTTGGTATCTTTTGACCTACAACAGTCTTGGTATTTGTTATTAAAGGCTTGTTCCATCTGAGCCCAAGTTGTGATGTTGTTGCCAGGTAACTCCATGAACTAGCGCAATGCTGCATCCTTGAGGGTAGAAGGAAACAGTTTCAACTTCTTCTCATCTTCTTCATAGTCATAGGTTCGACATATAACAAAAAATTCAAAGAAAAAGGTATCAGGATCGTTGGTAGTCAGCCCATGGAAGTGAGGTAGGGCTGAAGAGCTTATGTTCTTCATTTTAGTGTCCCCATTGGTCTCTCAGATGGGAAATGTACCCTCTACTCCTTCTCCATTCCCCATAACATTTCTATTTTCAGTGATTGTCTCCGGAGGGATGGTTTCCTCCTCTTCTTCTGCTATAGGATCTTCGTATATCTCTGGTTGTTCACCTATAGGTTCTTCCAGATCACTGCCACCGAAGAAGAGAGAAGGGTGGCTTTGTGATGTGGTGGGGGTGCTGGGTAGGAATTTTCCTGAATTATCTATGTTCCTATGAGACATGAAAGGAAATCTCTTTTTGGGTGATTTTTGCTTTTTCTGCTTGTACCTGCAAAACTAAAGTTGATTGAACAAACAAATTGCAACTACTGAAACAAACTTGCTGAAATGAAATGGCAAAATTGAAATGAAAGCAAGGAAATAACTAATCTACTTGTGTTGTAATGGAAATTGTAGAATTGAAATGAAAGCGAGGAAATGACTAATCTACTTTTCTGAAATAGAAATTGTAGAATTGAAAGGAAAGCAGGGAAATGACTAATCTACTTTTTCTGAAATGGAAATTGTGGAATTGAAATGAAAGCAGGGAAATGCAGAAATTGAAAGGAACAACTACTCTACTTTTGCTGAAATAAACTACTTAGAAGAATGTTGCAGTAGAAAATAGAAGAAAGCAGTAAGCACAAAATTCTCTGACGCTTCCCCAGCAACGACACCAAAAAGTGGTGAGCACCAGTGTTGCAGAAATAATGCTGCAACTCTTGGGGCTTCCTACTTTACTTTTATCAACCCAGTAGTTTGTAACAAACTTTGAAGCGACGGTGATGTATACACAAGTACTAGCTCTTATTGCAGGCTGTCACTTGGTTAGCTGGCGCAAGATCACTAGGAGCTCAAGCCAACTGCTATGAGTTTCCAGAAGAAGCTTTTAACTGTCATGAAAGAAAGCTAACTCTACAGAGACTATTCTACTTGCAGAAAAAGAAAGAAGACTGAAGTGTAATGCAAACCCTAGCAAACCCTAATTTTCCCAACTAACCCTACTTTTGCAGGAAAAGAGATGAAAACTGATGAAATGAGTGCCATTGACTATTGAAAAGGTAAATTGCATCTATTCAAACTACTTCTAAAAGGAAATGAGAAGAAAACATCTTTTTGTATTTTTTTGAGTGTTTTTATGTGAAATTATTATGCTTGTAATTTATCGGATTGTGATTGTGCAGAGGTTTGGTGGGGATGGAGGATGGATTTGGTTTTTGCAGAGGTGGGGGAAGGTGTGGAGAGGTCCTAAGAAGCCCCTGGTACCCTTCTAAAGACTTCCCTTGTAATCAGATTTCGAAAAATCATTTACAGGAAATTCTATGAGGCTGCAGGGGATCTACAGGAGGATCTATAGGAGGATGCCAAGAGCTATTTTTGGAGGTTTTGAACGTGGAAAAATGATGGGAAAGGGTAATTGAAGGCTAGATGAAGGTGTTGAGGTGTCTGGATCTTGTCAAGGAAGATCAAGAGGGAACATTATGGTTGGATTTGTTCAAATGGCAAGAGGGAAGCTTATGGAGAAAAATGCAGGAATTAGGGCACATTGGTAAAATGTTGTGAATGACTTGGGAAATATGTGTGAAGTGAGCTGATTTTGGATGATTTATGGATGTATGGTGAGCTAAGGTATCCTGCAAGATATATGCACATATACTTACAAAAAATGATCAAAGAAATGACTATCTATACCATGGAAAGAGGGAACATTATGGTTGGATTTGTTCAAATGGCAAGAGGGAAGCTTATGGAAAAAAATGCAGGAATTAGGGCACATTGGTAAAATGTTGTGAATGACTTGGGAAATATGTGTGAAGTGAGCTGATTTTGGATGATTTATGGATGTATGGTGAGCTAAGGTATCCTGCAAGATATATGCACATATACTTACAAAAAATGATCAAAGAAATGACTATCTATACCATGGAAATAGAAAGTTCTCTAGCTTGACCTAATTTCTGACCTATCAACAGAAAATGCTGAACAGTAACCTTTGAACAAAAAAACATGCAAAGAGGTCTATTATAAAAGAACAGGAAATGATGTAGGCAACTGAATCTGAAGCAACAAATTTAACTTTTGAATCAATTCATCGCACTAGAAATTGCATGGAAGAGAAAAATTGTTTTTTTGGTGGAAGCAATGGTGCCAAGACCTCAAATCATGATCCTAGGAAGGGTGAAAAGAGATCAGGGCCTATTTTTTTCCTTTTTGAATCTTAGCCTGTTACTGTGTGAACCTACTCAGCAAATGCAAAAAAAGAAACTATGCAAACCATAAAAAGCAACATATTCTAAACAAGGTAAAATAAATCTATGTAACAGAAATTAACTCATGAGCTGAAGCAAAAACATATAAGTACAAAAAAAGAGGTGTTGGGAAAATTGGGTTGGGCACTAACACAAGAGCTTTAGCCCTCTAAAATATATCAGTGCTGGCTTAGAAAATATTTCATCTTTATTATAAAAAATAATAGTCACAATACATGAACTGTCCTAAAAAAGAAACTTGAAAATGAGCTGAACAAGTGCTACACAAAAGTGAAAAAATTCTACTAATGACTGGCTAACCTATTGAGGCTCTAAGCCCCCCATATTTATACAAATGGAATCCTTTAACAACCCTCCTAAAATCAAGGATTTCAGCTTCCCAAAACTACATATAAACAACAGTCCTTCTTTGCTTGCTCGGCTGCCCCTTGGATGCACTAATGTGGCTATTTGTACTCCGACTTTCTGATGGAGAATTCGAGGTAAGGCTTCATAAATGAAGGGTACACCCCCCTACAAATCCTCTTCCCTATTTCCCTTGAATATTGGCTGCCAAATTCTCATAAATCTTTTGACTTTGTCCAAAATTGACCAAAAAATTTTCATAAAGCACAAATTAGATGTCATGGCTTAATGACTAATCCAATTCACTCTATTAGCATAAATATAATAAAAGACATGCAATAAACTAATGAGAATGGTGGATTAAACTGAGTTAGGATGCCAAATGAGCTCATATAATTACCCATTTCTAGGGCTCATCAATTGCAATGGCGAGGTCAAATTCTCTTATGGAGTTGTAGATTTCTAGTCCACTTATGGAGCAGAATCTTTGAGGAATCGAGAGGGAATATAAAAGATTCCTTGAGCCCCAGATTCCCAATTTCTCAAAATTAAAAAATTGGACAATAGATTTTTCACTATTCGACACCACAAATCTGATGGTGCATTCATATTTTTCATTTTCTCACTCTATTCTTCAGCCATATTTCTAAGTGAAATGCAGGTGTCAGCATTCATATGCGAGCAACGATTTCCACTCAATTAATGCCGTAAGATTGATGGCACGAACATCTTCAACAGTTTGACATCTGCTTCTTCAAATGGCGCTTGGTTGTAAGGTATATGCAATGTGTTCATGTACTTCTTTTGCTATGCATTGTGCTGCATAGATCCTTGTTTGATGCTTGATGTGGGATCTTGTTTATTACTTGTTTTTATGATTTCTTCTTGATGTGACACGGAATCGTCTATGTGATGTATTTGTTGTGATGATTCACCATGTGATGTTTTGAGATCCCTTTGTTGTATTCTGATGGGATACTCATGTTTTCATCATGGATGTTTTTCATTGAGATCCCCTTTATGCCATGTTGGTGGGATGCTCATCATGCATGAGTTTGTGTCATACTGATAAGAGTCCTTTTGACTGAGAGTTCATGTAGTGGAACATATCTTGTAGCCACTCCTGTGTGAGTACATTTTCCTTTTATGATAGAGACATCTCCTCTATGTACATCATCACTATTGTCAGCACTTAATGTAGTAGAATACACCATCTTGACACCGGGGCCCGGAGACGTAGTCCCACCTCGACGAACTCTATTACCAACGTCTTCTTATTTTATGTGTTGATGATTGACATGTTCCTCTTCTTTTTCAGCATGTAGATGTATTCATTAATGTTCTTTTAAAAATGAAATCTAACACATCACGAAAGTAAAAGGTCTTGGAAGGGTCCTTTGTCACACCCATACCTGGATAAGATGTTCCCTTAGGAAACAAAATCATAGTTGTTGTAACTTAATTTATTTATTTATTTAGTGTTTTGAAATAAAGTTTTGTTCCTTTTCTGATTTCTCTTATGTTCTTGTGTTTCTTCCTTCAAATTTGTAGTTGTCGTTCCGTTGGTGAATGAGTAGTTGTTGTTCAAAGAATTGAACAACTGATGTTCAGTGAATTGAACAACACTGATTACTTTTTGTGTGTTTTGTTGTTCAATAGATTGAACAATTGTTGTTCAATCAATTGAACAACACTGATTTCTTTTTGTGTATTTTGTTGTTCAATCGATTGAACAATTGTTTTTTAATCAATTAACAACACCGATTTATTTTAGTATGTTTGGTTGTTCAATCGATTGAATGATTTTTGTTCAGTCAAATGAACAACACCGATTTCTCTTTGTATGTTTTGTTGTTCAATCGATTGAACAAAACCGATTTATTTTTGTATGTTTTTCTATTAAATTGATTGAATGATTGAAGTTCGATCGATTGTACGATTGTTGTTCAATCAGTTGAATGCTGCTTGTTCAATCAATCGAATAACACCAATTACTTTTTTCTTTTCTTTTGTTTTTAAATCGATTGAACGATTATTGTTCAATTAATTGAACAACACCGATTTCTTTTTGTATGTTTTGCTGATCAATCAATTGAACAATTATTGTTCAATCAATTGAACAACACAATTTATTTTTGTATGTTTTGATGTTCAATCGATGGAACGATTAATATTCAATCAATTGAACAACATCGATTTCTTTTTGTGTCCTTTTTTGTTCAATCAATTGAATGATTTTTGTTCAATCAATTGAACAATGCCAATTTATTTTTGTGTGTTTTTTTGTTCAATTGATTGAGCAATTGTTGTTCAACCAATTGAACAATATCGTCTTCTTTATGTATGTTTTATTGTTCAATCGATTGAATGATTGTTGTTCAACCAATTGAACAACATCGATTTATTTTTGAGTGTTTTGTTGTTCAATCGATTGAACGATTGTTGTTCAATCAATTGAACAGTTATTGTTCAATCAATTGGATGACACTAATTTTTTTGTATGTTTTTCTGTTCAATCGATTGAATGATTGTTGTTCAATCAATTTAACAAAACCAATTTATTTTTGTATGTTTTTCTATTCAATCAATTGAACAACAATGACTTCTTTTTGTGTGTTTTGTTGTTCAATTGATTGAACATCGCTGATTTTTTTTTTGTGTGTTTTGTTGTTCAATCAATTGAACAACACCAATTTCTTTTTTATGTGTTTTTTATTCAATCAATTGAACAACTACTATTCAATCGATTGAACAATTGTTGTTCAGTAGAACGAACATCTATGATTCTTTTTTTCTTATGATCAATAATTGTTGTTCCATTGCCATTTATTTTTAATCAAATTGTCGTTTTTCTCTTGCATGTTTTCTTAGCAAAACCATCTGTTTGGATTTGGAATTTTGACCCGAGATAAAGGAAAAACAATAATATTAATAGCATTATGACTTGTAAAAGCTTTGATGGTTATATTTATTCCGAAACTGACCTAGTTCATCTGTATAATGACTGGCTAAATATCTTCTTTTTGGACATATCATAAAATTATTTACTATCTTAAATGCCATGTCGGTTTATCTTTCACACTTTCAATTGATAATTCCCTTTGGTATGATGATATAGGAATAAAAACAAAACTTTTATTGGCATATTTTTTTACTTCTCATGCCATCCCTAACTCTTAAGGAGTAAATGAGCCTCCCTCCCTTTACAATAAAAATATGGAAATATGAAAATGCACTACAAATCTTCTTAAAGAGGATAGGGGGTCTCATTATGAGCCAGCCTACTATGATCATAAGGATGTAACAAGTGACATTCTCTTATGGCCACCACACCAGGGTAATGACCTTCTAGATAGTCAAAACTGTGAGAAGGATAGGAGGTCTCATCACGAGCCGACCAGATCACTTTGTGATATCATGGTGAATGGCACTATGATTATCTGGTTACCATGCTAGCATATTGGTCTCTTTATAGAAATAAAAAAAGAAAACCATATAAATACTAAATGAAGGACTCTGGCTCATTTTTGGGTTAAAATGAAACCCTTTCGAGGCTATGAACACCTGTTGGCATTAGTGGTCTGCTTATGGTATTGAAGTGCTATGTTACATTTTCAAATATTATTTATCCTATTATTTCCTAATGATTAATTTATAAAGGTGAGTTTACCATTTCAACAAAGTTTATAACTCTATTAACCGACATGCATGGTAAGCTATATCTTTATATGCATTATATCATTATTGTCCAATCACTCGATACCAACAGTCATCAACATTTATCACCAGTCATGCATTCGTCACCTTTCCACCTAATGTAAATATCTATTTACATAATGATCTTATATTTGCTTTATTCTTTTCGTGGACATTTCAAATCTTTTGATCTGTACTACTCTAATTTCTTTTGTCGTATTTTACGCTTCTTTGATTGATTTTCTGGTTACATTTATGACTTATCGACATCATTTCCCATTTTCCTATTCTTTATGGTTGTAAAATACTTTTTCTAATTGGAGCGGGGAAGGACAAAAAAAAGTACGGGGGGCAACTCTGTTGACAAAGCACACACTATTTCAACTAACAGAAGAGGCTCGAGCAACTCGCGAACGTGAACAATCATTTAGACAAGATGTGTTTGCATGGCTTCCACCTTTTGCATCACTTTCAGCATCAACTCAGCCTACATCAACTTCAAAAAATGCGAATCCATACATATCATTCCAAAATTTTTTGGAGGTAAAACTTGAGGTAAAATAACATAAGTTTTTGATTTATTAAAAATTTAGGAGAATTTCATGAAAATCCATTGAGCATTATTTATCATCATTTATTCCCCATCTTTACTACTTCCCATATTTTAGAGATGTAGAAGATTTCAGTTTGGGGGAGTGTTACATTCATTCATTTATTTATTATGACCATGCTATCATCCATCGATCTCCTTATTCATTTTGAAAACCTCCCTTATTCCATGTTCTTTTACACCAAGCATAGATTTTAACAACAATTGTAGCAACCACTTCAATTTGTTTTCTAGTATAGCACGAGGGCATGCTAATTCTCTAGTTTGGGGGAGGAATTGTTATGCATGATGAATGTTTTCTCATTTCTTCCTCATTTAAGGCATACAATTTAATTTTTATATAATGTAGAAATTGAATGTGTATACCTTTAAAACTATGAACTGAATTCTTGTGATTTTTGGACAACAAAGAGGTATCATTAAAATACACAAACCCAAAAAAATTCAAGTTAAATTACTTTGTAAAATCTCAGAAATCTTACATTGTCACCTACAATGATTTTTCTTATATCTCATGATACATGCATCAAAACGATCCGATTTTTGGATTGTAGAAGCATTAATATGGTAGAAATCTTCTTGCAAAATTTCAGCAAAATCTAGTTTGTCATTTTTGAGAAAATAGTTAATGAAGTTTGTCATTACTTATATCATATTGTGCTGCAACTTCACATACATATAGTTGAAAGTCAATGTGAAAATTGTTACGCCTTCATCAACATTGCTAAAATTGAATATTCATTATCTGAGGAAGAAGTCATTTGTTCCATCAATTTCATGAGTTGGGATGGACATTTTTGTATTATAACTTCGTAATACAAAGGCATCGGGATGCAGGAGGACATGCAACAAATTCAGTTTGAGGGTATGTTGGGCCACTAATTTGTCATTATTATTATTACTTTTTAACGTCTATTTCATCCATTTCTACCATTCTTTATCATGCCATTTATCATAATTTATCATATAATTCCATTTTATAGATATTTATGCTCTTATGGATAAATACTATTTTTCTCCTTTATTTTTAATATATTGAAGATTATTATGGATTATTTTTCCAATGATGGTTTATTAATGAAGTATTTAAAACAACACTCATGATTTTAGCCTCCAAAATCTTTTCCAGATTGCAAATTTGATTTCCAGCTCATAATCAAATATTAGAACTAAAAAATTCGCTGGAATAAGAAGTGACAGTTTTACGTTGGACTTTTCGGACAAATGAAGGTGAATATTGAAAATATGAAACATGGGTTTTGTCTAGAAGAGGCCATATTAGTGTTGTGATAGCAAGCTTTCCAAAATTCGGTTTTCATTGAGAGAAATGCAAGGTTCTTTGAAGGTGATTTTCTCAGGTTTGCTGTTGCGACTGTTTTCCAAATTCTTCCAATTGCAATACCAAATTTGAATTGTTCTTACTGAATGTTGATGGAAAGATCTTTCAGATATGATATTGTTGATCAATTTGTTTTGCACAATCCAAATTTGTAATGGAAATCAGTTTGTAATCAACTTTGTTGTAACTTCCCTTTGCTCTCTATGTATTTAAATGAAAATAGAGATCAAAGAGGAAGGGGCGTAATGAGAGATACTGGGGGATAATTAGGAAATAGGAGATGGAAAATCATTAGATAGGATGTAGGAGATGAGATAAGAGACGAGATATGGGAGATGAAAAATTGTTGAATTGGAGGTAAAGCTAAGAACATCAATTTTATATAATTATTTCTCTCATATGTTTCAATCAAGGAAGTTGTCCATTGAGTTCTACATGTGTTATTTGTAATATGATTTGAGTTATTTCTCAAGGTGGAATTGAGTCTTGGGCATTTTGGCCCACTGCGTTGGACGAGGTACTGCCTTGTGCATCTAAAGTAGTTTAGTTACGTGCTTGTTTCTTTGAATTTCAATCATTGTTCTTTAAAGTAAATTTCCTTTAACTAATTTTTTATTTGCTGCATTTTTCAGATTTATTCTTTCCTGCAATTTCTAGAATTCATTTAATTTGTTGCTCTATTTTATTATTTGAATTATGTTGGGTGTAATAGATTAAATTTCCAATTCAGCAATGCATGGTTTAATTTAGCAATGATTCAAGTTGTGTGATTAGGATAATTATTTTTCCTCTCATTTACTTTCTTCGTTTCAATTTTAGTTTTATTATTCAAGTCTTACCTTTTATTTCTTGTTGAATGAACTTGATAGTATATGACACAATCATATATAACCATTGTTAGATGTTGGTACTGTTATGCATATATTTTTCCAACTGCCTAGAAATAAAAGGACGCTCCTTGGGTTGATAATTAATGTCTAGGTAATTAGTTGTTTTTATTAAACAATTAATTTTATCCAACAACACTTACCATTATCAAATAATGAAGATGTGTACTAAATATTTGTTCTTCTCCTTGAACTTATGAAGATCACCATGTAAGCAATATAACTATATGCATCATCAAAAGAGTCATCCACAAATCTGATCAAAAGCATCAAAACGACTAAGTGGCTCAAGAAACGTATCCCCTGTGATTTCATCATAGGCAATTCATGACCATAGCATAGCATGATGCATCATTTAAACACTTTAAAAACATAAGCATCATCACCATTGATAAGAATCATTATGTACCAAAGAATTCTAAACATAATGTGAACAATGCATTATTAGAAGTATAACATATGCTCCCCCTGAACTTGTGCCAACTGTTCACTGTCAGATCTGATCATTGCATATATTAGTAAGAATCATCAAGGCATCATCATCAACTAGTTATACATCAAGACATCAACAACTCATGAGGGTAAAAAGTACTTCTAAATAGCATCCACTTACTGTAATCATTAGCCATCAAAACATAAAATATAATTGATAATTGTCTGAACCATATCAGACCCTTTTTCTAAGTCTGTACCACTGCTTCTTCATCAAACCAACATATACACGAATCTGTAGTTTTTAACTCGCGTATATACGTGATTTGTCTTGATAATATCTATGTATGAAAATTAGAACATTGAAATTTCATAATTTCAGTTCCCCTTGAGTCTGTTCTGACTGTAACTGGTCCTAGAAATTTTTTGAAACATCAGTTCCGGGAATATCATTATCATGATGGTTTTTCATCAGAGACTCCATTTTACTCCTGTCTCTGGCCATGTGATGAGAAAATTCATCTTCATCTTTGAATGAGCAGACAACAATACCACACCTTATCTGATCTTCCTTTTCCTGATTCTTGGTACATTCATCGTTTTCAAATTTTATGATATAAATGTGCTTATTTGATTGCTTACCATATTGTCTATAGAAATCCATAGACTTGTTCCTACATTCTTTTGCTATATTCCCAAATTTGTTACAAGAATAATATCTTATATGTTTCATATTCCTTCTATAGCAATCAATGGCTTTCTGACCAAACATATTGCAAGAAAAACAATATCCCTTAAAGTACATGGAAGCTGATGATCCTTATATGTGAATGTTATTATCTTGAAACATTCTTCTTCTACACCTCACTCCAACATGTCCAAAATTATGACAGATAGAACATTCAACTTTATTCATCAAATGAAAGAATTGATTAACACTTCCATAGTTAGGAGTAAATGATTTTCCTTGAAGACTTTCTTTCGTTGGTTGTTGATGGGGTTGACCTCTTATCTCCTTGTTTAGCATTTCAAATTTTGCATTAGAATTCCTTGCCTTGGTTTTTGAGCTAGATTCACCTTTAATAGTTTCATGAAAACCAAGACCAGATTCGATGGTAGGAGTCCTTTGACTACTAATAATATCATCGAAAATCTTAGTATTGTCTTGAAATCATAAAATTTTATCCTTTTCTTCTAATTTACCTTTTAACATATTTACCTCAACTTGATATTTCTCTTCCTTTTCTAGATACTTCTTCTTCATGATTTCTTCAAATTTTCTTCCTTCTTCCACTTGTTACCTTAATTTGAGAACCTCATTTTCTTGTTCTTCAAATGCTTGAAGTAGTTCTTCATTTTGCTTATTTGAATTTTCAAGATCTTCTTTTAGAGAGATGACTTCAGCTTCAAGACCTTCACAATAACTGGTTCTTTCTATAAGTTCCTTGGTTGTTGTATCCTTTTCATTCGCTTCATTTCTGAATGATGTTACCTCATCCTACAGCCTTTGACATTGATCTTACTTTTCCTTGAACTGCTTCCTTATTTTGTTTCCTTCCTCCAATTGAGTTTTTAACTTGGTAAACTCTTCTTTGTAGGTACACTCCCTTTTGTCAAATAGATCTTGTTGATCTCTAATTTTATCTATGATCCTTTCAACTTCTGCCTCTATTATATTTATTTCAGTGTCACCCATTAGAGAAAATTCAATTATTTCACTATCACTTTCATTATCTTTAATATTGCATGAACAAAGAAATTTATCACTAGAGGACCAAAAATTTGTACCAGATGCTTCTTTTGCTTGTTCATCTTCAATCTGAGGTCATTCTGAAGTTGAATAATTGCTTCCACCTAATATCCAATTGTCTCTCCTAGAAGGGAGCTACAACCCCCTAGCTCTTGTATTGGATGATATGTTTACCAGTACGTAGGCGCCGACCTACAGAAGGGTACCACATTCACTCGTTCACCAACTGCTACTGGAAGGGAGCTACAATCCCATGATCTAATCACCAACTACTACTTGAAGGAAGCTCGACTTCCTAACTGAAGGCTCCAACCCTCAGCATCCTCCATGGATGACGTTTCATAAATTTTCAAACTGGATATTCCTGGTATACATCAACAAAATATGTAGGCCACGTTTCATCAGATTTTCATACTGGACCCATCAGTAACATTGAAGGTCAAAATCAATCACCACAACTATAATAAAACCATAAAATACAACTGCATCAATGAATCACTAAAACCCAATCATCTCTAAAGAAAATCACAATCAATCAATCTGAACAGTCAAATCACTATCACCAGAACACAGAGCTAAACCGAGAACACTACATCAACAACTAGAACCAATAGGTAGCCTCAAAAATCATATGTCAGAAAGTATACACTACTTCAATGAGGCCAACCTATGTGTATACGCTACTTTCTGTAACCCAACCTGTGTATACCTCTAAATATACTGAATCATAAAACTTCTAAAATCAAAAAATGTACTAACCAAAGACATTATGAATATCTATTGTCATATTATAGAGTTCTAAAGAGATAGCAACAAATATCACACTTCTTAATCAATTAGTCAATCAGACTCAATCTCCTTATACAGTCAGTTTTACTTCAGATCTAATGAAGACATCATTGACAGACATCAGTAAAAAAACATCACTGATTAGATAGATTAGTCATTTCCAGACAACAAGCCCTTCCTCTACATACGCTACTTGGAAGTGCTGAATTCGCATGTATATGCGGATTCACGGAGGCGAACCTGTGTATAGATCTAGAAATAATGACTTATAACTTCAAAACTTTTCAAGACTTCAGATATACCCAAATCATAAAATTTAAAGGATAAAACATGTGTTATTACTCAAATCTAGGATATCCATTGTCAGATAATACAATGATAAGTCATTTCAGGTCTCATGATCCTGATCCACAATTAGGTCTCATCCATCATCAAACACTCAAGTGCATACTTAGTTTAGATCAAGCAAAGCATCAAAAACCCATAACACACATATTTTCTTTTGATCTAACTCTTCAGAAGATTTTCATCACTTGCAAACCTTCATACTTTGATCTTCACCTCCTTATATAGTTTTAATTTTTTCCAATACCTCAAGTCAAAATCACAGTTATGCCGATGGTATTCTTTGACGACATCAATATTATTTGCTGCTCTCATTACTATGGTCCAATAGCATGGTAGGAACCCCTCATAATCTTTAACCTTAATTTTCCATCCCATACACGCTTTTCCTTCTGTGAAACTAAGTGTGTTAGGGTCCTATAATTTATAGGATCTAAGGGTATTTGAGGATTGTATCTTAGGAATCTTATATTGTAAATACTTGTCAATTTTCCAATGATTTCAAAATAAAAGAAAAAATTGAATAAAAAATGAAAAGAGGGTATAAATAACAAAAAGAGAAAAAACAAGAATATTAAAAAAGAATGAAAAATAGAACCCCATCAAAAGAAAAAAAAAGGAATAATACTGAAAGCATTGTAAGTCTAAATGCCAGTATTGATAGATAGTTTTCTTCATCATTGTAAAATAAAGTCTGTGTGCATATTATTCAAAATATCACAATGTCTAGCTACCGTTTTAATCATACAGTGTAATCATGGTTAAACTTCTTTAAATTTCTTTTAAGTTAGGTTAGAGAATAAAATTTTCCCAACAGTTTAATCTCAGTAAATGAGTAGTTAGGTAGAAAATGGCATTGATTCAACTGTTTAATATGAATCAATAGGATAAATAAGGTATAGAATCTAGATAGTTTTTCATTATGTATAAAATAAAATAAGGCGGGTTTGCTAGTCCAAGTGCACCCTATAGAAAAAATAAAATGTTAGTTTAGTTATGGGTAGGTAAATTAGTTGTGTTTATCAATATTTTCCTATGCCATTTTATACTAAGTTAAAGGACATTGGAAAAAAGGCAAAATGTGCATGATAAGATAAAGTTATTTTTATATATATTTCACTTTCCACCTTTATCCTAAGTCAGAAAGAAAAAACAATAAAGTTCATGCGGAAAAGCTTCTTTATCGTATATGGTTAATCGAAAACACTGTCAAGGCATCAGGATATGTCCATGCTCAGCATCCACGGCCCGTGTCATTCTTCAGCCCCACCTCTACATCCTACCTTTACGCCGGGGGTGCGGTCCGAAAAAGTTTTTTCCCCGCCAGGCCCCATCCCTTACATGGGATATTCTCCTGATTTCGCACCCCCCTAGCCGAAACCACTTACCATTCATTACCCCCTCTGAAACCACCTATCCTTTCCCCCTGCTTTACCATGTCCCCACCATGATATATCTACCTCTCACCTCCTACCATGTCACCTAGTCATTAACCAATTGAATGCACTCCAGACAAAACAATCGTTCAACATTAATTTTTACTTCCCAGGTAACAGTTCAAACCTAATTGTCACGTGCCATTTCCAACGAAATATTCATAGCACTGATTTAAAAGCTTCTGAAGGAATCACTCTCCTTCCTTGCTACTGCTCATCGTGTCACTCTCATCCCTTTTTACTTGTTATTCTTTGTCAACTAACAGCTTTGCACAAGGACCATTCTCAGAGCTTTTCCACCACCAGTACTAGACAAACATTGACAGTCCTCTGTCTCCTTTACCTAATAATTTGTTACCCAAACAATCTTCTCGGCAACATCTTTGTCAAATTCACTTATATTTCACTAATACATTCATGCCTCCTAAAATAAAAACCCAAGATAAGCATATTAATCCATGAATCCCTCCCTCTCTAGATTTACATCACATCCCTTTGGCCGATAGGGATTATCATATTAGTGAAACCCAATGTGATTGGGACTTTATAGTATTATACTACTGGTTAGAAGGAAAACATGCAGATAAAGCTGATGAAATTGGGCTATGGGAATCCAATATTCCCCATTACATCTTCCCGATGACATTCCAAGCCCCTGAGTTTACCAAAAATTGTCAGACATGTTATCTCCCTACTCAAAGAGCTATCATGGCCCCATCAGGTGACAATCTCTTTGTAATCACTGCCCAGTCCATTTACCAAATAATGCTAGATCCTTCTATGGAAAATAGTACTCCTTTCTCCTTAGAAGCCCTCACCCAACTTTATCATAAGACGGATTTTACTACCAGAGCCAAAATCTTTGAGATCTTCTTGCCTAAGAATGCCCAGTTACCCAAGAAGAACCCTCCATATCCTTCCTACATCTTCCCTAATCAATCCAACCAAATTATATCCATGATTTCCTATATTTTGGGTTATTATTCCAATTAGTGGGTAGATGAGCCCATTTTAGGCTTCCTCTCCATATTTTCCACAGATAGTAAGCCTTCCATTGTGTTCAATTTCAGTCAATTCTTGGCTCACAACATTCATGAGCAATTTATAAAGTTTCCCACAGCATAGGTGTTTAATGAAACCTACATTTTAATCTATATATTCAATTACTATCAGGCAAATAAATTCAATTTTGTAATTTAGAATCTTGATGGTGCAGTAAATAAGCAGTGAGTGACCTTTTTGGCCTCATTAATCATGAAAGAGAAACTAGAGTTTTCTAACAAATAGTTTATTGAGGAACTTGTTCACCCAACCATGAACATCCTTAATAGTTCAAAAGAGCCCAAAATCAGTGAAGAAATCAAGAGAATTTTGCATCTAATAGATCAGGCCAAGGCTAGGGATTGGTATTTATATCAAGACTACACAGAGATCAGAGTTTATGGTTGTGAATTGGCAGCATACAAACTCCCAAAATACTTCCCAATGAGGATCTTTTCCCTGGAGTATATTAGACAGATGTTAAATTCTGATGATATTCATTTTGTAGTGACCAAGAAGAAATCAAAATTATGAATAAATAAATAGGTGGGCCCATTTATATGTAATACCAGGACAGCAGGTGAAGAAGCAAACAAGATTCTTAAAGAAATGAAGCTTAGTCTGAGTTTTACATGGTCTTATGACCCTTATGGAATTATTTCAAAGCTGAGAGTAGAAAATAAAAGTACTCGTTACATCGATACTTCAAGCCCTAAAATACATAAGTATGAAAATTAGTTGGAATGGATAGAAAACACCTTGCAGGAAGCTGAAGAACAACTCTTTTCTACTTCTAGTTATAGACTCCTGCTCCTCAGGAGAAATCAAGCAAAAGACAAAGGGAGGAGGGATCATCATAAACAATTGAAAGTGAGGTCAAACAGTTCAAGATCAGTTATAGGAAGAGGAAAAAATTGACTCCTAGTACAGATGTGGACAAAGAGACAGAAGAGTAGGTTGCCATCATAATTACATATTCACCACCTGCAATCAAAAAATTTGCGACATCTTCTACTGGACCTTCATCCTCACAGGGTCAAAAGGAAACAAAGTTAGAATCCGAAAGTGTCCAAGGAGAGAAAGAAAATAAATTTTTTGATAGGTACAAGGAGATTGCTCTTAAGAATGAGATTATTAAAAATAGTACCTACAATCAGTTTTGGAAATAGACCTCCAACTCAAAGAGCAGATTGTTGTCTATTTTTGACACAGAGCATGGAAAGATGCAGATGGCCTTCCTTGAGGCCCAAATTCCATAGAAAAGACAACAATAGACTAGAAGAGAACTACCTTTGAGTTCAATTCCAAAGATATTCATCCCATTGATCAAATGGATATGCACAAGAAAACTGGTGGGATGATATCTTCTACAGTGAACAACACTTCTATGTCATTATCCAAGTTGCAGGTTTAATTTGTTAATGTTTAATCTTAATTGAAAATGTTGAAAGTATCCACCCTAGCAAAAGATAATAGGATCAAGTCTTTGGAAGACATGGTGTTAAAGATAGGATGTGATCCCAAAGATGTCAATGTTATAGAGGAGATTATCAAAAAGAAGCATCTAGACATTTCATCCTTGAGAAAACAACTTAATTTTCCAGCCACAAAGGACCCATTGACCAAGGACATTGAAGAAAATGAAGCACAGAAGGCAGACATGATGAAGCCTATTATAGAGAAAAACATACAGATTTGACATATGGAGACTAAAATGGAAAAGATGATAAAGGGGAAAGAAAAAATTTACAAGATGGAAATTGTCCCCTTGAATGCCATACCCATTTCTTAGCTTCCAGCAACAGGAACAACCATTGCAGCTACTTCTTCTACTCATACTGTCAATGCCGAACAGGGCAATAGGACACTAGAGAATATGTCCATCCAGTTAAAAGAAATCAAGACTTTGCAGGATCTACTCAAAGCTTTAGAAGTAAAAAAGGCCAAAGTTGAAGTTTCTCATGTCACTAAAATGCAGAAATCACAGAGACAGTTGGAGCAGTTGCAAGAGCTAGAAATTGATACCTCTATTGGTCAAACCTTGGCCCAAGCCCAGGAAACCATTTGGATGGGCATACTAGATTCTATGAATGAGATTTGGCCTTCTATCCAAATCAAGGCCAAGGAAACCATTTGGATGGGTACACTAGATTCTATGAATGAGATTTAGCCTTCTACCCAAATCATCTCTGATCAGAAGGAGTTGATAGTAAACGCTATAGAAACCATTGTGCAGGGAAGGGAGAAGATTGGTGAGATGGACACATAAGCCTCCAACATTATCAGATTCTTAAATTCTAAGTCAAAATATGAACTTAAAGAACTAGGAATTAGTGACAAAACTGCCACTATTTTCGAGGTCAAGAAAGTCTTGACTAAGAGGAACCTTATTGATCAGTTGGTAGAAAGATGTGAAACGTTGGAGCTGGGAGTAAACAGGTTCTGCAATATAATTGAAGCATTGATCCAGAAAGGGCTTCCCAACATTTATCTAATAAATGATAAAGTGATCACTCGGGAAGACTATGTCTTGAAGATGAAATAAATGGCCATAAGCAGCATCAATTTCAATGTACTAAGGGAAAAATGACATCACGGGTGCTTTTGGAAACCATGTCAATTGATTTCTACATACAAAATGAGGTAAAGCACATTTTTACAGTGAAACTAACTTTTTCCAAATACACAAAGGTAGATGAAATTTACCAGAGGGTAATAAAATAGACCATGACAAATCAAAATATATGGGACGATCTTTGTGATTTACCATATTGAAGAGTAATTCTTCTATAGTAAGACAACGGCCAGCACATTAGCCAACACGATAATAAACCCATCAACAAAACATAGTTTTAGGTTGGCTCAGGAACCAAATCCACAAAAGGAGAGCCACCTTTCCTTCCAAATGTCTACGTGGCTTATTTTTCTTCAAGAGATAAATCGTATTGTTTGTAATTAGGATAATAATATATTTTCGGTTTGACAACGATTTTGTAAATAATTTTTTAATTACTAGTATAAATACTTCACTATTTGAAGTATTAAGGGTTGATTTCTGAATGTAATTTCTTTTGCATATTGTATTTTTCAAAGTACTGGAGCATCAATAATACAAGTACCTTTCACAAGATTCATGTGGTGTAACAAATGGTGATGTGCTCCTTCTGTTTATTTGTATAAACATTTTTTTTCTTTCTCTATTATGCTAAATATCTGAATTCCTTCACAAAAAATGTGATAAATAGGATTTGTTATTTAGAAAACCCTATTTTGGCCGTTGGTAATTTTCATGTTTTCCACTGAAATCAAATTAAGGAATTCTTAATTACTCCTTAATTTCACTGAACCTTACACTTCTGCTATTTCACAATTCATTTAATTTCTAAAAAGATCCAAATAGTGAAATCTAGCTTTCCCTATGAGAACTCCTATAAAAATTGATGCAAAATCCAGTTTAATTTACAAAATCCATAGCCCAATGGTTATAACACTTAAATCAACCAAACAATTTAAATCAAAACAATCAATGTAGTCATAACTAGCCTAAAATTTACATAAAACAAAGCTAAGTTTTACTAAGAGATCCCTCTATGAAGATGGCAGGGCTAGGTCCCAACTTCCAAATTCATTTTGATGTTTTCCTATGTGTTTGCTCCCTTAACCTAAAAAGTACAGAACGGAGACATAGTGGTTACCATACTGGGGAACAAATTCTCTTTAGATCGAAAAATCATTATTCCCTATTATTCAATCAATATTTTAGTTAGGTAACATTGTTATATCGTTATGAAATACATGATCTGAGATTATTATCTTGTATATATTTGAGTGTGTCATTAA
This sequence comes from Pinus tabuliformis, assembly GCA_031772625.1. NCBI lineage: Eukaryota > Viridiplantae > Streptophyta > Pinopsida > Pinales > Pinaceae > Pinus > Pinus tabuliformis. Next base: position 533,247,623 of record CM062811.1, on the reverse strand, counting down.
TTTTGGTTTTTATTAGTTGTGTGATGAATTTTTAATAGACATGGCTATCAAAATAATTTTCACTAGAGCTCACCCTGATCCCAACCCTATTGAATTTGTACATAATCCAAAGAAATTGGCGAGGAAGAAAATTCTTGCAGAGAGTCAAGGTAGTAATAGTCCATTGTATAGGTTCAATTATATTCCTAAGAATAGTCCTTTCTCAAAGGTCTAACTCTCTTCTAAAGAAATTTGAAACTATTGAAGATATAGACTTTGATTTTCCTTTCCAACATAGTTTGTTCAAATCAATATCTGAGAGCTTTGTAGATGCCACTGTTATTGATAAAGCCATAGTGTAACCATATATACCCAAAACCCAGCCTTTTGAAATAGATCCCGATCTTGAATCCTTACAAAAATTTGATAAATTATGGGATCTACTTTCTGTTTTGAACCAAGTCATTGATGAAGCTTATATTCAACAATCTGTTGAATTTTCATCTTTAACCATTGCAACAACTTCTTTGTCCAACCAATCCTCCCATTCTATTAATCTACAACCCCCTAGTCCTACTCATTCCATAGTCTCTACTTCCTCACCGGTAATATCTTAGACTGCTATTCCTACTATCCCTGTAGTTATCACAACTACCCCTACCACAAGTTCATTTTCCAATCAATCTAAAAAACTAGCTATGGCAGGTAGGTATGAACCTTTGTAGTTACTAGGCTAGCTCAATGTTATTCCTGTAGATTACCAGTCCAAAATTCTTACCTTTGACAACAATGGTTCTTATACTGCTCAACAACATTTGGATAGGATGAATGATGTGTTTGACCTTCAAAAAGTAGATGAAGCCAATGTAAAAATGAGATCTTTGGCTCAAAGTTTAGGAGGTGATGTCGAAAAATGGTTTAAGAGTATACTTGTAGGGAGTATAGCTAACCTTGATGCATTCCGTCAAACTTTCTTAGCTAGATGGGAGATCAAGAAAAATCCACTTCAACTCCTAAAGGAATATAAAAGACTGAAAAGAAATCCAAATGAAAGTGTGGAAGAATACTGTGAATGGTTTAATATTGTTTACAATTCCTTTCCAATAGACATCAAGCCCTCCCCTCGCCTAGATTTAATTTATTTTCCTGATGGTTTCGATGTAGACATGGAATATCAAATTATAGAAAGAGACCCAACAACTTTGGAATAAATGCAAACTAATTCTATAAAAGTTGAAGCTAACATCTTAGTCAAGAAGGCCAAATTAAAATATGAATGTGGGGTTACCATAAAAGAAGAACCTTCCACTTCTGCCTCTGATCATAAAATTGATAACTTAGTGAGGGTAGTGGAAAAGATGATGCAAAGAGTAAACATAAATGATCAAACTCAAATGAGAAAGAACCAAAATTATCCTTAAAATAGAAACCAAAATTTTAGAAGGAATGTTCCCCAAATCAAACAAAGAGAACAAAAGGGTCCAGACCAACAGGTTCAACCTCCTTTTCAAGAAGATTACACTGATGATGAGGGTAATATTATTGAAGATTTGGATGATAATCAAATAAATCTAATGGGAATAAATGATGATGAAACAATTTTTCTCACTCAAGAGGAGAAAGAAGTTTTTCTCCTAGCTCAAACTGAACTAGACTCCAAAGAATTAGATGAGTATAAACAAGGTTTTGAAAATTCCATCATGGAGGTCCATAGGAAGTATAACCTTAGGAGAAAAAATAATTCAGACCCTCTCAACAACAAAAACTCTGATAATCCTATTAAAAAATCCTCTGAAATTGATCCTAGGAAAACCACTGAAAGACTTCCTAAGAAAACTATGGACAATTATGGTAAGAAGAAAGTAGAACCTCCTGTTAAAAAGGTAGTTGATATTGTTTCTAAAATTAGTCAAACAAATATCCCAACCAGAAGCCAACAAAAAGAGCCTACAAGTACATAAATTACAGAACAATCTGAACTACCCAACCTAGTTAAGATTCAAACATCGTTCAATATTGAGAATGAATTAGCAAAGCTGGAAATTCTTATTCCTCTAAAAGAGCTAATGAAAAAAAACATGTACAAACCCCAAGTGATGAAAGCTCTAAACATAGGGGAAAACAGAGACTCTGTAAATATGAATGATGACCAACTTGAACTCTTATTTGGACCAGAAGTTGAGGGCAAACCACAAGAAGGAGTCCCTCCATTCTATGTTAGGTTGGATATTCATCACAAGATTCTCCATAATGCTATGTTAGATTTAGGTGCTTCCCATAATTTAATGCCTAAAGCTATTATGGAGAAATTAGGACTTAACATTACTAGACCTTATAAATACTTGTATTCCTTTGATTCTAGCAAAGTAAGATATTTAGGTCTCATCAAATAGTTATGTGTTAATTTAGCTCAAATCCCCGCCAAAAGTCTAGTAGTGGACACAATGGTTGCAGATATTCCCCCTAAGTATGGGATGTTGTTGTCACACTCATGGGGAGGAAAATTACAATGTACCCTACAGATTTATATAACCTTTTACACCATACAAGTTTTTGGGCAGCAAAGAAGACTATATAGGGATACTTTGATGAAATTCATGGTGAGTAGTCAAGACAAGCCTCACAACTATCCACTTTACTCTGTTCACTCAGATTTTGACTCCTTATTTCTTTATAATGATTGAGATATCAACACTCAGGTGATCAATACTGAAACTGAAGTTTCTAAAATATATCCAAACCAAGCACAAACAATAGAACCAAATACTCCTCCTGAACCTCTTTGGAACATGATCTTTGATGGTTCTTGTAGAAAAGATGGTTCTGGAGTAGGAATATGGGTGGTAAGCACATAAAACAATCATGCTGAGTGTCACTCATACAAGCTCAATTTCCAATGTAATAATAACATAGTAGAGTATGAAGCCCTTATATTAGGATTGTAGTTGTTAAAAAAATTAGGTGCAAGAGAATCTCCATTAAAGGGGATGTTGAATTAATTATAAAACAAATTAAAGGAGATTATTCAGCTAAACACCCTAGAATGAGAGCATACAGAAATGTTGTGCTTGATTTTCTAGAGAGTTTTCTTGAATATGACCTTTCTACAATTTCTATAAAACAAAATGTCATTCCAAATAATCTATCTTTTTCAACCAGCTCCTATAAAATGCCTTACCCTAACCGGGAATATACACTGGAAGTGAAACAATGACCAGCTGTACCAGATAATATGAGGTATCGGTAGGTATTTGGAAGTGACAAATAAATTGAAAGTTTTCTGCAACCTGAAGATGAATTTCAAGATGATAGTATAGATTTGGAATCTAAAGTAGAAGATCAAATAGTTGTAAATTCTAATCTAGAATAGAAATTAGAAAACCCTGATGTAATTATACCAATATATAATATTGTAAATAAATTATAATTACTTGTAATAGACCCAGAAAAAGAAGAGTTTGAAACACTTCAGCTAGAGGATAATGTTTTACCTAGAGGTCTAGTTCCATTAGAAGGATTATTTGATTTCAATGATGTGGCTAAAAAGCCTAAGATTGAGCCGACATGAGCAGCAGTAGAAGACTATAACATAGGCACTGAAAAAAACCCCAATATCATAAAATTGTCTAAATCACTCCCAACTACTCAAAAACAAAAATACGTTTCTTTATTCAAGAAATTCAGTGATGTTTTTCCTGGATCTATAAAGATCTTAAAACATATTATACAGAGATTATACAACAAAAAATTCCATTTAAAGAAGTCAAAACCATTTAAACAAAAGCTTCGAAGAATAAATCCAGTTTTAATGCCTTTAATCATGAAAATTTTTATGGTCTAATGTTCGCCCATTGGGCTAATTTTCCATGATTTTTCCACAAAAAAGATTCACCAATTTCCAAATTTTATAAAAGACGATTCGCCCAAATTTTAGAACATAAAATTATTTTACCTTAAAAATTGCCAACATTATATAGAGAAAAAATATAAAATCATTATAAATTTGAATAATTTTACAAATGTATCAATAAAAATTTTATAGTTTGCATAGTAGGGATTAGTGAGATTTTCCTATGTTTTAAAACTTCAAGAAAATTTTCCATCCTTAAAATTTTCATTGCCATTAATTGTGAAGGAAATTAAAAGAATGTATGACTCTAAAATCATAGTTCCTCTTAAGTACTCTAAATGGGTTTCCAATATTTTTCCAACTTAGAAGAAAACAGGTGAAATCAGATTGTGCATAGATTTTAGAAATATTAACAATGTTTCCCTAAAGGACATCTACCCTTTACCAAAAATGGATCATATTTTGCAGAAGGTAGTTGGGTCTTTTAGGATTTCTTTATTAGATGGTTTCTCAGCTTATAACCAGGTTTTAGTCCACCTAGATGATCAAGACAAAACAACCTTTACTACTCCATAGGGTACCTTCATGTATGTGAAGATGCCCCTTGGGTTAATGAATGTTGGAGCCACGTAGATTTATTGTGATCTATCTATATGACATCACGGTTTATTCTAAAACTGATCAAGAACGTATGTCACATCTGAGAAGAGTATTTGAGAATTGTAGAAGGTTTTGGATTTCATTAAAACATGAGAAAACATTGTTTGGCCTTGAAGAGGGAAAACTTCTTGTTCATATCATCTCTAAGGAAGGTATTAAAATTGATCCCAAAAGGATTGAAGCCATTTTTAAAATCAATCATCCAAGAGACATTAAGGAACTTCAATCATTTATTGGTAGAATAAAATTCCTAAGAATATTTATCCCCAGCCTTGCAGAACTTCTCAGAAAGATAACAAACATGCTAAAATGAGATTCAAAAATCAGATGGAACATTGAAGCTAGGAAATAATTTGACCAAGTCATATAAGCATTGACAAAAGCACCAGTCCTTATCAGTCGATATTTAACTAAGGATTTTATAATTTTTTCATTTGCTTCTGAACGTATTGTTGCAGTTGTACATTTACAAAAAAATGATGATGGATTTGAACAACCCATTGCTTTCTATAGCAAGGATATAAGGGATGCTTCACTTAAGTATAATATAATGGAAAAATAGGCCTTTTCATTGATAAAAACAATTAAATATTTCAGAGTGTATATCCTCCATTCTCATTTAATTGCTTATGTACCAAATGTTGTAGTTACTGCTATTTTAACACAAAATGGACTAGATGGAAAAAGAGGCAAATGGATTGCCATCATTCTTGAGTATGACATGGAAATCAAGCCAACCAAGCTTATCAGAGGACAAGGATTAGCAAAATTGATGGTTGAATCTAACCTTAATGCATTGGATATCAACTTTGTAGCTGCATTAGATGATCAAGTGGAATAGGTGACTCCACAATTAGATGAGGCTTTCATGACCTTACCCTAGTATGCAGACCTTATTTTTTTTTTATTCAATTTAAATGATCCTCTTGGTTTAACTAAGTGAAATTCTAGATTTCTAATGTTAAAAGAAGTAAAATTTTTCATCATAGATAATGTTTTATATTGGAAACATGCTGGTGGTATTCTACTCAAGTCTCTATTGAAAGATGATGCAGAAAGAACAATGCACAAGAATTCCATGAAGGTGACTGTGGTGGCCATTTGAACTGGAAAACCACTGCTAATAAGATCCTTAGAGCTTGTTTTTACTGGCCTAATCGTTTCCCTAATATTCATAAGAAGGTAACCTCTTACCATAAATGCCAAATATTTGAGGGGAAAAGAAAGTTATTGCCTCTACCTTTGAAACCCATATCGGTTGAAAGTACTTTCCAACAATCAGGATTGGATTTCATTGGAGAAGTCCATCCACCATCCTCTACCCAACATAAATGGTTCCTCACCACTACTGACTACTTCACCAAATGGATTGAGGCCACACCTTCCAGACTAGCCACAGATGTTATTATCATCAAATTCATAGAAACCAATACCCTGTCTAGATTTGGTTGTCGAAACAATCTCATTATGAACAATGTTGCAACCTTTAGATCTAGGAAAATGATAGATTTAGGCAAAAAATACCATATCTCTTTGGTACATTCAACTTCTTATTACCCACAAGGTAATGGGTTGCATGAATCTTCAAATAAAATTCTGGTGAACATTATTAAGAAGCTATTAGAAGAGAACAAAAAATCATGGAACAACAAGTTAATAAATGCACTTTGGGTTGATAGGCTCACAACCAAGAAATCGATTGGCATGTCACCATACCAATTGGTTTATGGAATGGATGTTGTTTTTCCATCCTCTTTGGCAGTTCCAATCATGAAGATAATTCAAGAATTATAGGTTGAGCAAAATGACATGCAAAGGAGAATTAACCAGACACTCCAGTTGCAGCAATCCATGGAATAAGTTTATAATAAGGCTCATGTCATCCAAGAGAATATGGATAAGATTTTTGATAGAAGAACTAAAGCAAATGATTTCAGATTGGCTGATAGATTTTTAAAGTGGGATTCTAGAAGAGATGAGAAAGGAAAGAACTGAAAATTTGGAAATCTATGGACCAGACCTTATGTCATTTACGCTTTCAGAGGAAAAACTGCATTTTTTCTCAGACATCTAGATGGGACAGAAATGCCCAATGGGCCTATGAATGGGAGAATGTTGAAGCACTATTTCTCGAAGCAATAGAGTTTTTATAACATTAATCATTTTAAATATCATTGTCTTTATTATTTTGATTGGGTGACCTATTAGCAAAAGTTGAAGCCCAGAGAGAAGGCCCTAAGTTTCCATTGATATGTTACCATAAGTACTGCAACAAAGAAAATTAGGTTTGGATATTGTTGAAATAGAACACTCAAGGCTACTGATAAAATGATCTTGGCACCTCACAAGGAGAGTATCATCCCTAGCTAGAGCCACTATTAGGGTCCTATAATTTATAGATCTCAAGGTATTTGAGTATTGTATCTTAGGAACGTTATATTGTAAATACTTGTCAATATTCCATTGTAAAAAATAGAATAAAAAATGAAAAGAGGGTATAAATAACAAAAATAGGAAAAACAAAAATATTCAAAAAGAATGAAAAATTGAACCCCATCAAAAGAAAAAGAAAACAAAAAAGGAATAATACTGAAAGTGTTGCAAGTATAAATGCTGCTACTGATATATAGTTTTCTTCATCACTATAAAATAAAGATTGTGTGTAGCTTGTTCAAAATGCCACAATGTCTAGCTACTTGTTTAATCATACAGTGTAATCATGGTAAAACTTCTTTAATTTTTTCCAAGTTACATTAGAGAATAAAATTTTCCCAGTAGTTTAATCTGGGTAAATTAGTAGTTAGGTAGAAAATGACATTGATTCAACTGTTTAATTTAAATCGACAGGGGAAATAAGGGATAGAATCTAGACAGTTCTTCATTTTGTATAAAATAAAATAAGGTGGGTTTTCTAGTTTAAGTGCACCTATACAAAAAGTAAAATGTTAGTTTAGTTATGGGTAGGTAAATTAGCTTTGTTTATCAATATTTGCATATGCCATTTTATCCTAAGTTAAAGGACATTATAAAAAATGTAAAATGTGCATGATAGGATAAAGTTCTTTTTATATATATTTCACTTTCCACTTTTATCCTAAGTCAGAAAGGAAAAAGAATAAAGTGCATGTGGACAAAGATTCTTTGTCGTATATGGTTAGTTGACAACACTATCAAGGCATCGGGATATGCTCCCACTCAACATCCATGGCCCGTATAATTCTTCAGTCCCCACTCTCCATCCTACCTTTACACTGAGGGGGGTCCAAAAACGTTGTTTCCTTGCTAAGCCCCATCCCTTACATGGCAGCTGCTCCCGATTTCACACCACCCCGCCGATCAAAACCACTTACCATTCACTACCCCCCCTCTGAAACCACCTATCCTTTCCCCCCACTTTACCGCATCCCCACCACGATATCTCTACCTCTCGCCTCCTGCTACGTCCCCTAGACATTAAATAATTGAATGCACTCCTGACAAAACGACCGTTCAACATTAAATTTGTACTTCCGAGGTAATCGTTCAAACCTAACAGTCCTGTGTCATTTCCAATGGGATTTTCATAGCACTTGTTTAAAAGCTTTTGAAGCCATCACTCTCCTTCCTTTTTACTGCTCATCCTATCACTCTCCTCCCTTTTTACTCCTTATTCTCTGTAAACTGACAGATTTACATAGGGATCATTCTCAGAGCTTCTCCACCACCAGAACTAGACATACATTAACATTCCTTTCTCTCCTTCACCTGATAATTCATTACCCAAACTATTTTCTTTGTAAGCTCTTTGTCAACTTCTCTTGTCGTTCACTAATACAATCATGCCTCACAAAAGAAAAACGCAAGATAAGCTTGTTAATCCATTAATCCCTACCTCTGTAGATTTGGATCACATCCCTTTGGCCGATAGAGATTATCGGATTAGTGAAACCCAATATGATTTTGACTTTCTAGAATTACACTGTTGGTTAGAAGACAAACATGCAGATAAAATTGATGAAATTGGACTCTAGGAGTCCAATATTCCCCATTACATCTTCCCATTAACATTCCAAGCCCCTGAGTTTACTAGAAAGTGTTAGGCATGTTATGTCCCTGCTCAAAGAGCTATCATGGCCCCATCACATGACATTCTCTTCACAATTACTGCCCAGTCCATTGTCCAAATAATGCTAGCTCCCTCTTTGGAAAATAGTACTCATTTCTCCTTAGAAGCCCTCACCCAGCTTTATCAGAAGCTAGATTTCGCTACCATGGCCAAAATCTTTGAGATCTTCTTACCTGAGAATGCCCAATTACCCAAGAAGAATCCTCCATATCCTTCCTACATCTTCCCTAATCAAGCCAAATAAATTATATCAATGATTTCCTTTATTTTGGGTTATTATTTTAATCAGTGGGTAGATGAGCCCATTTTAGTTTTCCTCTCCATATTTTCCATAGACAATAAGCCTTCCATTGTGTTCAATTTCAGTCAATTCTTGGTTGACAATAGTCATAAGCAATTTATAAAGTTTCCCACAAAATAGGTGCTTAATTATACCTCCATATTAATCTATATATTCCTTTACTATGAGGCAAATAAACTCAATTTTGCAATGCAGAAGCTTGATGATGCAGGAAATCAGTAGCTAGTGATATTTTGGACCTCATTGGACATGAAAGAGCAACATGAGTTTTCTTACAAACAATTTATTGAGGAACTTGTTCACCCAACCATGAATATCCTTGACAGTTCAATAGAGCCCATAATCAGTGAATAAATCAAGAGAATTTTGCATCTGACAAATCAATCCAAGACCGGGGATTGGTATTTATATCAAAACTACATAGAGATCAGGGTTTATGGTTGTGTATTGGCACCATACAAACTCCTCAAATACCTCCCAATGAGGATTTTTTCCCTGTAGTATACTAGATAGATGTTAAATTATGATTATATTCATTTTGTAGTGGCCAAGAAGAAATCATAGTTCTGAATAAAGACACGGGTTGGTCCATTTGTATGCAATATGAGGATATTAGTTGAATAAGAAGACAATATTTTTAAAGAATTGAAGTTTAGTTTGATTTTTACATGGTCTTATGAACCTTGTGGCATTATTTCAAAGCTTCAAGTATAAAATAAAAGTACTCCTTACATTGATACTTCAAGGCCCGAAATAGAGAAGTATGCAAATCATTTGGAATGGATTGAAAACACCTTGCAGGAAGCTAAAGAACAACTATTTTCTACTTCCAGTTTACAAACTCCCACTCCTTAGGAGAAATCGAGCAAAAGGCAAAGGGAGGAGGGATCATCATCAACCACTGGAAGTGAGGTCAAAGAGTTCAGGATCAGTTACAGGAAGAGGAAAAAATTGACTCCTAGGACAAATGTGGACAAAGAGATAGAAGAGAAGGTTGCCATCATAATTAAAAATTCACCACCTGCTAGCAGCAAATTTGTGACATCTCCTACTGGTCCTACATCCTCACAGGGCCAGAAGGAAATAGAGTTAGAATCTGAAAGTGTCCAAGGAGAGAAAGAAAATAAATTTTTTGATAGGTATAGAGAGATTATCCTTAAGAATGAGATTCTTAAAAATAGTACCTACAATCAGTTTTGGAAATAGACCTCCAGATCACAGAGAAGATTGTTGTCTGTTTTTGACACAGAGCATGGAAAGATGCAGATGGCCTTCCTTGAGGCCCAAATTTCACAGCCAAAAATAGCAGCAGACTACAAGAGCACTACCTTTGAATTCAACACCAAAGACATTCATCCCATTGATCAAATGGAGATGCACAAGAAAAATGATGAGATGATGTCTTCTACATTTTCTAACACTGCTATGTCATTATCCAAGTTTCCGGTTTCATTTGCTAATGTTCAATCTCAGTTGAAAATGGAGAAAATATCCTCTAATAGGATCAAGTCTTTCGAAAACTTGGTGCTAAAGATAGGATATGATCCCAAATATGTCAATTTTTCAGACGAGATTATCAAAAAGAAGAATATGGACATTGTAGCCTTTAGAAAATACCTTAAGTTTCCAGCCACAGAGGACCCATTGACCAAAGACATTGAAGAAAATGAAGCACAGAAGGAAGACCTAATGAAGCTAATTATAGAGAAGAACATACAAATTAGAGAGATTGAGACCGAAATGGAGAAGATGATAAACGAGAAAGAACAGAGTCAAAAGATGGTTATTGTACCCATGGATTCCATACCCATTTACCACCTTCCAACAATAGGAATAGCCAGTAAAACTACTTCTTCTACTTATACTAATAGTGGTGAGTAGGTGACCAAGACATTGGAGAACATGTCCATCCAGTCAAAAGAAATCAAGACTTTCCAGGATCACCTCAAAGCTTTAGAAGTACAAAAGGTCATATCTAAAGCTTCTCATGTTACTGAAATACAAAAATCACAGAGGCTATTAGAGAAGTTGTAAAAGGTAGAAAGGGATACTTCAATTGCTCAGACCTTGGCCCAAGCCAAGGAAACGATTTGGATGGGTATACTAGATTCTATGAATGAGATTTGGTCTTCTATCCAAATCATCTTTGAGTAGAAGGAGCTGATAGAAAAGGCTACATAAATCATTGTGCAGGGAAGGAAGAAGCTTGGAAAGATGACCACAGAAGCCTCCAACATTATCAGATTCCTGAATTCTATGTCAAAATATGAACTTGAAGAATTAGGAATCAATGACAGGGCACTATTTTATAGGTCAAGAAAGTCTTAACTAAGAGGAACCTTACTGGTCATTTGGAAGAAATATGTGAAACCTTGGAGCTAGGAGTAAATAGGTTCTACAACAGAATTGAAGCATTGATCCAGAAAGGGTTGCCCAACATTTATGTAATAAATGATAAATTGATCACTCAAGAAGACTATGTCCTAAAGATGAAAGAAATTTCTAGAAGCAACATCAAGTTCAGTGGGATTAAGGGCGGTATTACATCAAGGGCATTTTTGCAAACCATGTCAAATGATTTCTACATACAAAATGAGGTAAAACACATTTTTACAGTGAAACCAAATTTTTCCAAATACACAAAGGTAGATGAAATTTACCAGAGGGTGATAAATTGACCATACCAGATCAAAAAGAGATGGGAAGAGCTTTGTGATTTACTAGATTGATAAGTAATTTGACTACAGTAAGACAACAACCAACACATCAGCCAGCACAACAGTCATCACATCAAGATATCATAGTTTCAGGTTAACTCAGCAATCGAATCCACCAAAAGAGAGCCACCTTTCCTTCCTGATATCTACGTGGCCTATTTTTCTGCTATAGATAAATCATATTGTTTATAATTAGGCTAATAATGCAATTTCAGTTTGACAACGATTTTGTAAATAATTTTGTAGTTGTTAGTATAAATACTTCACTGTTTGAAGTATTAAGGGTTGATTTCTGAATGTAATTTCTTCTGCATATTGTATTTTCCAAAGTACGAGAGCATCAATAATACAGGGACCTTTCATAGGATTCATTTGATGTATGAAATGGTGACTTGTTACTTCTGTTTATTTGTTTAAAAATTGTTTTTATTTCTTTGTTATTGTGAATATCTGAATTAGTTAACAAAAAATGTGATAAGTAGGATTTGTCACTTAAAGAACCCTATTTTGGCTGTTGGTAATTTTCATGTTTTCCACTAAAGTCAAATTAATGAATTCTTAATTGCTCCTTATCTTCTACTTAACCTTACACTTCTTTTATTTCACAATTCATTTCATTTTTTGAAGGATCCAAATATAGCAACCTAGCTTGCTCGGTGAGGACTCCTAAAAATTGATGCAAAATCTAGTTAAATTTACAGACTCTATGGCCCAATGGAATTATAACACTTAAATCAACCAAAAAATATAAAAATCAAAACAATCAGTGAAGTCATAAGTAACCTAAAATTTACATATAACAAACCTAAATTTACAGAGAGATCCCTCTCTCAAGCTAGCAGGGTTAGATCCTAGCTTCCAAAGTGGTTTTGATGTTTTCCTTATGTGTTTAATCCATGAACCCCAAAAATACAGAATGAAAACAACGTGCATACGTATGCGTGCCTTTTATTATGTGTACCCACGTGTATATGCTACTTGGACTAGGTTAAACAATGTATACAACTTAAAAAATTCTCTTTCCTCATTTTCTTGATTTTGATCTACAATCCTTTGTCCCATCATCTTGTTCTTTGTGCCATTACTTTGTTACCTCTGAATTGACCTACTAGAATGTGAGTTTCCATTTGTTTATCTTTTTTGAACTGATTCCTCTAAACTACCTTGCATTTTGTCACATCTGTAAACACAACTACCATGCATTCTGTCACATCCTATTTATACCTTTATCAAGTAGTCTATTCATCAAATAGATTGCCATCAAGGATAGCTCATTAAGTAGGTTGTTATCAAGGACGACACCTAATTCATAATACCAACGGTTTCCCATATCAAGCTTCTAATTCTGAGTTGTAAACATTTAACCATCATTCTGTCACCTTTGATACCTCTATTGATTCATCTCTTTCCTGTAACCTTTGTTATCTACGTTCCGTCATATACTTGTTATCTTACCAATGAGTTTCCATCAAGGACAACACATGCATCATAATGCCAACAGAGCTATTAACTATTCACTGAGAGGACAAGTGATGCAAGATTATAGCACTAGACATTAGATGAAAATTTAACCTTGCAAAGGATTTTAGACTTCCTAGGAAGGAGTTCAATCCTGGTATTACCTTGAGGGTGGAGGTTTGTGCCTTTGGATTCCCTTGTTTTGGATGTAGGCATTGTATCCTTTTATTTGCTGGTCGAAAAAATGTGTATATCTGTATGTGTATATTATTGTAAACACTGTATCGAGCTGAATTGATAAAGCTCCATAGATAGTATGAGTATTTGTTGGGTAAAGAAAATGTGTATGTGTGTATATGTGGTTAAGATTGTCAATATCGTAATGCGTTTTGTTAAAAAAGCTCCAGTAAATGGTATGATTGTCATGTTTCAGTGATGAGAATTGTAAATACTAGAATGAGCTATGTTACAAAGATCCACGGGAAGTATGTTTAGTTTTCAACAATCTTGTTGGTTATAGGTGTCATTGAACACTAAGGATGGTGTTCCCCTAATGGGGAGGGTTATGTAACAATCGTGGTTAAAAAAACCCATGTAAAAATATATAAGACGACGACCATCAGACACGCATTCCAAGCTGAGTGGTGGGAAAAACATCCTCGTGGGTTTTCAATTTGGTTATTATGGCTAAAGGAAATTGGCAACGGAAAAGGATTTTGAAAGGAAAATTGGCATTTTTGGTACATTTATTTATGAAAATAATTGCAATTAGGAGAAAAAGAAGGTGAAAGGTCATAGGTTTCATGTGAGGAGGGAAATCAAGGAAAATAACGTGAAATGAAGAAAATAGAGGCCTTAGTAATAAAAAGGTTTTTAAGGATCATTTGGCCGGATTTTTCTCAGGTTTTTCTTTGGAGAAAGAAAGGAAAAGAAGACAAGAGGAAGGAAGGAGTAAGAAAGGAAGAGCAGGATCAAGCATCTACAACAGTTTTATTTGGAGGTATCAAATTGCATGTGTGTTTTTCTTGCTAGATTTGGCATGCATAGTATTGCATGTGGTTCTTACTATTATGGCATAAGTTTTTCCAAGTGTGGCAGTGTTTCCAGCCTAGCATTTTCATTTCTGGATAGCCATGGTGTGATGGGGTTCTCATGTTTTGGTTGAGATGGATTTCCTGATGGATTCAAAGCTGAGTGAAGTGGAACTCTGAACTATGGAACACATGGCCAAGTGGCCCTTGAGCTAAATTATGGATCACAGTAAATTCATTGGCCTAGTAACCCTATGAGCGAGACATGGGTTGCAGTAAAGTCAACATTTTGTGCCTCGGTGGGCCTAGGAATCCTTTCTGGTGAATGGAGCAATATACAGTAAAGAAAAGAGGTGGATTTCTCTCCATTGGGCCTAGTAATCATGGTTTGGGATATGCAGTAAATCATGGAGAGTGGGTCTCGGTTTAGGGCCTAGTGATCTGTTATGGATTATAGTAAAGGCATAGAGACTAGGAGACACAAAAATTCCTTACGGTGTAGGTGGAGAAATCTAGTGGCATCCATGCTCTTTTTGGCCTAGTGATCTAGTGGAGATCATGGTAAATCCTATTATTACGTTTTCATTATATTAGCCTAGTGATCCGGGATGGATTATAGTAAATCGTAGTCTCTATTAATGAGTGTGAAGTGGTTTAGCCTTGGGATGCCCTGGCTACTTATTTTTGTGTCAGTCCCACATTAATGCTTGGAATATGGCACGGGGGTGAATGACTGAAGAGAGATTTTGCTCAACCATTCTATGGTCGGGTGGAATGTGGTAGTCCCATCCTAGCTTTGGATTTTCGTCATCAATATGAGGTTATTTATCCTTGTATTTCTATGAGTATTGCACTAGTTTTTATGTGGATCATATGGTTGTGATTTCCTTGGTATTTTTGTTGCTATTATGCTGGTTATGTATATGTTTTATGATAGTGGCTATGTATGTCTCTCATCATGTTTTTACTTGTAAATGAATGAACAATGTGTCTATGACCTAATAGATGATAATCCAACTAATGATATAAGGGAACAATGGTTCTTAGAGATTCTTAGGTAAGTATGAGACCCCTATTCTTAAATCTATTGTTTATACTTGTACATTAAATATTTGTGCTATGTTTGATGAAATGCCTATAATGGATAGTGTGGGTCTAGTCAAGGGCTTGTTCAAGTAATTTCATTTGAATAATCATTTCCTTTTTATCTTTATGTTATGAAGGTGTCATTCAATTCTAGGTAGTGACTTGGGCACTTGGCCTGAAAAGGTGGCTCAAATCTCAGGGATGTTGGCACAACATTGAAAAAAATAGTCCCTGGACACTGGCATACCATGCTGTTGGAGCATCCAGAGCCACCTATATGCTGGCATGCCCATAACATGGGAGAGTTCGGGGGTTAATTGGTATAAAAACTTAGTAGGACCCAGGGGCTGGTTGCTAGAAACATTGGGATGGTTCCTAGGAGTCCTCATCAGGGAAAATTTTAAGGATGGAAATTTATCTTAAAGTTTAAAAACCTTGGCACATCACACTAGTCCATAATATGAAATCTATAAAAAATTTGGAGATATTTTCGTAAACATATTCAAATTTAGAATACTTTTATGTAGTCTATATATAATGTTTTTGCGATTTTTAGGGTAAAATAATTTCATTCTATAAAATTTGGGTGAATAATTTTTACAAAAAATGGAAATTAGCGAATATTTAAAGGAAAAAGTATAGAAAGTTAACCCATGGGTGTTATAGAAATTTTTGTGCCTTACAACTCCAAGCATGAAATGTCCATAAACCAAGGGTTCCTAAGTCCCTAAAAGTGTTGTTCTAACACATAAAGGAACAAGGTCAACAAATTACAGCTTCTCCCAGAAGTTCTCCACCAGAAACTGCTCAGAATAAGTCAAAACAGGATCATTTCAGCTGCTCCACTAGCTAAGTGCATTGCATAGCACCTAAATCCACTAGCTAGGTGCGTTGCAACACACCTAAATGCACTATGAGGGTGCTTTGGGCGAGAAATGACAAATGGCAGTGTCATTCCACGAGGTGGAGAGACAATGGAAGCTTCCAGAATCTTCTCCTATGACACTTGCCTCACTGAATTCGACCAAGGATGAGTAAGAGGCCTTCAATCTCCAAGTGGAAGAAAGAACTGACAGATAGAAGACACTAATCAAATCACAAGCTGACTTATCCTCCTTACACACATCTATATATGGATTCCTCATCTCAGAGATCCAGAGGCTGGAATTTTGCACATTGTAAGGAATTGTTGTTGGTTTTGAGACAAACATCAGAGAATTGGGTGATCTATGCTTTGTTGGAGGTGAAGAGGGGTTTCTTTGCTGGGAGGTTGATGCTGGGTCAGGAACCATCGGTTATAACTCCTCCTGGATCTTCTTGTTTATCAATAAAAACTATTTGAGTTTATCCTCCATGCTTTTGTATCATTGATGCTTGTTACATTTGTATGGTTAACTTAAATCTGATCCTAAGTTGTTTATGAATATAGATCCATGTCTTTGTATAGTTTTCTTCTTCTGTGATCTTACAGGTACTTGGTAAAGCTGGGCAAGTAAGGGAGCAGGTAGCTGGAAGCTGTCAAAGAAGAGAGGGATTGGATCAAAGGATTAGCGCAAGACACAGGTTGGTTCTTTCTATTCCTATCTATCTATAGTTCATAAAGGAAATACAAAAGTAGTTTTCTCTGTTTGTTTCTAAGGCAGCTGTCACACCTTAGTTGGATAGAGCAGTTCTAAATAGACACTTTCCCTGGTAACAAAATGGCAACTCCACTAGGGACAATGTCTAATTAGTTTGTTTGTGTAACTCTTGTTGTTTGTTTCATAAACTTATAAGTAGCATTCGAACTGCATTTTCCATAACAAATGCAAAGTAGACATCTGCTGCTTCAATCCATTCACCGGATTTGTTTATGATTTGAACAGCTGGTTCACAGACTATCTGATTGCCCTTGTGATAGCTCTTAGACCCTCCCTAGATCTACCCCTGATTGTGCATTACCGATTGCTTTTACTCGGCCAAAAACCAAAGACTAAACTGCAAACTGTGACCCAGAACCCGGACAGATTCTCGTTTCTGTCCCAGCGCAGGTGCTGTGAAGAGATCCTGCATTTCAACCACCTTCCCGGAAGGGAAACCTGCGCTGCAATGCAGTTTCTTTGTGTTACAGGTGCGCTGATAAGCCTAGCCCTGTGCAGCTGAGGTTCTTGTGATTCATTCTTTCTAGTTTTGTCTCTGAATTTTGTAGCCTGTGATCAGTATATGTCTGTTTAAAACCCCTTTTCCTTACTGATATTCCGCCTCATTTGTACAAAAGAACTGTAGATGTTCTTGTGTGTTTGTTGAGTCATTTACAGTTTTCCATTGCAAAAGTAGAATAATCGTACTGTCGTCCTTTGATTTAGATCTGTCGCAAGTGTCGATTTCGATCATAGGAGAAAGTTTAATTGCTGTTGATGGTCGATTATACTTTTACTATTTCCTTTGGTCTGAATTTGTGATTTTCTAGTGTCAAAACGAGTATTCATTTCAAAATCGTAAAGTGTCATAATCATCTCTATCTTTTGATTTCGAAAAGAAGCTTGTTTGTGTTTGTCGCTTGAAAGAAAATTCAGATTTGTACATCAACTTTCTTTTTAGCATCAATACTAAGAAAGTGGAAAACAAATACATGCATGTGCATTTGCATATAGACAGTCTGTTTGGCTTGATTTAGGAAAGTGCATTTACAGTGTGCTCTTTGCTCTTTGTGAAAAGATTGTGTCTTTCTTTTCCCCTAGTAGCTAGGATTTTCATTGCAGAAAAGAGATAAAAGTTTTTTTATCATCTTTAGATTGCATTTTAGGAATTACATCTACATCCCGTGGTGAACCCAAAAGGCAAACTTCATAAGCAAGATCAACTTAAAATAAATTCAATGAATCTAACAACGCTTTGGAACTTAACGCACAACATTTAGAGGTCTAGGCTAGAGACGTATTCCGGCGTCGTAAAACCTGGTAACTGTTGTCCTCACTGATGGTTGGGTGATTCCTCCACTTTGAGACGATAAGTGCCAGTACGGACTTGTGCTCCCATGTACCGTCGAGTATATTTTGGGAGACCCCTATAGGCTTAAATCCTTTATCCATAGGAAGCCGTGTCTGCCGCCCTATTGATCGCAATGCACTGAACACAACATTCGGGAACATTGACTGTCGTACCGTAAAAAGTATTCTGCAGTTTTGCGATTGGTTTGGCACTTCCTCTACCTAAACCTCCAGAGCAGTCCCTTTCGTTCCTTTTCAGAATCCTTAACGGAAAAGGTCCATCTGAGCACTTGTCACTTCAGGCTCATTAAAAATCGAAGGAGACTAGAGTCATCTTTTGTTTTTTCTCGACTCTTAAAAACTGAAAAAACAAGTTGTGTCAAAGCGTATAAAAATTTATTTTAAACGTAATATTCATTACCCCTTTACTACATTGATCTTGGGTTGAGAAAATGGAGTCTACCAACCAAGGAATTCCCCTTGGTGGAAATCCTAGTCCCTTCTCCTCTTGGGGAGATGTTGGTGCACCCCATATGGCCACATTGTCACTTCCGAGGCTGACAATTGGTTTGCCTGTATGGCTCTTCTTAACCTCTGTCGTTCAGAACACTACTATTCCTGAACAATTGAATCAGCAATTAGACAAGTCCAGAGTTGCCCACCAACCTTCTACTTCCTCTAATTCTTCCTCTCCTCCTTCCTCTTCGCTTGATGGGGCTAGTAAAGCCAAAAGTCAAGTTCCTAAGGAGAAGAAGGAAAGGAAGAAGGAAGAGAAGAAGAAGAAGGAGCCAAAGGTGAATGGGGGAAAACGAGTGACGTCTAATGAAAATCCACACACTGCACCAACCAGGCCTAAATCGCCATGTGTCATTTGCAAAGGAGACCACTTTCACAGAGATTGTCCTTGCATCCCTCGGATATTAAGGGACTGGTCTCCTCATTTGCACAACCCGGTGTCATCAACCTCTGATGATCATGTTGAAAGCACACCATCAACTAGTGAAAGTGAAGCCCCGGGACAAAAAGGGAAATGTAGATTTCCTTGTAAACTGTGCGAAGGCGATCATGCCGTCCACTGTTGTCCCTTTTTAGACGAAGCTAAAAGAGTTTTGGATGATCGTCCAGTTTCACCGTTACGACTTCCTCCTGGATATAAAAAACTCTTGCCGAGTCCGCCATTAGTTGAAAATCCAGCTAACCCACTGAGGTGGTCGGCCGAAGCACCTATCATTGAAGATAAACCATCCGGATCCATACCAGACAAAAGTCAAAAGGTCGAGGCGGCAGTTGACCCGGTCTTGCCTTCAGAGGTTTTATCTTCAGATGATACAGTCACTGAAGAGAACAAGGATGACACCGTCCAAATTCTCTTCATAAACACAGACTCTGACGAACATGGGGGCAATTTACCCGTTCCTTTACCACAGGAAGGAAGTTCGTCAGAGCCATACCCGGCCGTTTATTCGGTCCCACCTCCAAGAAACCTAGTTGTCTCCTTCGACTGGAATCAACTAGGCAGACCCCGTTTACCAGCAAGCGTACCATTCCAAATCATCGTTCAAATATATAGAATGGTTATGGATGGTACCATCATAGATGAGGGGGTGTCTGTGAGTATCCTTTCCTCAACTACTTGGAAAGCGCTTGGTTCGCCATCGCTTTTGCCTGAGATGAGAAATCTGACGGGCTTTGATAAAGGAACCAGTCAACCTTTAGGGATCCTTCCCGATGTGCCCATAACATTGAGAAGGAAGACAGTTCGCATGAACATAATGGTAGTTCAAGGACCCCTGGATTACAATCTACTACTTGGACGAGACTATATTTATTGTATGGAAGCAATTGTCTCCTCACTCTTTAGAGTAATGTGTTTTCTGCACGAAGGAAGAGTGGTCAAGCTCGTAGACCAGCTTTCATTTCTCGGATCACGCATAGCAAATAGTCATATACCATACCTAAATGGTCTTTTCACGTAAGAAATGTCTCAATCTCCAGTCCGTCCTCCCGATGAGTGCGAGTAATTCAGAGGGATATGACTGAAACCAAGGGGGCATGCATCCTGGTCTGCTTCGGCAGGAAAACTTCGGGTATAGGGTAGGTTTCCGTGGGAGAATATGACTAGTCTGTACCCCCGTCCGTGATTGGAAGAGGGGGTTATTGTAGAACAAGATTCTCTTGTCAAAGTTATGTCAGGGATGGTCTCACTATATCATCCAGTCATCTTTGTTTATTTCGGTAGACATTGCCAAAGAAGTGTTTTGTTTGCGCCGCGAATACAACAATCTTTAGGTAACCTGTAAGAGGGAGGCCTCTCTCGGTAAAACAATTGTTTTGGCGGATGGAAGTAGAGGTAACCTTGAAACTCTGTTTTATACCTGGGGGCATGCAAACCTTTTGGAGTGCAAGCAAAGAGCGATCATTTATCTGTTTTTTGGATTGGTCGTTTCCTAACTTGCATAAAGAAAGGATGTGGGGAAAAACTCTAAAAATTGCCGGTTTTTATATGAGACATTCTTATCATATGACTGGATTAATCGAGTAGTGTTCCGCAAGGTTCGATCTCGTTAAAAAATAAACCCGCATCGAGAAAATTTTTCCACCCGCATTTAAGCTCGTTAAAAAATGAACTATTCCCTGGTAAATAACCACTGTGAATGTAGTACTTCAGCCATTAAAGCCTTGGTCGTGTTTGCACCGTCACCTCCACTTTTTCATTGGCTGATCATTCACCTCCATTTGATTGTTTACCCATTTTGAGGAACAGATGCGAAGAGTGATTTCACTAGCCATCCCTATGACACTGCCGTGATTGGAAAATTCCAAACCTTACCTAGAATCAGCTGCTACCCATTTTATCACTCGTTCCTCAAAAGACGAGTCTCCTTTAAGCTCTTTTCAACCGACTCGTAAAATATGAAAAGATTGCCGAGTTCTTGGCCTTCCAGCTCGTTAAAGGGACAGGAAGTGCCATCCCTCATCTAGATTTTAATCTTTTCGGACCTGAGGGATTATTGCACAAAAAGATCGAGCGCTTGTTTTGTTCGGCTCGTTAAAACTATCGAAAATTCATCCCTTCTGTATTGTTTTATACTTTTTCGGACTTAGGGATTAGATGACGAAAAAGGAATTTTGGAGTTACCTTTACGTACCTTTTCAAACTCTATAAAAATGAAAAGGACCGAGTTATCTTTGTCGTTAAACTCGTTAAAAAGATTAATAGCGACAAACTTGTCTTTAGACGAGAACGAGTTTCACTATCGCTAGGATCGTTAAAACATAGCGATGGGTTTGCCCGAAGGGAAAATTATAGAACAAGAATATGTTATCCTCCTCAAGCTTGACAAAAATAAAGAGGTACTAGTCAGCGATGACTGGGGAAAAATTGGGAAGAAAACTCAAAGAATCTTTATTGGTAGCAAGTCGCTCTTGAACATGACACTTCCACTCCGTGTCCGAGTCGGGTTGGGTTGTTTCATTCACCGATCACATCGCCATGGTCACACCATACCATCCACATTTGGGGTTAATTCTATCAATCCATCACATCAGTGTCGCCGACATGTTCAAGAGAAAGTCATCTAG
The DNA here is from genome assembly GCA_031772625.1 of Pinus tabuliformis. NCBI lineage: Eukaryota > Viridiplantae > Streptophyta > Pinopsida > Pinales > Pinaceae > Pinus > Pinus tabuliformis. Next base: position 533,225,885 of record CM062811.1, on the reverse strand, counting down.
AAAGGCCACCTGTGTCCCACCCACTACCATACATTATACTCCATTCTTTCATGACCCCCACCCTGAACCGTATATCATCAGATCATTTTCACCTCCATCAAAATCATTTGCTCTGTTCCATGTCATTGATGTGGGATTCATTAAGGCCCTCCTATGACGGATCACTTCTTGTCGACATCAGCTCATTATCCAAGAAGTTGGTCTAGGAACACCCCATTCAGTACTTTGAAGCTTGCATGCCTCAATGGCAAGTTTCTCACTTTCGGCGACAGGTTTACATCAATGACCTTCGACCGAGAGATTTTGCGTGGTGTTCGACGCCAAGTCCTTTATTCACACCACGTGAATTGTACTACAGTACCTTGAGGATCATTATCATTATCGGTGATTCCTCTCGCGCTTGTTAACAGTTTACATCATTGACTGGTAATCAAGCGATGTCTTTCCATGTTCGACTTCAAAACATTTCTCACATGGATCGACTTGTACTTCGAGTGAAGATCAGATGAGATTGAAGACCCCGGATCTTGTTTCATCCATCCGGGCTGCGATATATATTCAGGGAAATAAAAGACATTCAAATGTACAACATTGCAGCACAGATAATCATCCTAC